>VZQC01007082.1:0-138579 GCA_009823505.1 Rhizomys pruinosus
CCAAATATAATACTAAAGTCTCCTTAAGCTATGCACTTAAGCAAAATATATTAATACAGGAGAGCTCTGATATCAGCAATGGATTATTCTACCAAGAAGATGTTGGCCAGGGGATACAAGCCCCCCCCAAAGTAAAGGCTTCTTACCTGTAAACTGGGAGACCTGCAAGAAAAGAGGCAATAAGGCCCTGCTGTCGAAGATCTGACGTAAGCATGGGAAAGATGTATTGAGAACGCACTTGCAAGTGTACAGTTGGTCTCTGGAATACCAGAGAGTGTTACCAAAGGCAACTAAACCAATGAAGCAAATACAGGTCTCCTTGAGTCAAGCAAGACTCCTCTGTCAGCACCAGCTACACCTCACCTGCCTTGAAACACTGTGCAGCAGTGGCAGCCATATCCTGTATATCCCAAATCTAATTGGCTATTGGCTCTCTCCTTGGAGGAATAACCCACAGCTGATACCACAAGCTTACATCCTCTAATGGTTAGGAGATGTTATAAGCCACAGTAAGGCCCTGTCATATTTAACAGGAAAAAATGTAATTCATGGATCACGAATTACAATATGCTCATGCTTCAACAAGGGAAGCCTAGTCTAGCAAGACCTGACTTTGCCCTGGAGTGGAAAAGCCAAAAGGAGCCAGGGACTCCCCCCAAATAAAACCTGAGTGACCCCTGAGGACCAGATCCTCCAAGGACCTTGAGAAAACAAAAATCTTGGTTAATCTGGGCTAACTGTATGGCCTTAAATATCCAAAAGGAAAGTATAACCAGAAATAAATAATCCATAAGACCTGAAAAAATGTGCTTCGGGTATAAATCTTGAGAACTTAGTAAAAAAATTTTAAAAAGCAGTGTTGTTTTGCCTGTCTTAAATTCTTACTGGCAAGTGCAGCTACCCTGTGGCTGTCACTACTTTTGCCATCCTTCAAAGACATGAGACACAGCTTTTCTACCTTCCAATATGGATTGAAAACTTATGTCTCTCCAAGAATCCTCCAAACCTTCAGTGCCAGATGGGGACTGCTGAGACATCCAGCTTGTGGACTGAGCACTGGGGTTTTAGCCTCTTCAGAGTATAGACTGCCATTGTTGGACTACCCAGGCTGTATCACAGAGACCAGTTCAGGAGGATCAAGACAGGACATGGTGCTTACTAGTCCTCATTTGGAGTGCATGGGAGGGGAAGACCCCAGTATGTAGCACAAATGCAGAACTGATGGTTGTTTGGGCTTGCCAAGGAGGAGACTTCAAGCAATTCCTTAAGGAAAACATGACATCTTTCACCCTAATAATGAAAAAAACTAAAAATAAATCATAAGCTGAGGATGCTAAAACCTATGATGTCTTTTCAGACAGCAGCTGCACAGGAAATATGGTCAACAGTTGACAAATGGGACCTCATCAAACTCAAAAGCTTCTGTACAGCAAAAGAAACAATCAAAGAAGTGAAGAGAAAACCCACAGAGTGGGAGGGAATCTTCATCAGTGATTCATCTGACAGAGCATTAATGTCAAGAATATATAGACTGCTCAAAAACAAAGAAGTAAGAAAACTCAAGACCTACTCAAAAGATGGAGCTGAACAGAGACTTCACCAATGAGGAAGTAAAGATAGCTGAGAAACATCTTAAAAAGTGTTCAACATCATTAATAATTAAGGAAATGCAAATTAAAACTACTCTCAGATATCATCTCACTCTGATACAAGATCAAGAACACAAAAGACACCAAATGCTAGAGAGGTTGTGGGGAAAGGGGAACACTCATCCACTGCTGGTGGGAATGTAAACTTGTACAACCATTATGGAAAGCACTGTGGAGAACTCTTAAAAGATTCAAAATGAGCCTACCACCTGACCCATCCATATCACTCCTGGGTATATACCCACAAGACATCCTACCGCAAAGATACATACACATCCATGTTTATTGCAGCTCTCGTCACAATAGCGAAGAGCTGGGACCAACCCAAATGCCCCTCAACAGATGAGTGCATGCCAAAAAATGTTGTACATCTACACAGTGGAGTACTACTCAGTGGTAAAAAAAGATGACATCGGGCTGGAGAGATAGCTCAGCGGTTAAGAGCACCAACTGCTCTTGCAGAGGACCCGGGGTTCAATTGCCAGCACCCACATGGTGGCTAAAAACTATGTTTAACTCCAGTTCCAGGGGAATCTGACACCCTCTTCTGACCTCCGAGGCATTGCATGACACAGGTGCACAACCTACAAGCAGACAGTACACTCATACACATAAATAATAAAATAAAATTTTTAAAAAATTTAAAAAAAGAAAGATGACATCATGAACTTTGCAGGTAAATGGATGGAACCCAAAGCCATTATGCTAAGTGAAGTAACATAACACAGTCCCAGAAAAACAAGCGATGAATGGTCTCCTTCGTTTATGGATGCTAACACCAAATCCCCAGATGAAAGGCAAGCTGAACAACATGATTGTTTTATTTCCTGTTTATCTGAAAGCAACTATGTTGTTATAATGTAAATCTCTTAATGGGTTCTAGAATCGATCCACCACTTTCTTTCAGACTGTAATTACTGTATATGAGTAGAAAGTATGTATGCATATTTTAGAGTAACATAAAATTAAAGGAGGAAAATGTGAATTCCTAAACATAGAAAAAGACTGAGCAAAAGATGTAGGACAGTTATGGCAGAGTGCATGATCTGGGGTGGGGTGGGGAAGGTAAAGGGGAATATGTCTAAACTGAACTGAGAAATTATGTCTGAAATACACAAAACATCAATAAAAGCATTATAAAAAAACTATGACGTCATATTTTGAAGTGATGCAAATTGGAAGGAACAACAAAAAGACTGGGTTGGGGCTGGAGAGATGGCTCAGTGGTTAAGAGCACCGACTGCTCTTGCAGAGGACCCGGATTTTATTCCCAGCACCCACATGTCGGCTAAGAACCATCTTTAACTGCAGTTCCAGGGGAATCCGAGACCCTCTTCTGACCTCCGCGGCATTGCACGACACGGGTGCAGCAACCTGCATGCAGACAGTACACTCATACACATAAAAAATAATAAATAAATAAAATAAATAAAATTTAAAAAAAAAAGACTGGGTCAACGAATTCACTGAAACAGTGAGCTTCTGCCTGAAACAGTAAACTTCTGCATCAAAAATTTTAAAAGACACTGAGAAAAAGATGAGAAACGTGTATGGCAGAATGCATGAGCTCTGGTGGGGTGAGGGGCAAGGAAGGGGAGTGGGTCTAGACTTGATTGGGAAATGTATGAAATGTACAAAGCTTCAATAAAAAATTGGCTTTGAAAAAAAAAAGTGCTAGTGAAATATATTGCCAAGAAAGAAAGAAAGAAAGAAAGAAAGAAAGAAAGAAAGAAAGAAAGAAAGAAAGAAAGAAAGAAAGAAAGAAAGAACAGTACTGCTGATAGCATGCACAGGACCTCTGTAAGCTCAACTCAGACAAAAATCCCATCATAGACGTGGAATAGTAGGTTGGAAGCCCCCACCCTAGATGAGGAAAGATTGCAAGTAACAGCTGCTGAGACAGGGAGAGTCAGTGGTCTTTATTAAGTGTGTGATGCTGGGCAGGCTAACCACCCTCCAGTGGATCAACCCATACCAAAGGGTATTATTAGTGGACACAAATTACACACACACACACACACACACACACACACACACACGAGTTCATGAAATCAGGCAGGCCTAGTAATGTAGGACACAGAGAGAGCAGGGGTTCTAAATATGATGAAAACACATTGAATGAAATTCTCAGAAACTCAAAAAAAAATTAAAAACTGCCATAAAAGTAGAGAGAGAACCTCAGAGATGGGGGCTGCTTTAACCCCTCACTTAACCTGAATATTTGTCGCATGCTTAAGGAATTCATCTTTTTTAAAATATGATAGTAAGAAGAACCTTTTCTTTTTCTAAAGGGGACTGAAAATAGCACAGTAAATTGCTTTGATGGTCCAGTTCATATGAGATTTCACGAGCTTGTCTTTATAACAAGTGTTCAAAGACTACTGAGATAGTTGGATTAAAAAATACTCACATGACTTTATTCTCCCACGTTACATCCCTTAAGTGCATTCTGGGTAATGAGTCACCTTATTTTTGTTCAAGAGAGAATAGTTTGAATATGAAGACCAAGCCAGAACATTAAATGTCATCTTGTAAAATGTGGCATGAAATGCTCAAATTAGATACTAAATCATCCATCCCAGGCTTTCAAAGAAATGTGGAGGAAAAGAGCTTGTCTTCCAGGGTGAAGAGAAGGAACCAGGGGGAACTACATATGGACAATGTCCAGTGAGTGGGCCTTAGCAGTTATTTCCTTTTGCCTGGCTCATGTCCAGTTTTCAAAATACTGTTTTTCTCCAGGACAACAAATGACCAGTCCCTCTCTTCAGACACTGCTACTTTGCCTCAGAATTTAGACAATGGTGGAGTGGGGGAGGGGGGGTGTGGGAACAGATCCTGTGAAGCTGGCCATGAACATTTTTGGATTTGGGTCTTGACTGTTTTGAGACTAGATCCCACTCTTCGCCAAGGATGACCTCCAACTTATAGCAACCCCTGCATGTGCCATGGAAGCCATTGACAGTATGGGGTTTGGAGCTGAAGTGAATCCATCCTAATGAGGATTCCCAAGTCCTTCTGAGTCTCCACTGTCCCATTTCTTCTCTGACAATAAGAAGTGGGATTTTAATTCCAGAGCAGAGAAACGCACTCTATGGATCTTTCATCTAATCTTTGACAATTTCATACATGTCCACAATGTGCCTTAGCATCTTGATCCTATTCACTCCACCCCCCCCGTCTCCCTCCCACTTCCCATAGAAATGTTCCACCATGACCCTGTCCCACTTTTGTATCCTCTCCTTTTTCATTTGTTTATAATCCACTCAGCCAAGTTAGTGCTGCCTAATGAAATGCTATTTGGTCTTCCTGGCTTGACCATGTGCAGGCAACCATGCAACAGCCATGTCAGGCCCAGAAGGTAGCATTTCACACACTCTCCTCCATCTTCTGCCACTTCTACCCCATCGTCTGTGATGTTTCTTGAGCTTTGAGGGTTTTATATGGATGTCACATTTAAGGCTGAACACTCAATACTGGATATAATCATAAATATTTTGGAAAGCAATTTGACAATATATCCATTTTAACAAATCAACAGTAGTAAAGCACAACCCTTCTAGGACCTATGATTCCCCAAGCCATGGGATTTTGATCAGAATTACAGACTAGGCATGAATTCCTTCCTGGGGAACAGGACTTAGAGCCACTCAGAAAGCAGTTGGCCATCCCCATAGCCTTCCTGACACTATTGCAACAGTGGGCACATCTTGTCCTGCAAATCTGTATTAGAGAATTCAGGATTCACTGCTGAGTAACAGCAAAACTTGCCTTTGGTTATTTAAGACATTGCAAATTTAAATGTTATTTCTTTCCTAATTAGATCAAATCTAATTAAAAATTCAATTGAAGGCAACAATAAGGCTTTGTAAAGCAACAATGCACTGGAGGAAATCTGATGCCCACTTAATACAGTTCTTCACTCTGCAGTGTTCACCTCAGGTATGGTTATTACCCTGTACTGGTGGAATATAATTTAGAATTAAAAAAACCTTCAATAATGAATATGAAGGTAATTGAATACTCCTCCAATATTCTCAAGATGTAAAAATTCTAAAAATTTGTTTAAAACTGAAAGCATTTTTACACAGGACAGTGGGATTTGTGATAGAACTCTGACTGAACTGGAGAGCTTTAGCTCTGTTACCTGACCAGAGAGTACAATACACTCACAATTCAGACTTGGAATTCTGTGGCCTGGGAAGCCTGCAAAGTTGGAAAAATGTGACCACCCTCTGTTATGATTTGATCTGAAATGCCCCAACAGACTCAAGTGTTCGAATGCTTGTTCCCCAGCTCGTGATGTGATGGTATCTGAGAGGTTGTGTAAACTTCGTGAGGTGGAACGTACTTGAAGACAGTAGACCCCTGAGGGGAGGTTCTTAGATTTATATTACCCCAGCACAATGTTCTGCTTCTTCCTCCACTTCCTGATCAGCCATGAAGCGAAGAGATCTACTCCACCACATGCTACCATGCCATGATTTTTTGACCAAGTACTGGGGCCAAATGACCATCCACTAGACCCTCTGAAATTATTATCACTTACATTACTTCTGTCATGCGTTTTTTGACTACAGCAGCAATAAAAGTAACACATATCCTCTCAATTATTTGCCACTTCCAATGATTCATAAGGCCAGTAATGACACTGAGAATAACAAAAGTCTGAATATATTAGTGGAGAATTCAGGATCTGGGATGGGACTCTCTGCGGATGAAGTAGAGAGGTGTGATTTCCAGTTGGTGTCTCAGCTTCATCTTATAGATATTCTCCTATTGCTTTCTCTTTGTTCTTTACCTCTTTCTGATTGTGACATCTGTTTGAGAGTTCTGCACTATGTCCACTTCCTCCACTTCTCTTTACTCCCCATCTTTCTAGCAATCTGATTTCTCTGCCCTGTATCATTGCTCCTTTTCCCTAGAGTCACTCATGCCCATTCTCTTGTGGAATCTGACTGCATCTCTTCCATCCTATCCATCCTGATCTTTGAGTTTTATGCTGGACATCCTAATAACACCATCTTCTTCTCCTCCTTTCCTTCTGTCTATTGCTATTCTTGTTAGAATTCTTCATTAGTTGTTCATTAAATATTGATACTCTGAATTCTTGATTTTCTATCTCCTTTCCTTCTTCCTATACCATCTTCCTACTTGCCACCTTCCATCCCTGTGGCTCTGATGACTAGATCTATGTTGATTTCCCATTGATTTATTCAGTTTCCAATTACTTCCTGGTCTCCTAGTAACATTCGAAATTTAGGCTTAGCTTTATCCTCATCAACATGCTATGGGTGTGTAAGATGGGTATCTTGAAGGTGACTGCACAAACTAAAACATGGGCCTCTGGAATCTGAGCAATTGTGGGTATGTTAAGCTCTGAGTCCATGCACAAAGCATCGTGAAGCACCTCTGAGTCTCCCTGATGGTGGAGAGGTTAAGCCTAGAATTCTCCCTCTATTTCTGCTGCCACTGCTTAAGTTTTGGGACCTCTATGGTCTGCTCTACATATGTGATGGCTAGCTCTCCTTGTCCTTCAGTCTTCTTCCATTCTGACCTGCTATCTGCGTCTGATCAATATTAGTGTCGTCTGTATATAATGTAGCCAAGATGACATCATCCACTTCTACAAGAATGGCTGACTTTACTTCAGTCTTGCAAAGTAAAACCAAAACCCAAGAATGGCGTTCAGGGCTTTCTACTCATGAAGTCCAACACTTCTGCTGCCAGATAATAAGAAAGAGTATCCTCCTTGGTAATTTTATCACAAGCCTGGGTTCTCATGTCTTCTCAGAACAATTATTTATCCATCACCTCTATGTTCAGATGAGGTTCATTTCCATGACCTTATAGTTCAGGGATACCTCAGAAACCATAGCTGAGGAGGCACCACTGGTAATGTAAAAGAAGGGCCTTTAGGCTTATTTTCTAAGGGGTGGGGGATGTGACTTCATAGGCAGTGAACACACCACTATAGTAGAAGAAAAGGGAAGAATGGGTGGAGAGATAGCTCGGTGGTTAAGAGTTGGTTTTTAACATTGGCCATAATAATTTGTTAACTTGTTCTATTAAAATATTGAATCCTTTATATATACAGAAATAAAAAGCTGAGGCGTGACTAGCCAAAGACACACATCAGGAACAGTGTTTCGCCACTTCTAAATTCTTCTCCCACTCAATTATCACAGCATATCCTTAGGATATTTACATTGAGACACAATCACAAAAACTTTCCATCAGTTTACAAAACTGCAAGAGCTACTCACCATGAAGTAGTCAATGGACTTTTAAAAAAATCAAATGATTCAAGTTGATAGATTTTATTTCACTGACAGTGGCAGACCATGTCAGCCAAAAGGAAACAATAGCCATAAATAGTCTTGACGTTGCTAAAGCTTCGTATTGTAACCTCTGTGACATTATTCACCGGGATGCTTAGTTGAAAATGTAGGGCATACGCTCCATTTACTAAGAAAATATGGATGACCATTTTATTTAAACATCCTATTCCAAAGTCAATCTTCAGTGTATTATAAAGATAACTTTGATGTCATTGTTATATTCAATTTGCAGTTAATGATCTTTATGGAAGATTAATAAATCTAATAATGAAATATTAAGATATATGTGGAAACTATTCCAAATTAGCTTATTATGTTGGCAGAAAGGGTTATTCTTATGACTTCTTACCTGCTAGCAGAGTTCCTGATACTCTATAAAAAATAAATACAGGGGCTGGAGAGACAGCTCAACAGTTAGAAGAACTTGCAGTGAACCCAATTCCTACCACCCATGCCCGGCAGCTCACAATTGCCTGAAAATTGACTTCTAGGCAACTCAGTGCCTAAATGTAGATTGTGTACAATTATATACTTGGACCTATATAATAAAATACAATAATAAACTTTTTTAATTTTATTTATTTATGTATGTGTGTATGAATGTACTGTCTGCATGCAGGTTCGTGCACCCGTGTCGTGCAATGCCGCGGAGGTCAGAAGAGGGCGTCGGATTCCCCTGGAACTGGAGTTTCAGACGGTTCTCAGCCACCATGTGGGTGCCGGGGATCGAACCCGGGTCCTCTGTAAGAGCAGTCGGCGCCCTTAACCTCTAGGCCATCTCTCCAGCCCCAATAATAAACTTTTAAGAAATATATACATATAAAGTATAAAGTTATATTTGTTTGAAACGTGGTTCCAGAAAACTACAATGAAGAGGAGTGTGGATGATTCCAAGGCAGAAGGGAACGACAAACACATGTGATTGAAATGGAAAACCAGTTGATGAGGGAAATCCATAACCTAACAGAACAGCCTACATGAGTTATGATTGGCCTCAAGCTAAAGGAGAAAGCATGAAGTCAACTGTAAAGGACATATCAGAGGAGACACTGCTGGAGGAGGGCAGGCACGGAGCTCAAGAAGACCTCTTCCCAATGACCATCCATAACTGGTGAAAACTAATGTGCACTCGGACAGTTTTGTACCTGACTCTCTAGAGAGTCCCAAGAATCCACAGCAAGAATAGAAGTATTTTTTCAGGAATATTTATGAACTCTTAACAAGAATACCCTAATACGGTGAATCTGCAATGAGACTCCTTCCCCCCTCAATCTCTTACTCACTGTGATGGATGGTCCATTTCAGATTTGACTCCCTCCTCCAAATTCTGGAAAAGGCTCAAGAACATTCCTAGAGGAGAGGAGAAGGCTATAGCATTTCTTATCCCTCTAACTCTCTTGCAGAAGCTTGATTTCAAAGATGAGTTGCTGTACAGTCCAAGGCACCCTTTCTCTATCTGGGTATAGGTCAGAACCTCTACTGCAAGTGTGATCCAGCTAGGTATACCTGCCCTAATTACATTTTCTGTCGTGCTTGTAAATTAGAAGCTCCATTTTGAGAGAAACAAATTGTGAGGACCAGGGACTAATGGCCCCACCCTGTGCACTAGTCACAGAATAGGGGCTCAAACCAAGAGACCTGTGTGACTTCTCCAGCCTAGGCTCTGAACAATAAGTTGGAGAAATTGTCTATGTGTAGAGATTGTTGTGAAAACAGAACATGTACTTTTCCCAAACTGCACTGAGTTTACTTGAAATAGTAGAACAGGAAGGGTGAACACTTTAAGAATGTTTAAGATGTTTAAGAATGCTGTCAGAGGAAATAGAGATGTTGATGGTAAATAATTAGAACCAGCTGGCACCTCTGAGAGAGTAACGAGCTAAGCCATAGGCCAACTACACCACCAGAGATAACTGTAGAACGGGATAGATAAGAGGAGTCTCCTGAGCTGTAGCAAGCCTGAAAGATTGTTCACCAAGATGGCCTTGATAAGGGACCCAAATTGGATCAGACTGTGGAGCCAGGCCACCGGTGCAAACAATATCCTCTACAGGATGGGCTGTAAATCTGGTTGTTGGAATCTTGGTGTGATACCAGCGAAGACAAACAGCTTAAGAGAGAGATCACAGAAAATGTCACTCAAAGATCCCTAGGGAAAAAAAATAATGGCATTACAATCAATTTCTCCAGACTGGATCCTCACAGGAGTGACATTAGAGAAATAGACAAAAGCAATTCTTAACTTGGAAACACAAAAGAACCACCATCCTAACTCCAGTTCCAGAGTATCTGACGCCCTTTTTCTGGCCTCTACTCTACATACACATACGTGCACGCAAAACACTTACATCCAGAAAAATGAAAATCTTGGATATGATTCTAACTCTAAGCATAAAAAGTATTTCTAAAAATCATACATGACAAAGCCACAGGAATCAGAAGTACATATTACTGTCTTAAAAAGCATGTAAATATGCTAACAGTTCCAAATGTATGTGGTCAAATGATCTTTAACAAAGATACCAACACTGAAAACTGGAGAAAGGATGATATCTTCAACAAATTGTATTGGGATAATTTGCTGTCCGTGTATAAAAGAATGAAGATAGATTCTTATCTTATACAATCTAAAAAAAAAAAAAAACTCAGTAGCTTACTATGAAACTTCTAGAAGAAACCAGCAGGTAAAACTTCTTGCTTCAGAAGCCACAAAAAGCAGAGACAACCAAAGCCAAAGTATTTATGTAGGACCACATCAAATTAAAGCCTGCCCAGCAAAGAAATGTCAGCAGCATAGAGATTCAATATCATTGCATTATATGAGATAGAATGTATGTCAAACATCTATCAGATAAGGCATCAATATCACAAAACTTAAGGTACACATTTTATATATAAACATGTATATGTGGCATATATTTATAATATACACTCCTCAATAAAAAAACACAAAATATAAACCCAATTAAAAGTGGGAAAATAATTTGAATACACATACTCCAAAGAAGTTTACTAAAAGTTAATAAGCATATAAAAGGATGCTCACATCATTAATCATCAGATTAAGGCAAAGCACCACCTCGATCTATCAAATCCCACTCACTAGGATGGCCATTCTTCCAAAAGAAGACACTAGCCAAGGCCAGCAAGGCTGTACTAAGTGGGATATCATGGGCAGGTTTTTCAGGCAGTAAAACCCCTACAGAAAACAATATTAAGGTTCTTCAATAATTAAAATAGAGATACCTAGGTGTGATGATTATCATTAATTATCAACCAGACAGAATCTAGAAAACCTGGAAAATTCTTCTAGGCATGCATGTAAGAAGTGATCTAGATTAAGGTTGGCTTCTGAGAACGTCTATGATGGAATATCTTGATTACATTAATTGGTGTGGGAAAACCCATCTTAAATGTGGGAGGGACAATTCCTTGGGCAGAGTACCCTGGACTACATAACATGGGAAATTCCAGCTGAGCATCAGCATGCATGTATTCATTGCTCTCTGCTTTCTAGGAGTGCACATGAGGTGATAGGCTGCTTCACCCTCCTGTTGCTTCAACATGGCTACCATGATGGAGACAGGTACCATGACTTAGAATGAGCCCTTTCTCCTTTAGGTTGCTTTGTTCAAGATATTTCATCACAGCAACAGGAAAGGTAACTAAGACATTAAGGTTCCAAACATCTCCTTTGTAAAGATATCTGGAAAGAATTTGGCAGTTCACTAACATGTCAAACCTGGCATTTGCACTCGGGAGAAATAAACAATGTCGTCAGGCGTGGTGGCACACGCCTTTAATCCTAGCACTCAGGAGGCAGAGTCAGGCAGATCTTTGTGAGTTCAAGGCCAGCCTGGTCTACAGAAGGAGTTAGTTCCAGGGCAGGTGAGGCCACAGGGAGACCCTGTCCTGAAAAGACCAAAAAATAAATAAATAAAATAAGAAATAAACAATGTCAATACACTAGAATCATTCATAATCACCAAAAAGTGGGACTAACTTGAATGTGCATTACTAATACAATCAATGGATCTGTTAGCAATACATGTTGTAGTCTTACAATATGGTAATGATTGTTTACCAGCTGATGAAAGGATAAATGAAATGTGATACTTATATGCAATTAAATAATATTCAACAATAAAAAGAACATCATTTTGTCAAATAAGGTAAGTCAGGCACAGAGAGAAGCACTGCTTGACTTCCATCACAAGTGGAAGTTTTAAAAGTTAGTCTCTAACTTGTTGAATGTCTTTTAAAGTATTTCTCAGGCCAGGTATGTGGCATGTGCCTTTAATCCCAGCCCTTGTGAGGCAGAGGCAGGTAATCTCTGTGAGATTCAGACCACCCAGGCTGTGTCTAGGAAGACCCTGACAAAAAAACAATCAACAATGACAAACCCCCCAGAATATTTCTTAGCCATTTGTGTTTCATCTTTACAGAACTCCCTGTTCATCTCCTTGTTGCACTTTTTAATTGGATTATGGGATTGGGGGGGCGAAGTAATTTTTTTGTTCTTTGTGTAGTCTAAATACTGACTCCCTGTTAGAGGTATAGCTAGTAAAGATTTCCCTTTCTGTAGGTTGCCTCTTCATTGAATGATAGCATCCTTTGATGTACAGAGGAGCTTTTTAGTTTCATGTGGTCCCATTTGTCAATTGTTGGACCTAATGCTGGTGCTATAGAAGTACTGTTCAGAAAGTCGTTTCTTGTGCCTATAAATTTTAATGTATTCCTATTTCTTCTCTATCTGATTCAGGGTACTGGGTCTCATGTTAAGGTTTTGATCAATTCAGAGTTGAGTTTTGTGCATGGTGAGATAGGGATCTATTTTCATTCTTCTATATATCCTTATCCAGTTTGGCCTGCTGTCTTTTCCACAGTGTGTATTTTTGGCTCCTTTGTCAAAAAATCAGGTGGCCTTAAATCTGGGTCCTCAATTTTATTCCACTGATCAATTTGTCTGTTTCTATGCCAGCACCATGATGTTTTATTACTATAGCTCTGGAATATAAATAATTTGAGATTAGGGATGGTAACATCTCTAGCAGTTCTTTGATTATTTGGCTATCCTGATTTTTTTGTGTGTGTGTTTTCATGATATTTGAGATTTTTTTCAATTTCTGTGAACTATGTTGGAATTTTAGTGGGTACTGTATTAAATTTGGAGATTATTTTTGGTAGAATGGCCATTTTTCACAATATTAATAATCCTGGTGATCTACGAGTATGGGAGATCTTTCCATCTTGTATTTTCTGTAATTTCTCACTTCAATGTCTTAAAGATTTTTTCATTTTCTGTTACATTTATTGCATTATATTTTATGGATTTTGAGGATATCAGGAATGGGATCTTTTCCCAGGTTTCGTTCTCAGTATATTTGTTACTGATTTTCTGGTGTTAATTTTACGTCTTGCTGCTTTGCTGAATGATTTATCAGCCCTAGGAATTTTCTGGTGGGGTCTATAGGATACTTTATGTATAGAGTCATAGCATCTGCAAATAAAGATATTTTGACTTTTTCCTTTTGTTTTTTTTTATTTTTTTAATTTTTTTTTTATTTCTGTATGTGTATGAATGTACTTGCCTGCATGCAAGTTTGTGCACCTGTGTTGTGCAATGCCGCAGAGGTCAGAAGAGGGTGTCAGATTCCCCTGAAACTGGAGTTCTCCTGAAATTGGAGTTTCAGACGGTTCTCGGCTGCCATGTGGGTTCTGGGGATCGAACCTGGGTTCTCTGTAAGAGCAGTCGGCACTCTTAACCGCTAGGCCATCTCTCCAGCCCGAATTTTTCTTTTTGTATCTCCTTTATGTACTCTCCCAGGTGTGAATTCTATGAACTACAGTAACAATTGGCCTAGCAAGATATGTGTATTGGTGCTTTTCTGCTTCTTTGATAACACACCATGACCAAGGGAACTTATACAAGGAAGAGTTTGTTTGGCTTACAGTTCAGATACAGTCCATAATGGCTCAGCAGGCATGGTAGCAGAGGTGGCCAGAATGGAAAGTCAGATTAAGGGTCACATCTTCAAGCAGGCACAAGCAGCAGAAAGTGACTGGAAATCTGGCAAGGCTTAAGAAGTCTCAAATCCAGCCCTAAGTGATGTGCTTCTTCTGACAAGTCCACATCTCCTAATACTTTCCAAGTCAGTGCCACAGAGCCTCACAGCTTCATGTAATAACCTATCAGGGCCTCTTAGCCTGTCAGGGCCTTCTTCATGCAGGGATGAGCCTGCTGTATGCTGCCTGGTCTCAATGTCTCTCTGAAACTTCAGAGGAAAAACCAATGACCCCTTTACTCTTGCATCTTTTATGCTTCTAAAACCAGAACCAGGTGAACAATACTACAAAGTTTGTCAACCAGCCTGGGATAGACCCTGGCCACTTCCTCCACATTATTGGCAGCTTTTGTCCAAAGCAGTTCTAGGAACAAGAACCTCCTTAGATGTTTTCCTTTCACAAAGGAAAGGAGGCTTAGCTGGGTGGGTGTACTCCTTCAGTTGTTCTAGTGTGAATCCAGAGGCTTGTTCTAGTGTGAATCTAGAGGCTTCTTTGTTGTTGTTGTTTTTTTTTGTTTTGTTTTTGTTTTTTTTTTTGGTCTTTTTGAGACAGGGCTTCCCTTTAGTCCCAGCTAGCTTGGAGGTCGCTCTGTAGACCAGGCTGGCCTTGAACTCACAGAGATCCACCTGCCTCTGCCTCCTGAGTGCTGGGATTAAAGGCTTAAAGGCTTAAAGTGCTTCATCAGGCTATCCAGCTACTCTTTTTTTTTTATTTTATTTATTTTTGTATGTGTATGAATGTACTGTCTGCATGTAGGTTTGTGCACCCATGTCGTGCAATGCCACAGAGGTCAGAAGGGGGCATCGGATTCCCCTGGAACTGGAGTTCTCCTGGAATTGGAGTTTCAGACAGTTCTTAGCCGCCATGTGGGTGCTGGGGATCAAACCCGGGTCCTCTGCAAGAGCAGTCGGTGCTCTTAACCGCTAGCCTATCTCTCCAGCCCCCCAACTACTCTTTAATTGGATTTAAGGTCACTTCCTATGATGGAGCCCATACCTGATACTGATATCAGACTTAGGAACCTGTGACTATACAGGTCACAGGACATAGAGAAAAACCCAATACAACTAGTAAATACTTACCATATTAAATTAAATTACTGTTATACCCTGTTCTTAATGACTTATTGCCACCCTGATCTAGTTTTCTTTTAATATTGCTGTGAAGAAAACACTGACCAGAACTAGCTTGGGAAGGAAAGGGTTTATTTGGCTTACAAGCACAGTCCATTGTGGTGTCACTCCACCACACATAGAAGTGGATGCTCAAACCCCATCCACTGGATGACAGGATAAAAGAAGATGCAAGACAGCCACCAGCAGCTGTCCTAAACCACGGGGCCAAAGGCTGACAACATTTCCACTGTCTGCCTGTCTTATCTAACATCTACACCAGGTAATGCCCTAACGGCACTCCCAGATCCTGCAGGCTGCTGCCTAATTGACACTCTACAGCCTAATTCCCAGACCATCACCTGATAGGTGCTCTACAGTCTAATTCCCACCTGGGCACTCACCACACATCACAGCTGGTGACCTGATAGGTCTCCTTCTAGCCCCACACCAACTTCCCAGGTTGGTGGTCTAATTGACCATCGTCCAACCCACTGGTTCATATCAGCTTCCCAGGTTGGTGGTCTGACTGACCACTGTCCAACCCACTGGTCACTACTACACAAGCCTCATGGGCTAAGATTACATGGGCAAGTAACGGCCAGTGGTCCCTGGCTGATGGTAAGAAGGACTGGTCTTTTTAGTGAGAGCATTCTGTTTTTATACCCAGAGTGACATTCTAAATATGCATCTGCATACTTATAGACAAGAGTACCTTTCACTATTCTTCAAAGAAGCTTCTTTTTGCGACTAATGGAGACTATTACAGTTTCAGAACTGGTCAAATGCAGAGTATAAGTATCTGTGAGACACTTAATCCTAAGTGACGCATCTTCAATACAACATCTGCAAATAGATGAATGCATCTCTCAACCCTCACCAGAGAAGTTTCCTTATGTAGCAGAAACCCACAATTGGCCAATGTGCAGAGAACAAGAAGCCACAGAGTGCTTATCTCTTAATAGGACATGTATTTCAAACCTCTGCCTCCCAAGGCTCAGAGATCATTGCAGAAAAGGAGATAGAAAGGTCGTAAGAGCCAGAGGTGGTGATGACCACAAGGAAAGAGAGTCTTCCAGACAGCTGGTCAGTTACTGATATGAACTCACAGCAATGGTGACAGCGCAGACAGATCCTATGCAAGCTCAAACCAGTTAAAAATCTCAGCATGGACATGGGGAAGTGGGCGAGAAATCCCAACCCAACTTAAGAAACTTTTGGCAACTGATGGCTGATGGACTTACAGGATTTGGACTTCTGGTGGGCCCAATGGATGGATCCACACTGAAGGGAATTTGGGGACACAAATCAGATTCTATATAGGCCATATTATATATAAGAGAGAACACTAAATTGGTAAGGGGCAGTGGTGTTAGATGAAAGATGGAGAAGGGATCTAAATACCATCAAAATATAATGTATGAAAAATCACAACAATTAAAAAATAGTTAAAAAATAAAGAATTGATACATGATACTCCATAATGAACACTGACAATATGCCTTATAAAACAACCCCAGCATCAAATATCATATAATTAATTTAAGAGAGATACGAACAGGCAAGTTTTAAATAAGATTTATGAAAGCTTCAGGAACATGGAGATTATTCAACAAAATCAGTTCAAGTCAGTCCATGAACATGTCACTATATGGCTAAAAAGACAGTCTTTGCAACCACGTAAATCTGGGTTCACGTCTTCTGCTGGACCAGCAGCTGGAAGCTCTGCTCTGCAAGGGTGTGGATCCTTAAAGGGTTGGAATAGAATGGAAGAATTGATCACTCGGGGGTGATCCTTGTAGGCTGTAACCGAGCTCTGTTTCCTGGTGTACTGAGATGTAAACAAGCTGTCCTGCAAGCTTCCACCACCATAGATGAAGTAGTCTCACCACAGTGCCCTCTCCACCATGAGTCTGTGAACCAAAAATTAATCCTTTCTCTCCTAAGTTGCTTCTTGCCAGATATTCAATCATAGCCACAAGGAAATCAATGAATACATATATACCTTGTAGAATGATAAATTCATGCTAATTACCATAACGATAACAGCCTTTTCCTATCATTTTTATGAAGAGATATTTGAAATCTACTTTTATTTACTTGGGGATATGCAGTCCCTTGTCATTGGATGTTCACTTTTTAAAAAAATTTATTTAATTTTCGTATGTGTATGAATGTTCTGTCTGTATGCAGGTTTGTGCACCCATGTCGTGCAATGCCTCGGAGGTCAGAAGAGGGCGTCGAATTCCCCTGGAACTGGAGTTAAAGATGGTTTTTAGTCGCCATGTGGGTGCTGGGGATCGAACCTGGGTCCTCTGTAGGAGCAGTCAGCACTCTTAACCACTAGGCCATCTCTCCAGCCCCTGGATGTTCATACTGTGCTGCAAGTGCAATATTAGAAAGCGAGCAGATTTCAGTGAGCAGGACACAAGCTTTCTTTTTTGTCGTTGTTGTAGTGTTAGATTGTTTATTTGTGCTCTTTCTGTTTTTATAATGTAGGCTCTTAGGGCTATAAATTTAACTCTTAAGACTGCTTTTTTAAGTATCCCAGAGGTTTTCGTGTATTGCATTGTCCTTTTCATTTAGTTCCAGGAATATTTTGATTTCTTTATTTCTCCCTTGACTCATTTATTCAGGAGTGTGCTGTTTAGTCTCCATGACTACTTGTAGATAGTAGGGCTTCTTCTGCTGTTGATACTATGCTTTATTGCACTGTGGTCTGATAGAATGTATGGAATTATTTCATTTTTTAAAAATATTTGTTGAGGCTTGTTCTGTGTCCCAGAATGTGATCGATTTTGGAGAATGTTCCATGTGGTGCTGAATAGAAAGTATAATCTTTGGTGTTTGGGTGGAGTATTCAGTGGATGTCTGTTTGGTCCATTTGGTGTATTGTATTTTTCAGCTCAGATGTCTCTCTGTTTATTCTTTGTCCAGTTGACCAGTCCAATGGGATCAGTGGAGTATTGATATCTCCCACTACTAGTGTGCAGGAATTAATCTGTGCCTTGAAGTCCTGCAGGACTGAGGACACGAGCTTTCAAATTGGAGGCCCTCCCTGTATGCTTGGGCAGCATCTTGTCCTCCCAGGACCTGAACAGAAAAAATGACTGAGAAAGTCAACTTACTATATCTGCCTTCATGAACTACCACATCCATCTTCTCTGGACCTTGCTGCTTGTGATGGGTAATCGTAGCTGTCAATTTGACATACCTGGGAAGAAGAAACCTTGGTTGTAGAACTTCTGCCCAGATCAGCCTGTGTACTCACCTATGGGACATTTTCTTCATTGCTAATTGATATAAAAGGGCCCAGTCCATGGTGGATGATACCATCCCTAGGCAGGTGGACCTTAGTTGTATAAGAAAGGGAGCCGAATGTGAGCCTGAGAGGTAGCCAGTGAGGACTGTTTCTCCATGGCTCCTGCCTCTGTTCTGCTTGAGTTCCTGCCCTGACTTCCCTCAGTGTTAGATTGTCACCTGAAAGTGTAAACCAAATAAACCCTTTTCTTCCCAAGTCGCTTTTGGCCATGGCATTTGTCACAGCAACAGAAAAGTAAGCTAGACCAGCACTCCTCATCCTCAGGGTCTAACAGGAAGCTACAACCTCCTGCTCTTTAGCTCTTGAGCCTTCAAACTACCATCTTTTCTGGTCCTTCAATGACCAATACCCAACTATGAAGCTTCTCAGCGTCCACAATCTCCAAGTGAGCTGGTTCCTCACAGCTTATATCTCTACATGGATCTTACTGTTTCTGGCTGTCCTGAGAACTCTGAAGAATACAGTAACCACATGTTTCCTCATGTATAAATCACAATAGTGACAGCTAACTCTCAGGACAGGCCCAATGATTACCTAAGGTACTGAGCATGGAAAAGAAACCATACAACAGAGAATTTTTCAACAAAGAGTAGTTGGTCTGGGCATTAATTTTCAAATCAGTAAATGGTTCTTTTCTACAATCTGTAACTTTAGAAATCTCCCATATTATTTTGTTTTTTGATTCCCAAACTGAATCAGCTTTACCTTTCAGTGATACCCTCTTGAAGAAAGTCCAGGTGTACTAAACCCTGCAATGTCATCTGGGCAAGGCAGGTGTCCTGCAGGCTTCTCAGATTCTCTCAGACCCTTAATTAGCATTCCAATGGTTTCACCTCCATGCCCCACTTCTTTTTTCCCCACATCCATCCTACCCACTCTTTTCTTGCAAGTACAAAGAAGCCTCTGCAACACTTGTTTTTCTATATTTGCATACTGCTCCTGCATGGAGTCCAACTCTGTTCTTGCATCCTCAGTAAAGCACTAAATGCTCATGGTGAACAGAGTTTCCTGACACCATTAATCTTAAAGTCATAGTATAGACATCTGTAGAATATAGCTTTCCCATACCCAGCTGGCTGTTGTAGGGAGCACATGATAAGGTTTGCAAGCCTGTTGGGGGATTCTGGTCAGGACTGAGTTCATGTCCAGACAGAAGGCTGGCCTCTGTTCTATACCAACACAACTTTGTGTTCAGTGCATGCCAGTGTTTTTGCAGTTTTCTTCTTTTGTAAAAGATTTTTTTTTTGCTTTTATTTATGTGTACATGTATGTGTCTGTGTATATGCCATTTGTGTGCAGGTGCCTGAAGAGGCCAGAGGAGGGCATCAGGTGGAACTTCACCTGGAACTTCAGGTGCAGGCAGCTGTGAGAGACTCAGTGTGGGTGCTGGAAACCAAACTTGGATTTTTCTAGAAGAGCAGCAAGTTTTCTTAACCACTGAGCCATCTCTCCAGCCCCCAGTTAGGCATTTTTAGCTTTTAGCTTTTACTTCACATCATTTTTCACAAGAAGATAATTGTTATTTATCCATCCTTTCCTTGTTCCCAATTGCATGCTCATTTTCAAAGATGTATGCAGTAACACAGAATATAGTAGTATAGTATAAGTAATAAAAAGATTGTATCCCCAATAACCACCTAAAAAGAACAGAATATAAATGAAATATGAAAGGCTGAAAAGTAATATTGAGTCTAGAGTGAAGTTAAAGTCAGATTCCCAAGCATGAGCCATGAATTCCTCTTCCTACTAGTGATTCAGCACAAACCAGTTTGAGCTATCCTAACAGCAGATAGAAGGAACTGGTCATGAGAGGAATCACAGGCTCCTGAGTTACAGGCAAAGCCATTGTTAAATATAAATCACTGTTCTATAGGCTCAAAACAAACAAACAGACAAACAGAAAGACTCCTTCTGTGAGTTTCACACAATAGAATGATTATATCAGCATACAAGACATAAACAGTTTTTGTTTTTTTTTTTTGTTTTTTTTTTTTTGGTCTTTTTTCGAGACAGGGTCTCCCTGTAGCCCCAGCTGTCCTGGAACTCACTCTGTAGACCAGGCTGGCCTTGAACTCACAAAGATCCGCCTGCCTCTGCCTCCCAAGTGGACAGCATCCTCTCAACTCAGAGAAATAAAGTGATTTGAGAAATATAGTAAATACAGTAAAGATAACAAGTTAAGGAAGCACAAAGTTCATTTTTGCAGTTTTTGCTTTCTGGAATATATTGAGTAGCCATTCCCCTCTTAGTACTCTGTATAAAATAATTACTTATGAAAATGAAACCTACTCCCAAAACAGAAATAAATGACATAGACTACTTTCTATGTGTTACACTCCCTCTTCCTAGTATATAAAAATGGCTTGAGGGCTCATAATATTAATTTGATTTGCCTTAAAAATATTTTATCTATAGGGGCTGGAGGAATGGCCTAGCGGTTGAGAGCGCCGACCACTCTTACAGAGGACCCGGGTTCGATCCCCAGCACCCACATGGCGGCCAAGAACCGTCTGAAGCTCCAATTCCAGGAGAACTCCAGTTCCAGGGGAGTCCGACACCCTCTTCTGATCTCCGCGGCATTGCACGACATGGGTGCACAAACTTGCATGCAGACACTACATTCATACACATACAGAAATAAATAAAATTAATAAAAAAAATTTATCTATAATAGTTATGATTTTAAACATGCCCTCCACTACAGGAGAAATCACATTGATTTTTTTTTCCTTTCATATACAGATATACAGCATGGATCCTACCAACTAGCCATCCTGCTCTCCTCACCAGATCCAGGGCAGTATAATAATAAAGGAATTTGAGAAGTGAATTCTAAATTTATTGGTGGTTTCAACTTTGAGTGACCATTGCTCTGTGGTTGTTTGGGAAACATGATTGCTGGATTTAGAGATGGCTAAAGACATAGGCTGTACTCCGACAAACTATTCTTCTGAGGAAATTGAACTGTTCTTTTTCCAATGGGGTAATGATACTTAATCCATCGAGATGTAAAAACTCTATAAAAAGGGCCCCTTTACAGAGCTCTTGGGCAGCTGGTTAGAGAAAGTAAGCAGTGTTCTTAATAGAAGATAAATGCTTGCCCTATAGGGTTCTATCTGTCATTCTAATCTCAAAAAGCATCTCACATATAACTAGAGTTAAAAAGACTGTCAAGTCAGCCTGCACCACTCTGCAAACTAATACCTGGGGCTTAGCACCCAAGTCCTGTGCATGTGAAGTGTTTAGAATGCTTGGAAGAAAGCTTTTCCCTCCACATTAGTCTAGGTGTGCTCAGTGAACCCAAAGTGAGATAATCCAAAACAATTCAGGTTCAACAAAGGTTGGGAAAATATTGTAGTAGACACAAAGCTTTGATGGAGAGCTTCTTTGATCTAAAGATTATAAAACACACAGTTTCTAATCTGACAAAATTTGAGCTGCAAAGCACAATATCTAAACATTCTTCTTTTGTCATAACAGTTTAATCCCTTAAGAATGTGATTTAAACCACTGGGGAGCAAAGGTTGCCATGAGATTTGTATGAATGAGGAAAACTGCCTCAGACACATTGGTAGAAGTATGTGAGGCCCATTAAATAATATAACAAAATGCTGCTTACTGCTGGCTGGGCAGGTCACCCTCAGTCCAAGACATGTCAGAGGCACATTGCTTTACAATGCAACTGGATAAAAGATGAAGCAGCATTCTCTCTCTCTCTCTCTCTCTCTCTCTCTCTCTCTCTCTCTCTCTCTCATTAGCTATTACCCTTCCATTTCTTTACTTGAAGATCAAATTCCCTTGGTTTCACAAAACTGATGCCTACAGATTTGCTAACAGCTATGATTACACTATATTTTTGTGTGTGTATTTTTGAGACAGGGTCTCCCTTTAATCCCAGCTGGCCTGGATCTCACTCTGTACACCAGGCTGGCCTTGCACTCACAAAGATCCATCTGCCCCTGCCTCCCAAGTGCTGGGGTTAAAGGCATGTGCCACCACTTCTGGCATATGATTACACTCTTAATAAGAATCATCCTGGGTTATAATCAAGGGTTTTTTTTTTGTACATGCAGTTTAAAAATGCACATGTGGTATTTTAACCTGTGGTACTCAGAGTTAAAACAGGAATGAAGCACCTAGACAGATGGCTCAGCAGTTAAGAGCCTTAGCTGCTTTTCCAGAGGACCCTGATTCAATTCCCAGCACCCACATAGCAGCTAGCAAGCATCCGCAGTAACCCCAGTTCAGCGGAATCTGATTGATGCTTTCTTCTGGCCTCCACAGGCATTGCACGATGCAAGTGCACTTACATAATGCAAACAAAGTGCTCATACACATAAAATAAAAATAAATAAATTTTTAAAAATTAAAAAAGACGGGAATGGAGATTAATCCAACAAAGTCAACACATTAAGTTTCTTGAATAGCCGGGCGTGGTGGCGCGTGCCTTTAATCCTAGCACTCAGGAAGCAGAGAAAGGCGGAACTTTGTGAGTTCAAGGCCAGCCTGGTCTACAGAGTGAGTTCCAGGACAGCTGGGGCTACAGAGAGACCCTGTCTCGAAAAGACCAAAAAAAAAAAAGTTTCGAATGAAGCCAAATGAAACAACATAAGAGATGTGATTTAAAGACTTTCCTGTTCCCTCAGAAAGTGGAAGTATAAAGCCAGGGAACAGGTGAAGGTAGAACCCTATGAGCTGTTATGATCTTAAATGTCTCAAGAGACTAAGGCAGAGAAGTGGGCCAGCTTGCTGAACAGGTGGCTGACCTGTGACTGAACAGAAGGCACTTGGGTAGAGGCGATGTATCTGCACACTTCAGTGCCCTTCTTTGGGATATGAATACAAATAGATTACTGGTGATGCATTCGCCTGGGCAACAGGGACATTGTAGAAAGGATGTCTGTCATTCACTGTTTAAAAATTGCACCTGTAATCCACTTTTTGCCATGAGTTGGAGATGGGAAAGAAGGCTGACTTCAGCAAACAGCTTTAGAACCTCATTCAGGAAAGCACAGTCCTCCCACTCTCAAACTCCAGATGGTTTTGAAAGCCTAGAAAGCATGCACTCTATTTCTCACAGACATGCAGAGTTAGGAAGACTCTTGCAACAGCATCTGCTCCAAGCAGCCAGATTTATGTATGTTAATGTCTATATGCTTCAGGAAACAGATACTCTTTCCCTAAATATTTTATAAGCAAATTAACCCATAAACTGAGCTTGCCAAATGATTAGTTCAACATCTTTCAGGAATAGGTACCAGAAGACATAGTTAAATATAACTGAGTCTGATAGCCTGATTCCTCAAGTCTCTTACTGTTACAGTGTTTACAAACTACCTTGAAGCTACATATAAATACCAGGGTCTCTGAAGGCCCAGGACCCTCATTAGGTTGGTCCTGGCAGGTTGATGGAAATCTAAATCGACTCGTACTGAGTGCCTGGCCCACCTTGAGTGTAAACATAGAGCTGGTTTCAAGAAGGGCCTGAAACTCAGACACACAGTCTCCTTGGCCACCCTGGCCAGTAATGACCTCCAAAGCTAGATGTCCTAGAATCTACCCCCACCAAAAAAAAAAAAAATAGCCTGTGCCCTCACACTCCCTTTCTGTGGCCCCCAAATGCATCATGTGCAAAGAAAGAGTTTGCCAAGGATTTAGGCTTCTCCAGGGTTCATGTGGACCTAAGTTTTGAGTTTAAGTTTTGATAAGAAAGACAAGAGCCCTGCTTCTTTTCCAGCCATTGTAGCAGGGGGCATAAGGTTATCAACCACAATTTGAATATGATATTCTGTTTATACAAGAACAATAGGAATCACATCTTACAGAGCCTTTCCAACAAAACCTGGCTTATGCTCTCTCTTCAGAACTGAATAAAATCCTGTCATTAAATGGCTGTCTTTACCTTGTTCATTAGGCTCGCTTCCTGCTGCCTTTAGCTGGGAAAAACAGTTTCGATGAGTAAATGTGCTCAAGTTAATGAAAATAATAGCTTCACATATGATGCTTTGAGGATGTGGCTACAATATTCACCAGACAACCAGATATTATGATTAAGAACTCCTAGAGGACATTGAGAAAGTTCCAGAAGACTTAAGAAGGGCAAATGTAGTGTCTAAGTGTAAAAATGGGAAGAATGACAACCCTGGAACTCCAGGAGTCAGCTTATTTTCCTTACCTGGAAAAACTGGAACAAATCATCCAAAAATCAATTTGCAGGCTCTGAGGAGAGTACATACGGCTGGATAATAACTCACCGACTGTAGTGAAGCAAAGGACTGTCAGGGTTTTATAATTTCTTCCTGTGATAGTGATAGCCTGGTAAATTAGAGGGCAGAAATGCTGCCATACTTCTTCACTAATAAAGTTTATTGTCTCTTGTAACATTCTCATGTAATCTGAATCAATCTGAGCTAGGAGTGGAGGTCATACTAAAGTCACAGGACACAGGCATGATGGAGGTTTTTCACAAAAAGTCCAATCAATTTGTACTCATATTTAAATGTTATTTCTTACAGTAGGATTTTGTAAGGGGTCTGTCTACTTGAGACCTGGTACCACTTATTATGTGCAACTTCACCACATAGACTGCTTACTTGTTAAATAAGTAGACAAGAATCTGAAAGATATAACTTATTCCTTTTAGCAACAATATTTAAATTCAAAATAGCACTGAAATAATGAACCGAAGAGAATTTCATAGCCGAGGGAAGCACGCAAGCAACCTACAGAGACAGCGATGAGAAAATTTCCAACTGCCAACTGCAAAACAGATTGACGGTTCAAAGTGGAATGCGTGATGATGATTATACAGCAAAACTCCATTGCAGAACAAGAAAACTGGGAGAGAATAGTCTTCCTTTTTTTCTTTCTTAGATTTTATTAAGCTTTTGTACATTTCATACAGTATTTCTTAATCCAAATTAAATTAGACTCCTTCCCCCACCTCTCCCACCAGAACTCATGCATTCTGCCATGTTAAGTCCTGTCTTGCATCTTTTTCTCAGTCTTCTTTAAAATTTTTCAATGCAGAAGTTTACTGTTTTGGTCTGTTCTTTGAACAAGTTGAGAGAGAGAGGAGAGAGAGAGAGAGAGAGAGAGAGAGAGAGAGAGAGACTTTTTAAGCTACCAAATTCATTATTTTATGTTGAAAATAATCAGTTAATTAAAAAAGCTTCCAAGGAAGTTACATCTGGTCAGAGTTAGCTAGTATGCCACGCACCCAACATTTAGCATCAGACTGGGAACCCCGTTTGGAGCATGGGGGACAGGCACTGGGGGACAAGAAGGGGCATGGCCACACTTCTCCTCTCTGCTAGAAGCTGGCAAAACTGTTTCCTTCCTCCACTGGACAAGACCTGCAGCTCAGGGTCACCACTTAAGAGACCTTTAGAATGGTTTGACAGAGAAATTTAAGATTTGTTAGATCTAGTAATAAAAGCCATGGTCACTTATATTTTGAATTTCTTTCCTTTTACTTTTATTTTCCTGCTACTTCATTTGTTTTGCATAATTTTGCCATGAACTTGGAATTTAAAAACCTTGATTTTCACCACAGATACATCAAAGAAAAAAAGCTGATCTATCACAGACAGTTAATGGGAGAAAAAAATAAATTCTGTCATAGTATCTGTGATTTTTTTAATTTAAGGTCACTTCCAGGAATTAACAAAAACTGCAGTATTTGGGGAGAATATCAAAACCAATTCAGAATTATTAACATCATTTTCGTGTAAGAAATAAGGCTAATCAGTACAAAATAAATCTATCACTATGAAGGGATCTCTTCGGTACCTTGCTATTCTGTGAAAAGAAATTTTTTTTCCTGATTCTTCAGAGTCATTTTAAAGTATATCTCCTTCTTTCAGAACACTTACAGAAAACATAACTATTTTATTGTCAATAGCCATAAAAGGTGGTCTTCAATTTCTTCCTGTTAATGGATTATGTATTAAACTATTAAGTGGTCCTGGTCTTGGCACTGTTTACCTCTAAGATGGTTGAAGATCTGTTGCCAGGAGCTGCTTCTGATCAAAAGCCTTAACTCCGCCCAGACTGTCTCTGTATCTCCCCTTATCAGATTCCTATCACTCCACCACAGACCACAGTTGAAGTGGCCGACAGAAGAGACGGCCGCCCTGATCCTTGCCTCTCACTTAGAGCGGAGGTGACTGGGGCCCTCTTTGATCTACTAAGGGGGCACTCAGGTTTCATCAAAAGCCGCATCTTCAACACATCACTTTACAATAAAACATGACAGGAGGTTTTTCCTGTGCTAGAGATAATAGAACTACAGAAACACACACACACACACACACACACACACACACACAGGTTAATGGCCTGGTGTAAAAGTCTGTCTCCTCTTTCCCAGGCACTGTTTTTGCAGCAGTGTCTGGTATTCTCAGGGAATGTGCAGAGACACGACACTGACCTTCACATGGAGATGCTCCTGGTATTGTGAACTGAACAGTATGCATTCTGCCTAAATGAACCGAATTCGGACCTGGACACTGGTTAGTGAAGCTCTACTTATAAAACTATGTCTTCCAAACTTCATCCAGGTTCTTAAAGACTGTGCATAGGCAATTTTATAGGTCTATGATCCACAGAGGACAGTGTGTTAAGCAAGGTTTCAGAACCTCATTTGTAGTTAATTCCTATCCAAAATGCTTCAGAGAAATGGTCCCAGTCCTTCTTAAAAGCCTAAGACCCAAAGGTACATCCTGTATGTAAGCACCCTGCCTATGTACAGCCATAGACCTTCAGGTCCACCCAAATGCAGTAAACGTACTTCCTGTGTGTAAGCACTCTGCCTATGTACAGCCATAGGCCTTCTGGTTCACCCAAGTGCCGTAAACATACTGTGCCCTGCAGACATGTTGGTGCTGCTTTTCCTCTACCCCGGTAATGACTTTCTCTAGCTCCATCACATCTGTCCTTCGAGACTCACTAGCCTCATATCGTCTTCACCAAAGCTTCTCAGAAAGGTCTGGCCCAGTCAACATTCCCTTCCACAGATCCCTGTGACATCCTTAGACTTTGTTGTAGCGTCCTCTCTTTTACCCCCATGACCTCACCAGGAACGGCATCCCCACAGCCTGGAGGAACTCTCCTTGCCCTGGTTCTCACCACGAAGTGCTGGGGACACACATGTCCTCACTCCTTAGAACACAGTCTCCTCACTTTCTAGGCCTGGATTCAGCAAACTGAGCCAGTTGTGTGGCAAATCTCCATGCACAGGAAGTCCATTAGGAACCAACTCTGTACCCCTGAGACCCCAAACATAAGCCTCACTGTGTGACCTCTTCTCTTTCAGTCACCTAAATAGTCACTCTCCCATCCTCTCCTCTGAGTCTTCTACCCGTCTCGGGGTTTGCACAGCGTCCTCTAGAAGGTGCTTCTCCACATGTTTTTTACATTAACCTTTTCCTCTTACTGGCCCCATCTTGAAACTACTTCCTCAAAGACCTCATAACTTTGTTCCAGAGAGAGCCTCAGCACCAAAAAAATCAAGCATTGAGCTTGATATGTTCCCAGCATATTTTCTCTGTCCCTTTCGTCCTTTATTCCTCGTGTTAAATGTCTGAATACTGCTCCCTCATGCCAGTCTCATCTACAGTGGCCCCACCTGGCTATCTGTCATTGAATGTTCAGTGATAAGATGAACACTGTCTCCATCTCTTTCTTTTCATTGATCACCACCCATGACCAGGACTGAAAAATTTCCCATCATGCAGCACTGCTTCCTTGCATCTTGTTTTCAACATCAAGGTTTTCCCAGCAGACCGTTACTTCCAAGTTTTCATCTCCCACACAGACTCTGGTTTCTCCTAAACTCCTATACTCCTTAATTATCATTTCCCTCTGGCCTCTGTACCTGCTTGACTTAAATCCTCCTCAGTTTAGTTTAGCCTGTCTACTAGTCTGTTTTGTTACTATAACAAAATGAAAAAGGCTGGGTAATGTGAGAAGGGATAAGGCTTATCAAGTCTGGGTATAGAGACTCGTTCAAGATCTAGTGTCATCATCGATTGACCTCTGGTGAAGACCTTTGGGTATCCTTGCCCCATAGCAGATGACACCACGAGAGGTGATATGATGATACTGAGAGTGAATAGGTTCCTGGCTTGCTCCTCCCATTACAAACAGCTCTCATGACAACCAACAAGGGTCCTCTGAGAGCTAAATTAATCACCCCTGAGAGACCTAACCACCTTCCAGTAGGTTCCATCTCTCAACATTACAGTGGAGACCAAGCCTCCGACACATTCAGACAGCAAATCATAGTAGGTCACCTTGACATAAATCCATCCAACAAAGCCCCAAACCTCCTTTTTCCCCAGAATCCTGAAGCAAAGAGCATAGAGACAAAAAGAATTTTCCATACTTCAATAAAGGGAAATAATCAAAATAAAATTTCACTAATGTGTCATCAGACACCCACCAAACACTGTCTCATGTGAGATGCAGACAAAGCTGATCCCACACTTGGACCCCAGTAGTTCTTTAATTCCCTTCATTGGGCCCTTAGTTCCTGCACAATATAGAGGGATTTAAACAGACAAATCCTTTTCAGTAATTCTGTTTATTTCTCTGCCTCACCTCTCTTTGTAAGAAAGCTCCTATTTGAAGCTAAATTTTATTAAGGAACACCCAAATATAAAAAAATAGATAAATCTGATACAAAGAGAGCCCCAGGCAAGTATGCATTTTAATTGCTTGGCAAAAATAAATATTTAATTTTCACAGCCCCAGAAACACCTGTGTGGAGCCCAGGGCTGTATAGAGCTCATTTTGAAAACTGGTATGTTATGCCTGTGGGCTATAAGCCTTATAAAATAAAAAAGATAAATTTTGTGGCAATATATTTAGCTCCATTTATATACACAAACATTTACATGTGCATGTGTGCCTATGTGTATACATACATAGATAATGTATATATATGAAAATAGATATATATTCTTGAATAAACAGAATAGTTCAGAAATAATAAACATAAAAATCCACATTGATTGCTTTCAAATCCCAGGAATAATGTGGGAGAAGGGACCTGTATTCAGATACCTCATTTTTTTTATCATGAGCATTAAATTTTATCATTTTAAATCAAAGAAAATGAAATTACCAGACTTGAAACTTTTTTAGATTTCCTTAGCTCTGATATTTTAGGATTCCATTTTCTTTAAATTACAAGTAAACATTTCTTCTTTCCTAGTAACCACATATATCAATTTTTGTGAAAAACGGTGCCCTGAGGATCCATAGAAGTATTTGTAGAAAAGTCTTCTTCAGAAGTTGCTAAGTTCTGTGGTTTTTTGTTTTTGTTTTCCAAAAAGGCATGCTTGGAGTCCTAAGGCCATGCTTCAGGATGTGGCCTTATTTTTACATGGAATCACTGAAGACACATTTAATTATGTTAAGATGGGGGTCCTTAATCTAATATGAAAGACACAGAGACAAGATAGCCTTGTGGCCTCAGAGACCCAGGGAGGGCATCAGAAGAGACAGATGTCATCGAAGCATCTGTCCCTGAACAGAAGATGGAACAAGGCCAGGAAGAATTCTACCCAAGCAGGCAGAAAGAGCCACAGCCCAACACTGTGATGTGGACTTCCAGCCTTCAGAGCTGTAAGGAAAGTGTGCTGTTGTTTGAATTCACCTGCATCTGGAACTTCACTAACACAGCCTCACAAATCAATATGAAAGCACACCCTCCCAATGAAGTCTCCTCTGCCTTCCACAGGATTGCCTTCCCTTTCCACACATGAACCCTGAAGAATACATTTCAGTACAGTGTTTGTGTTATGTGTCCTTGGTCATACCTTCAGGAGGAACTGGGGATTCAAATCAGCAACTAAAACTGGAATTCTGCTCATTTATCACATTGCTTTCTATGAGATCCAACAGAATGTGTATTGACATATTGATTATATTCCCTGTCAGTGGTCAGAAAGGACTTGAGTTAAGCCATGAATATTTTTATTAAGGGGCCATAAATTTAGAAATTATCTTCAAGCCGGGTGTGGTGGCACACACCTTTAATCCCAGCACTCGGGCTCAAGGCCAGCCTGGTCTATACAGTGAGCTCCAGACCAGCTTGGACTACAGAGAGACCCTGTCTCAAAAAAAAGTTCCTTAGGTTGGGCTGAGATTTCTTACTTTTATTTTCTAAACATTTGTGACTTATGGTTAAGAAATGATCATACACATACAAAAAAAAAAAAAAAAAAAAAAAAAAAAGAAATGATCTTCAAGAGTTAAAATATAACAGGAATCTGAAGTCAATCTTCCAAGAGAAAGCAATTTAGACTTGGTTTGTCACATGGTTGGTAGAGTACTTACATAGAACCATGTTTCCTCTATGATAAATTTTTAGTATTGGATTGTATTCTATTTGCAAACAAATATCATTCCTGAGAATAAAACTCCACACTGTATAGAAGAGGGGATTTCTGACATATGCACCAGAGACAGCCACGCACCTGGCTCACAAGCATCCCTGAAATTGTTGCTAGAGTTGACTTTGGACTTAGCCAGAACACATACACTCCTACTTAAAAAATATATATATCAGGTTGACTTCTGGATCCCATAGTTAGTTTTCAAATTCAGCTCTCTTCCTCCTCCTTTCCCTCTTCCTCCCCTCCTCCTCTTCCAACTCCTTGACACCCTCTTCCTTCTCCTTTTCTTCGTGGACTCCACCACCTTTTTCTCCCTTTCCCCCATATTCTTTGTACGTAAAATTTCTCTTCTAGCCTTCTAGTGGAAAGAACTTTTTGCAGGAATGTCCTTCTAAAGAAATGAAAGCATTCTCAACAATGTGACTACTTTAATGAGCTTCTACCAGGTGCCAAGAATATTAGTCTATTGCTCTAGATACAATCTGTGTATCTAGATATACAATCTAGATACAATCATCTGTGCTGATTTAAATGAGACTGTCCCCCATAGGCTCTAAGTCTGTAGACATTTTGTCCCCAGTTGTTGGGGCTGGTTTTGGAGGTCCTAGAAGGTGTGGCCATGCTGGAGGAAGCTTGTCACTGGAGGCCAGCTTAGAGAGTTCAAAGAGTCTTCCTAATCTCTGCTTCCTGTGCCTGATTAAGTATATGAACCTCTGCTGAAGCTCTTACACCTCCTGCCACCACGCTTCCCTGCCATGATGGACTCTAATTCCCCTGAAACCATAAACCATAAACCAAATAAACTCTTCCTTTTATAGGTTCTCTTGGTTATGGAGTTTCTATCACAGCAACAGAAAAGTGACTAGTGAATATTACCTCTCATTTTATCACAAAATTTATAAAACAATCATTGCCCAGACATCTAGGTAGGAAAGATGAATACACAAAGAAATCTAGAAGTGAATAAAATGTAACTTCCGTCTCAGCCCTGGACCATCCTGAGAGCCCTCTAAAGTCCTAATCCCCAGCATGCAGCTCTTTCCTTGGTGCCAAGAAGAGAAAGCCCATGACGTGTGCATCATTCTGCCCATGAGCTGGAGTCTCGGCTTTGCAGTGCATGTCGGAGGGGTCAACCATGCCGGTTTTGAATTAGTCCTCAATTATTACTGGGCTGTTTAAAGCTTCACTTACTTTAGCCATCTCCTCTAGCCCTTTCCTCTTCTGATAATACAATGGGCTTGTTGAGTGTGGGGTTAAATTAGATTAATGGTAATTATCTCACACTGTGTTTACCTATGTGGACTCCCTGGGGTCAGTGCAGTGGGCAGATGAAATGATGGAGAAGAAAAAGGAGACATGCCATTAAATAAAGGAAGTGGAATAGCAATGGCAGGTGAGGACAAGAATGTACAAAATGAAACATCAACAGACAGGAAATGACACATCTCTCGTTTGAAAAAAAAAAAACTACTCATATCCTGAAAACTTCTCTGATGTGTGTCATGAATTTTATGATAATCACAAGTGCTAGGTTTTGGAAGTTATCTATTTCCCATAAAATTTAAGTGCAATTACTATTATTTTCATGTAATAGGGATTCTTAAACTGGAGTGATACATAAGCCATAAAAAAAAATATTTTAACGACCCTTGAATCTTCAGTATTGAAAAGACATTTTCATATAAAACTATTGTAGAAGTTTTTAAAATGTGCTTTCTCCAGCCGAGAATATGCATGTGCTGTTTTCTAGAACCAGTTTTACTTTATATAGCAGAGAGAAAGAGAAGCTGTCTTGGGTGAGTGGTCAAGTTGAAGATTTTGAGAAAGGGAAATGGTCTAAGACCATCTGGATGGATTCTAAATGCAGTCACGTGACATGGAAGGGAGTAAAGGGAAGTTTGGCACACTTTCAAGAAGATAACATGAAAAAGAGAAGAGGACTGAGTGCATTCCCACATAAGGACACTGTAGCCAGAAGAGACTGGGAGAAGCAGGAATGTGTATGCAGCTGTTGGCTTCGCCCAGAACTTCTGCCTATCTAAGCCGCAGCATGCCATGCCTTAAGTGAAACCTCTCATCTGCTTTATCTACTGAAGAAGTCACAGAGATGATTAAATGTCCCATTGTCACCGCATATTTGAGCTGTCTTTGCTCTCTTCTTGTTAGCCTCAAGTAGCTCTGCTGAGCAGCAACGACACAAGAAATGTGGACACCAACTGCCCACTGAAGTAGGAGGCAGCCATGTTTGGGGTCATGGGTGTCTGAGCCATGCCCCATGGCCCATGTGCACCCCAGGAGAGCTATCAATGTCTCCCAACACAAAATTGAAAGCTTATTTAGAACATGATGAGACTTGGGGTGATTTTTTGGGGGGTAACTCATTTGAGCATGAATTTTGTACATGACAGAGAAAGGTTAGAATGTCAAAAAGCTGGACATGCCTTACATCTTAGGTGTGCATGCACAAAATTTCACATTACTGAAATTCAGGCAGGGCCAAATAGTCTATAAAGCTCCCACCAAGTGATATGATGCTATTTATGTTTTGAAGAAGAGGTCCAAATGGCCCAACCAGAATGTATTCTGTGAGCTTCTCCAGATCATTTTAGTCTACTAGGAATTTTGTGATTCTACCACCTTAACACATCACTCTGGTAAGACCATGGTCACATGGGATGGGTGTGCAGTGCTGTGCTGGATAGCTTTAGTGTCAACTTGACACACGTGGGTTAAGGGAGCCTCAATTGGGGAATTGGCTCCATTGGATTGGCCTGTGGCCACATCTGTGGAGTATTGTCTTGATTGTCAGGCAATGTGGGAGGGCCCAGCCCACAATGAGTAGTGCCACCCTGGGCTGGTTGTTGTGTACAGTATAAGAAGGCAGGCTGGGCATGAGCCAGGAGGCAAGCCAGTGAACAGCATTCCTCCATGGCCTGCGCTTCAGCTCCTGCCTCCAGGTTCCTAACCTGAGTTCCTGCCTTGGGCTCCCTGAGTGATGAACCCAGGAGATGTAAGCTGAATAAACCCTTTCCTCCCCAAGTTGGTGTCGGTCAGAGTGTTTTGTCACAGCAATGGAAGACAAACTAGAACAAGTGCTTTATCCTGTTCACAAACAGCCCCTGGGATGTGAGTGCTCAGGACATAGGAAGAATTTTCTTTATATAGAGAGATCTCTCCCTTAGGAGATGAAGTGTGATCAGTGGGTCCTTCCAGAAGCAGCTCTCCCAGCTCAGTGGTCTAGCCTTATGTCTAGCAACAGTGCTGTCTGCAATGTGCATGTGCGTCACTAGAGGGATGGAAACTGTCAGACAGGCCCTCATCCATGCTATGCTCACAAGCAATTGCACATCCCTTCTGTTTGTAGACCATTTTCTGGAACTGGTCATGTGTCCATACATGACTAGGAGTGTACAGCAGGATGCTGGAGAGTTCATGGTTATTCCGGGAGCATTGAATACCTCTGCCGAAATATGAATCTGTAATAATACCCCCCAATTACATGTATTCAAGACAATCAGAGATTATAGAACATTCTCAGAGAATTGTTTTATTAAAGGTGACCTTTTCTATGACAAAGCACTGGTTAAAAACTCTCATGATAATGTTAATAATTCAAGTACTAAATGTTAATTTATTATATTTTTAATTATAATGTCTGATTTTAAGCTGCAGATTACTTCAGAAATGTCCACTTAGATACCATTCAGTCTATGTTGTACCTAGGTTAAATTAAGTTTATAAACAGTTTCAATGAAAATCAAAGGGAAGGAATTATTAATGTGAAATTGGCATATCATATTCCAGTGATGAATGATATGTTAACCTAATATAATGTAATCATATACATTTTAAAGTCAAACAACAAAAAAGCAAAGTCAAACAAGGCTTTTACACAGTTACTAAATACTATCTACTTACTCAGAATTCAAACATTGCTGTCACAAAGTATGTGTACATACGGAAAACATAAATATGTTTTAGAATTATTTTTACATGAGATTTTTTTAATTTTTAAAAAATAATTTATTGAAGTTTGTTGGATTTCATATATCATCTCTCATTCCAATTTAGACTTATTTCCCTTTTTATGTTCCACAGCTGACCCAAGTTCATGCATTCTGCCATACAAACAAAAGTCTTGTACATTTTTCTGAGTCTTTTTAAAGTTTTTGAAAGCAGAGGGTTATTGTTTGGGGGAGAACTTTACAGTTTCAGTCAGTTATTTGTCCCAATTCTTTTGTTGTTATTGTCCTCTCCAATCTGTATTGCTTCAACATATGCATATATATATATATATATATATATATCACCTATATTACCATTATGTCATCTGAAAATAAACGATATGTTATTTCCAAATCATATGTCAGGATTCACATTTTTCCCTTTTAATTCTATATTACTTTACATGAGATCATATTGTCGGAATATATGTTGGATCTAATGCAAGCCTGTATCTATAAGAAAACATGTGGTACATCTACAGAATGGAGTTCTATGCAGCAGTAAAGAAAGACGACATCACGAGCTTTGCAGGAAAATGGCTGGAGCTAGAGGACATCATGCTGAGTGAAGTAACACAGTCCCAGAAAAACAAACGACGAATAGTATCCCTCATCTGTGGATGCTAGTGCCAATTACCTAGTCGTAAGTATTTCTTGTGTGGGGCCCCCTGAGCTTTTGTCCAAAGCAGTTGGGCGTAATGCATATCGGAAACAACAACAACAACAACAACAAAACAAAGGACTGCATCCAAGAACTGACTGAAACAGTGAACTTCTGCTCAAAACAGTCAACTTCCTCATGGAGAATATTGAAAAAGACTGAGAAAGAGATGAAAAGCATGTTTGGCAGAATGCATGAGCTCTGGCGGGGTGGCGGAATGGGCGGGAACACGGGTCTAGGTTTGTTTAAAAAAAATAAAAATAAATTTATGTGAAAAAATATATATGTTATTTTAAAAAAAATAAAGAAAACACGATACAGGGGCTGGAGGGATGGGTCAGCGGCTAAGAGCACTGGCTGCTCTTGCAGAGGACCCGAGTTCGATTCCCAGCACCCACATGGTGGCTAACAACCATAGGTAACTCTACTTCCAGGGGATGCAATGCTCCTTTTTCACCTCTGTGGGCATTTCACAACACAGATCCATTTATATCCATGTAGGCAATACAGGCATACACACAAACTGTTCAAAGAAAGCATGATACATCACAGACATGACATTACCCACGAAAGAGTCATGAGCTTCTCAGGAAGTGTGGTAAGATCATACAACATACAAATATTAGGAATAGAAACAGATCTTTACCTAAACCCTTGGCATATATACATTTTTAAGATTTGTAATGTAAAATAGTTTCAAACAACTTATAACAAAAGAGAACATATAAAATACTTTTAGTGTTTGAATGCTTGTAAGTGAGGAAATATAAAATAGTAAGGACTGGATGAAGTTGACCGAATTTAAATTGTAAAGTTGTACAAACTCCTCTCAGCAAAACACCTCTATAATTAAAGCAAAAACAGACGGAAGACAAGATAAAGTATTTGAATCAGTGTAACCAGTATTTCTAAAAGAGAGTTAAAAAAAAAATGGCAGGTTATAAAAAAAAAAGACAAATAACCCAATAGAAAAGCAGGCAAAATAGGATCACATTTTAGGATTCACTGCCAAGCAAATGGGACTTTCCAATAAACACAAGAATATCCTCCTTCAACATAATGAGGAACAGCAGAAATGTCCACTTGACTGATAGCAAAGTCCCTCTTCAACTCATCAGACGGAAACTAGTAATCAAGCAATGTGTGGGGTAACGAGGAAAAGATAGCTCGTCCACAGCTGTGGAGCAGGCTGCTGTCAGGATCCATAGAGTAATTAGAAGACCTAACAACGGAAGATGGGTGAGCCCAGAGTATTGGGGTCACCTTGGAGATACAACAGCTCCAGATAGAGAGTTTAGGGGTAGAGGCCTTGATTCATGTTCTGGGCCAGGAATATTCTCAGTCCTGTCCGAGTTTGAGACCGGAAATGTCAGAATTGCTTGAGGTCTGATCCCTGGTCTGATTCCCTAATGCTTTTACAGTTACTTCTTCAAAAGGGCCAATGATCAGAACAGGAGATAAAAACTAGTCTGGTACATCGGGGTCCCCAAAGCAACAGGTCGGAAAATGTCCTTGCTGGAGGCCAGGGGCCAGAAGAGAGTTCTGGTTCCTCTTTGTTTTCTCTTGAATAAGCACCTCTTCCAGGAGCCTGCACGTCACTGAAACTATGATGAGGCACCTGCTGCCTCAGGGCTGGGCAGCTGGACTGACCTCACCCAGTTTCTGCCATAAGTCCTTTAAAAATCCCCCAGATTAGCAACTCAATGGTTCCCTATCTCCTGGACCCCACAGATTGCCCCCTCCCTCCTGCTTCTCTATCACTATCTCTCCTTAATCCCCCACCAAAAATCACCCCCCTCCCAAAAGAAGTACTTCTAACAAAGAAATAGTGAGAAAATTGAAACAAAATTACTACCTCTCAGCTAGGATAGAATGTATAAATAAGCCTGGTTTATTCTAATTTTAGAATTCCATAAAAGGATTGATTAAATGAACTATGTCAACATGTATCAACATATGTTCACTATAAAAGGCAGAGTTTGGGAAATATTTCATGATACCATTGTAGTAAAAACTTAAACAGGATAATAATATAAATTATTTATGAATATAAATATACAATGAAGTTCAAATTTATGTATAATAATGATATACAAAACTTTGGCCTCTGGGAAGGAAGTAAGGGCTGTGGATGGAAGCCCAGTTCTCGGTATATTTCCACTTTTTTCCTTAAAACATAAAAGAAAACCCTGAAGCCAGTATGAAAAAAATATTAACATCTGTTAAGTCTGGGTGGTCGGAACATGGACGTCTGTTATATTATTTCCATTGATTTCTGCATATTTAAAACATTTTCTATGAAAATTAAAATGTTTAAAATAAAACTACTATGTTTATTTTTATTTAATGCCACTCTTTGATATCTACTTCATTACTTTCATGCTTTCAAAATACTTTAATACCTATCACCCCCAAAATGCAGTATTGGTTTCATTTCTATGTAAAAATGTGTCAAAATCTGTCCTGTCCATGGAAGTGTGTTACAGTCATTGATTCTGATGCAGCACATCAATGATGCGGATCTTTGGCTTAGAAAGATACTGTGATAGCAGAACGAGGAGCAGGAGAGAAAGGCTGGAAGCAGGGCCATCAGTCACAGAAGACATCGGATAGTCATTAAGTTCTAGTAGAGGGCTGTAAAAGAGACAATTTTTAAAGCTATTTTAATGCAGATCCAATGAGTTTCAATACTTAAATCATCATAGGAGAAATTGGAAAGCCCCACTCTGTGCTCTAAAGGGTGACATTAAGATACTGGGAAGTACAGTACTTTGAACAGGGAAGCTGGCAAGTTCTGACTTAGAAATCTTAGATTTCATGTGATTTGCTTAAAGCACAAAATGGTTTTCTAATGGGACCAAACGTCACCAGGGTAGCTTCAATTTAGGTTGATAGTGAGGGCTAAATTTTCCATTTCCCACTGAGGCATAAATGGGAGTCCTCAAAGGAGCTAGTGCTCTCTCTCTCTCTCTCTCTCTCTCTCTCTCTCTCTCTCTCTCTCTCTCTCTCACACACACACACACACACACACACACACACACAGAGTCTCTCTGCCCACTCCATCTATTACTTAGCTTTTGCCTTGTGGTCATAAGATGCCTGATAGGAACAACTTGGGGAGGAAGGATCTATTCAAGTTCACAGTTTCAGTTCCTTGTGGCAGGAAGGCAAAGCAGGGCAGCTGAAGCAAGTGACCGCAGCTTCTTCACCTGACAGCAGACAGGACACACAGTTGTCACCAGACCCGGGAGCAAGTGTACCCTTCACCCCCAGGATCTACCTACGACCTTCCATCTCTGCCTTTACATTTTCTATGGACTTCAAAATAATAACCACAAGCTGAGCTGAGGATCAAGTGTACATAACATGAACCTGTGGAGGACAGTTCAGATTTAAACCTTAATATTCCTCCCTGGCTCCCAAAATCTCTTGGCCATCCCATAATACAAAATACAATTAGCCCAACTTCAAACCCAAGCTGCATACTTCTAATATACAATAGCACAGAGGAAACCTATCTATTCTGAAAAGGAAAAAACACAATAAGAACAACAAAAAAAGGATGGACCAAAATGAGACTGAATCCAAGAGCAACAAATTCCAAATCCCTAGCTCCATGTCTAGCACTGTGGGCATGTAGCATCCATCACCTGAGTCCCATGTGTCTAGGAAGCCCTACTCTAGTCTCTGTCACTGTAGTACCATGGCCTCTCTCCTGGACAATGAGTCTCATGGATGCATTGCCTATATAACTTTCTTGAGTATCTGTTCCATATTCCTGATTCCTCCAACATCCTGAGATTTCCACTGAAACTTGGGTTTCATGCTCAAAGCTCCCAAGCTTTTATCCATAACTTTGGTACAGATATTCATGACATCCTAACTCCTGCATTCTGCATGTCTGAACAATTAGCACACATTGACCATGCTGAGGTCTGCTGCTACCTTGAAAAACAGCCTGGCTCTCTTTTATCACAGCTATAACAGCCTTTGGATGTCTGGGGTGCTAAGCCAGAAAAATGCCATCATTACCTGGCCTTGTTTTATCAGGGAATCCCAAAAGGAAACAAGGTTTTCATTATTATATTCTTCTAACTTTGACAACTGGGATCTTACCCCTAAAGCACTATTTCCATTGTGGTAGCACAAATAATAATGTCAATCACATAACAATTACAGCAACTTGCCTGCACCTATCTTGTCCACAACTTTAAATGTGCGCATGCTTCTTTCCTCATCAAACTATTTTCAAACCCTTCTCTTCTGCATTTTTTTGTCCCAAATTCTGGGTCTAAACCTATCCAAAAGCAGCAAGTAATAATCATTCCATAGCCTGAATGTTATTGTCTTGAAATTTCCTTTGCCCAATAAATTAGTCTGTTAATTTTTTTTCTTTTCCTAAAAATTACTTGTTTTTTAATGTGTATATTGCCTACATGTATGCAAGTGCACCCATGTCATGCAATGACCATGGAGGTCAGAAAAGAGCATCAGATCCCCTGTAACTGGAGTTGAAGATGGCTGTTAGCCATATGGGTGTTAGGGATTGAACCCAGGTCCTTTACAAGGGCATCCAGTGCTTTAACTACTGGTCCATCTCTCCAGCCCCTAGGCTGTTAATTTCTAATTCAGCCTAGCTCAAATTTTCAGGACATGGACAGAATATACCAAGATTCTTTGCTAGAATTCATGACAAGAGGGGCCTTATCTTCCTTTTCTGCTGCTGGCTATCATTCTGCTAGTCTCCAGAGTCCCCTGACAGAAGGTACATGAAAGCATGCAGACAACATGGATACACAGGCTCACATGCACACCTCTCTGAACAATCTTTCACAGACATTAGAATGTAGCTGCATTTGTCAGAAAAATCCATTCATCTAAATACAGGAGTAAACACTGATGTGGCCAGTTTACATAAAGAAGACACTCAGAGCACAGGGCTGATGCCAGTTCCCTGTGTTTTAGTCTGCCTCTCTGTTGCAATGAAAAAACACTGACCAAAAATTGGGTAGGTTTGGTTTTCCTGGGGAGGCAGCCCTTATTTCACCTTACAACTCCCAGGTCACAATGCATCACCGAGAGAAGCCAGAGAAGGAACTCAGGGCAGGAACCCGGAGGCAGGAGCTGAAGCAGAGACTAAGAATGCTGCTTACTGGCTTGCTCCTCTGGCCTGTGTCAGCCTGCTTTCTTACACAACCCAGGACCACCTGTCCAGGGGCAACACTGCCCACAGCACTGGGCCCTCCTATATCACTCAATGATCAAGAAAATGCCTCACTGAGATGACCACAGACCAACCTGACAGGAGAAGTTCCCCAATTGAGGCTCCCTCTTCCCGGATGTGTCAGGTTGACAACTGAAGCCAACCTTGACACTCACTGTATGGGAAAAACATCAACACTCACGAGCATGCTTCCTTTCGGAACAAGGCAGCAGGAGCCCAAAGACAAACTCCACTCAGTCTTCGGAATGTAGAAAGTATTTACTACTAATTTATTAATACAGTGTTCTACCACCACCAATTCTGAGTTTTGTTGTCAATGACATGCTCTTTGTATGAATAGCTATGAAAAAAGTGTGGTATATTACAAACCACAGCAGAACTGCTTCATGCTGCTTAATAATATAAAGCTAATATGACTTGATCCTCAGACCAGGTGGACGCTTTGAACCAAACAGTAGAACTTGTTTCTTAAGCCCGGCAGTAGAACTCTTGCCTCGTGTGTATAAAGCCCTCAGTTCCGTCCCCAACACCATAAAAGAATGTTTAATTTGAAAGTGTATTTACATATCAAAAGGAAACAACCCTAGATGTAAACACTGAAGCAGAACTGAAGTTTATTTTTCCAAGTTTTGTCTATGACAACAATTGTAAATGGGTTTCAGACACGGGCCTTCTGTCGCGTTGACACCCTCTTCTCCCTGGGCCTCAGCTATGATCAGGTGGAGCCTTGGTTGCTGCCTGCTCCTGTTCTGACATCCCACTCTGGGAAGAAAGAAATAGGGGGTCAAACAATAATTCTGCTTCTCCTTTTTATTGAGACAGGGTCTCCCTTTAGTCCCAGCTGGCCTGGAGCTCACTCTGTAGACCAGGCTGACCTTGAAATCAGAGAGATCCGCCTGCCTCTGCCTCCCAAGTGCTAGGATTAAAGGCGTGCGCCACCATACCTGGCTCATGCTTCTCTTTTCTTAATAAAACTTTGGATTCTGGTTTCTTAATCTCATTTTTGTTCCTAATTTCTTCTAAAAAATAAATATAATTGTTGTGTGCATACTATTTGTACATTTTTATTTTGTTTTTGATATTGCTGCCAAAGAGACCTCACCTTTTCCAGTCATGTGTGTGGGAGCCATTTGAAGGTACTAAAGAGTCTACTTCTTTTTTTTTTTTCTGTGCTTCTTAGCCTCGGCCTTTAACAGCTGCGCTATCCCCCCAGCCCTGCTTCTTTAATATTAGTGTCAGTCAATTGCTGTCAGTGCTGTGCATGCATTTCTTCCTAACCTCTAATAATGCACAGGCTAAGTGTGGGGAGCACACCATATAAGGAGCTTACAGACATTCACATGTGTATCTTGGACAAAAGTAGTTCCAAAACAACATGCAATATGGAGTTGAAATGAAATGTAGTGCAGCTTTTAGAAATCCAGAGCTTCAGGAGGTAACAGATCTAAGCTGAGATTCTTCACCTCAGCAGAAATCTCTGAGCAAATAGAGCACTGAGTTGGATGGAACAGTGACCCAAAAGAGAGGTGTGGGAGGAGGACACGACACTGTGGGAAGGTCGGTGGCTGAAATGGGGTCACTTAGAGAGGAGGAGGCAGATGGAAACTGGCGATTCAGATGGTGGGAAATGGGCTCAGCTGACCACTCTGCAAAGGACTTTAGGGGGAATTTTAAATAAGGAAACATTATGGAGGTCACTCTAGTTGGAGAAACTAATAAGAAAAGGGGGCTGCAGGAAAGCCACAGGGTTTTAACCTCCAAGAGATATGGAGAGTTTCCCAGGCCATCTGCCCCCCAAAGCTCACTCACAGAACACTTATCAAAGAACTGCTTTTTCATAAAACCAAAAATAAACAGAAATGAGAATGCATGCAATTCTACTTAACACCTTTTAAAACTTAACTGATAACAACCGGGGTAAAAGTGTCTCACTGGTACATTGACAATGTTTCATTGATGGCCCAGTCGGGTGCCCCGTTTGCTTTAATGATCAGCAGGTGTTCATTCCTTTTAGGACTGTCCAGTTTTTGAGTGGACTGATTCTCAGGTTTCCGTGTCCTGAACTAGTAGGTAGTAGTTTTGACTACAGTTGAGGTGGAGAAAAGAAGACTGTGAAGAGGAATGCTGGTTGCGTTTCTTCAGAGGAACAGAACTAATGTAACTAGATCAATGCATGTGATATGTACTCTGTGTTCTATATTTACTCTATTAGTTACTTTTCTATTGCTGAGATAAAATACCCCACAAAAGCAACTTATGGAAGGAAGGGTTTATTTGTCTCACAGTTTGAGAGTGCAGTTCATCATGGCAGTAAAGCCAAGGAGGAAAGAGTGTAAGGCAGCTGGTCACATTGGGTCTGCCATCAGGAAGCAGAGAAAAATGAATGCTGGTACTCAGCACACTTTCTGCTATTTAGACAGTCCGGGATCACAGCTCAGGGTGTGGTGCCATTCACAGTGGGCAATTTTCCCACCTCAATTAAGGTAATCAAGACAATCCCTTATAGGTGTGCCCCAAGGCCTGTTTCCTAGGTGACTCTGGATCTCATCAAGTTGGCGATGAAAGTTAACCATAACATTTATGTAAGCAGTCATGAATCTATAAAGCAATGTGATGAAGGAATGAACACACATACCCTCTCCCTACTCCCCCCCCCACACACAGGGTAGGGGGGATGTATTTTTTTGGCAACTTGATACAAACCAGAGTCACTTGGGAAGAGGGATTCTGAATTGAGGAATTCCCTCCATCAGACTGGCCTGTGGGTATGTCTAAGGCATTTTTCCAGTTGTTGAGTGATATACAGGGGCCCAGCCCACTGTGGGTTCTGGACTATATAAGAAGGCAGGCTGAGTACAAGCCAGAGGAGCAAGCCAGTAAACAGCCTTCCTCCAAGTCTCTGCTTCAGCTTCCATGGTATTTACTAATTTGCCAACATCATAATCACCTCAACAAATAGACTGACGTTTAAATTAAGATTTTAAGAGTGGGCCTGAACTTGGAGGACACTAGTTCCCCTAGCTGTCTGTTAGGACTGGCTGTCTCCCCAAACTGTGTCACTGGATCTCTCTGGTCCCTTCACCCTGTGCCAATGGAACTGACTCTCGAACCCTGTTTCTCCCACTGTGTTCCCTGATCATTACTCAGAATGGTGTCTTCAGCTTCACTGGGGAAGTACAAGTTCAAGTTTGGCTTCACCCTTATCTCAATAGACCATCTGGTCTTTTCATCCCTAGTATCTCATTCATGTAAGTTCACATGTCCTTCCCAACCTCCACTGTGTCCAATGGGTGGGTGCACTGCATACAGGACTTTGATCTGTTCATTCTCAAGCAGACCAAATTAATTCATTATCTTTCTGGGTAGAGCACCAAACTGAAGTTGCCAAGGAGACACCCCATCATCAGACCCAAGAGCATGGTTTTTCTGGGGTCAATTACAAGTCATTGGTCCAGATTATGTCCAATAATAAAACTCATTCCTACAAGCTCCTGACTCTGCGTTCCTGCCTTGAGTTCCCGCCCTGACTTCTTCAATGATGAATTGTCACTTGGAAGTATAAGTCACAATAAACCCTTTCTTACCCAAGTTGGGTTTGGTTAATGTTTTATCAGAGCAAAAGAAGTCAAACTAGGAGAGAGAGAGAGAAAGAGAGAGAGAGAGAGAGAGAGAGAGAGAGATTTGAAGAATTGGATTATACAGCACTAGAGAAACTATGACGAGAACCTGTGGGTAAGCCAACCAAGTGAGAGGTGGAGGGTAGAGCCAAGGTCATGGTTCAGGTGTAAACGCCCTCAGGTTGGAGAAGTAGGTCCTGCTTGAGGGAGGTCAGCTTTGTGCTATTTAGATCTTTGCTACCCACATTCTAGAGAGCAATCTGCTTTACTCAAAACCTAGTGATTAAAATGTTAGTCTCATCCAAACATATTTTCATAGTAAGATTCTGTCTAAATTCACAAGGATTTCAGATGAGACAAATTGACACACAGAATTAACCATCAGACAGAGGAAAAAGTCGAGAGGACGGGGGATAGAGAGATCTGTCTTCATGGAGAAGTCCTGTACTGTCACTGAGTGTGGGTCATGACCGGAAGCCACGTGAAGGACAGGCAACATCCCAGCTTAGGCACCCATCAATGGGGCACAGTTATTTTGGATCCCAAGTAACTTGAAGATTGAAATGTAAGAAAATTCTTACTACCCTCTCCTCTGAACTTAGCCCAACATCTAGAGACATGCTTTAAATCTCAAGCTATGTACTTCCCAGGCTGTGTTCATGCAAAAGAAGGTAATTTTGGCCGTGGAATCAGGTAATGAATATTGCAGCATGATGGATTTTCCTATGATACCCTTCAAGCTTTTTCTCAGTCTTCTCATATCCTGCCATTGCCTCTGTGGCTTAAAAATACTATTACTCTACATTTTTAAATATTTTATTTATCATCTTTATTTTATCTCTATGAGTGTAATACCTCCATGTATGTAACTGTACCCATGGCCTGAAATGCCCACAGAGGTCAAAAGAGAGCATAGATTCCCCTGGAACTGGACTTATGGATGGTTGTTAGCTGCCATGTGGGTGCTGGGAATCAAATTCACTGAGCCGTATCTCTAGACCCTATTACTCTACATTTAGAGAACTTTTTGAAGGAAAATATTGGATCATATATTCTTTTATTTTTATGTCCAATTTTCCACTTCATCCCTTCCTTCTTACTGCCACTTTAAGTAATGCCTGACAGGAGCCACCACACCTGAAGCTTTCTCCTGCACATTTCTTGATAGTCCTCTCTTCATATCCTGGGGACTGGTGCTCCAGGACTCCAGCTCACACAGATTCCAGCTCCTAGATTTGTTATTTCTCCATAGTAGGAACATCCTGGACTCAAGGCACAAGCATGAGAAGCAAATGCCAGTGTTCTCACTGAGCCAAAGGACTATGTGGAAAATTTCTTCAAAAGAAAATTGAGGAAGTAATTGTTTCTGTGGGAAAGTTTCCTCTGTCCAGATTGACACCCTCTGAGGATGAGATGTCTGAAATCAGCACATGTGGGAGCTGAAAGACTCTTGGAAACAGGAAGTTATTGAGATAAATTTGAAGGATGGTACTTTCTGTAGCCCCAACATAATATTCTCATCAACTTGATTGGAAGTGCTGAGGTCAGCAGTCCACTGTCCTCACTGCACTCAGGAGTGGTTTATTTTAGAGTAAGTTCACCTTTCTTTGATTCCATTCTATATGTTATTTGTTCTCATACTTGGCTGCTACACTGTATGTATATACACAAAATCATATATGCATATATGTGAGATGAAAGTGGAAACAAAGTGTCTAGAAGAGCAAAGGAGATTAACAGGGAGGGAAGGGGTGAAAAAGGAAGGTAGAGGGTAACAGGGGATCCTCAACATAAGACATATACTTATATGCACACATCCTTATGTAATAGAATATGATAGACCATAAACTCATACTGTGGTGGCATGAATGAGACATGTCTGTCATTGGCTGCCAGGGTTTGAACATTTGCTCAGTTGGTGGTACTGTTTGGGGTGGGTCATAGAAACTTTCAGGAGGTGTGGTCTTGCCAAAGGAAGGATGTTTCTGGGGATGGACTTTGAGAGTTCTTTCTCTTCTCTCTCTTCTCTCTCTCTCTCTCTCTCTCTCTCTCTCTCTCTCTCTCTCTCCTTGCTGGAAGTGCTTGAAGATGTAACTTACCAGCTTTCTGTCATGGCTCCCCTGTCGTGATGGACTCTTATCTCTCTGGAACTTTAAACAAAATTAATTATTCCTTCTATAAGTTACTTTGGTCATACAGTTTCATCACAGCAATGGAAAAGTAACCAGTATATATACTATACAGAATTTTCAAGTTAATAAAATAATTATGTAGAAGAAAATAAAAGGCTTAAGAATGGCCAAGGGAAAAGAACCTTGCCCAGGTGTGGGTGAGACAGAATCCATTATGTAAGTCGTATATTTTCTCACCGAAGAGACCATCACCTTTCCAGTTTTAGAGGAGACTTTAGATGAAAGCTTATCTTTCTCATTCATTATAATCATTCTCAAGCTTCCTTGACTATTAGGAAATGTTTTTGAGTGATTAACACAATAAAATAGAGACCTTTAAAACTACGCAAAAGGTAACTTAACATGTCTTTTTTTTATACCACTCAGACTTTGCTCCCTCCCTCTAACTCTCCCAAAGGAAGAGTAGAAGGATCATCAATGGCAAATAGCAATTGCAGAAAGCAATACCAAGAGCCAGCTTCACACGCAGGAGGAAACCCTGCATCTCGTCCTCGTGGTTTCTGGTACTCTACACAGTCAGAGAAACTTCTCTAGTTACAAACTACAGGAATTATCCCTGAAAGTATAGTCTTAACATATGTCTTTTGAGAAAAAATTTTGAAAAGTCGTCATCAAATCCTTGAATTGCAATTTAAAAAGTAAAAGTGAGCCAGGCGTGGCTGCGTGCGCCTTTAATCCTAGCACTCGCTCTCGGGAGGCAGAGGCAGGTGGATCTCTGTGAGTTCAAAGCCAGCCTGGTCTACATAGTGAGTTCCAGGCCAGCTGGGGCTACAGGGAAACCCTGTCTCAGACAAAATAATAATAATAATAATAATAATAATAATAATAATAACAATAATAAGTAAAAGTGAAAGCACATAAACCATCTAGGGTTTTCTATCTTTCATGACTTCTCATTTTCTTTTTTTTTACTCCAGGGATATGCTTTACTTCCATGTGGGACTGCAGACACGTGGTGGGGGGCAGGGGCAGAAAGAGGGGCAGGTGGGGTCAGAGAAGCAGAGAGAGAGAGATGGTAGATGGGGTCCACCCACTTATAGCCATGGGGCAGGGCCTCAGGTACCTGAGTCAGAAGATTGACAGCCTCTGGAGAAAGTGGGAGTCTGTGTGCCTTGGGATTCTGGGAAGCCCAGACCTAACATAAGCCTTTTGCTTATAAGGAAATGGGGCACTGTTCTCTCTTCTGTATCTGCTTCAGAGCTGATGGAGGGTGAAGTCTTGAGGGAACACCTGTCAGGCTGGAGGGTTAGAATCCAGTTTCCCATTTTGGCTGCTCTGGGTGCTCTGCCCAGTAGGTTTGGTCCAGATCGATAGTGGCCAGTACTTAGTGGAAGTTTTCTCTGCAACTGAAAAGACAAGCTGGTTGAGTCTTATATGAGTATACTAGTGCAGGGATTTCACAGTTCCAACAGGACTATTGGGTGCATCAGCAATTGGAGGATCCCTGCCTAGAATCTGCAGAAGGAGAGAGGACCTACCCTGGTTTGAGGAATTGGAAAAAAATTTTAGTACACAGAGCTCTAGAATGAGGGCCAGCTTTAGTACACAGCACTCCAGAATGAGAGCCATAACCATGATATTTTCTGTCATGGCACATTAAATCTGTCATCTATCTCTGAGATTATTTTCTTTTTTTCTTTGTTTATTTTTTAAGGCATTCTACAATATAAGAGCACAGTTGTTTTCAGATCACATTGACATTGCTCAGTTTGCCATACAATTAGGTAATTGGTGCTAGCATCCACAGATGAGGGATATTATTCATCATTTGTTTTTCAGGGACTGTGTTACTTCACTCAGCATGATATCTTCTAGCTCCATCCATTTACCTGTAAAGTTCATGATGTCATCTTTCTTTAGTGCTTCGGAGAACTCCATTGTGTAGAAGTACCACATTTTCTGTATCCACTTGTCAGTTGAGGGGCACTTGGGTTGATTCCAGCTCCTTGCTATTGTGAAGAGAGATGCAATAAACATGGCTATGCATGTATCCCTGCGGTAAGATGAGTCTTGTGGGCACATACCCAGGAGTGGTATGGCTGGGTCAGGTGGCAAGTTCATTCCAAGTCTTCCAAGAGTTCTCCACACTGCTTTCCATAGTGGCTGTACCAGTTTACATTCCCACCATCAGTGGATGAGTGTTCCCCTTTCCCCACCACCTCTCCAGCACTTGGTATCATGTTTTCTTGATCTTAGCCAGTCTTATCAGAGTAAGATGACATCTTAAAGTGGTTTTAATTTGCATTTCCTTAATTATTAGCTACATTAAACACTTTTTCTTCTATTCTTTATTTTTTATTTTTTAACAATAAGTAATAATTTATGAGTACAAGCATCCTTCATGTAAAACCAATTTGCAAGCAGTTGTGCCCAGACCCACACAGCACAAGGGTCCCACCATCCAGGTGTGGGGGCTTGTATGTACAAACAAGTTGATTAAATAAGTGTCCAGTCTATATTGCTGTAGTTTCGCCATTCAACCCAATCACAGCCCTTACATTCTACCATGCCTCCTCTTCTGCAGATTGTTCCCTAGGCTTAGAAAAGGGGCACAAGTGGATGAGAAGCAAAACAGTCTACTATCTCTGGAGCTGTCGTTTTGGACTCTGGTCAATTCTGGCTGTTTCCTTTCATGGGCTGACAGTTTGTCCAGGAATAACCTTTCAATCCTGCTACTGAAGCACAAGCAATTAGATATATAGGTATTTAAACAGTACTAATTGTTACGGTAGGTTACTTTGGTATAGACACAGATGTTTGGGTGGCATGTTAATCCATGAATTACACTTTTTCTGTTAAATATGACAGAGTTTTACTGTGGCTTATAACATCTCCTAACCATTAGAGGATGTAAGCTTGTGGCATCAGCCATGGGTTATTCCTCCAAGGAGAGAGCTAATAGCCAATTAGATTTGGGATATACAGTCATATGGCTGCCACTGCTGCACAGTATTTCCAGGCAGGTGAGGTGTAGCTGGTGCTGATGGAAGAGTCTTGCTTGACTCAAGGAGACCTATATTTGCTTTATTGGTTTAGTGGCCTTTGGTAACACTCTCTGGTATTCCAGAGACCAACTGTACACTTGCAAGTGCAGTCTCAATACATCTTTCCCATGCTTACATCAGGTCCTCGACAGCAGGACCTTATCGCCTCTCTTCTTGCAGGTATCCCAGTTTACAGGCAAGAAGGCTTTACCTTTGGGGGGGGGGGCTTGGATCCCCTGGCCAACATCTCCTTGGTAGAATAATCCATTGCTGATATCAGACTCTCCTGTATTAATATATTTTACTTAAATGGACAGCTTAAGGAGACTTTAGTATTATATTCGTTTCTGAATAGAGAATAATCCTTTTCACAGTTCCTATGTCTATTAGTCAATTAAAGAAGGCAGTTTTACCAGTTTTATAAGAGATTACCTCTATAACAGTTGGCTCCAATTTACAGTTAGAGAATGACCTCATCATCATCATATTCCTCCTTGTTCTGAAGGGGAGGTAAGAAAGTCTCTCGTATTAAAACTTTGCAGCACCCAGAAGGTAAGTTTCATTAGAACTCATTATAAACAGTTGTTACAAGTAGGATCCACAGAGGGGTTTGATGCCTGTAGCAGTCTGAGGCTTTTCTTTCTTTCAATGTTCAGACGGGCCAACCTTTCTGCTGGCACTTCCTGGTACATCCTACACAATGCAAAGCTGTATCTTTTCTTTCTCAGCCATTAAGTTGGTGACATTTTGACCTGTGGGAACATACAAATCTTTTCCTGTAGTTACTTTTAAGATTTAAATTGCAAAGTATTTGACAGAAAGTTTTCATATATATCTGTATCCCCCCTTTTTATTTTAGGTTTTTATTTTTTGACCCATGAGTCTAAAAAGGCAGTTGTAGTACACATACCTATAGGCAGGAATCAAGGTGCAGATTTCATCAAATTCACCCAAGCTGTTTTGGGTGACTGTATGTCATTAACTTGGGAAGCAACTTAATTCCTTAAGTTAAATCATCCTACAGGTAAAAGATAATGCTACAAGATGATACTGTACAACAGAAAAATTATAGAGAACGTTTGTATGTGCCAATCCCAAAGTTATTGTTATACAGATTTTAAGTAAAACAAATGTGGACAACGATTTATATTTCCAATTAACTCAGTTGCATTACCGTTTTTATCAAAACCTTTAAACCAATGTTGTTTAATATACACACTTTTACTTTTACTTTTAAGTCCTAAAACACCATGTAACCTGTAGACAGAGTCTGAGCAAAATTGGATATTTGTTGAACTCACATCAATTAAATATACATTAATCGAATATAGACCTGTGTCCCTCTCCCGCCCCTCCCACACTTTTTAAGATGTTTCTCAGCCATTTCTAATTCCTCACTTGTGAAGTCTCTGTTTAGCTCTTTGCTCCATCTATTCAGTGGGTCATTTGTTTCTTTCTTCTTTGTTTTTTGAGTAGTTTATATATTCTGGAAATCAATGCTTTGTCAGCTGTATCTGCAGTGAAGATTTCCTCCCACTCTGTGGGTTTTCTCTTCACTTCCTTGATTGTTTCTTTTGATGTACAGAAGCTTTTGAGTTTAATGAGGTCCCATTTGTCAATTGTCAACCCTAATTCTTGCGCAGCTGCTGTCTGATTTAGGAAGTCTTTTCCTACGTCTATGTCTTGTAGTCTGCTGCCAACTCTTTCTTCTATCGCTTTCAGAGTTTGAGGTTTCATGTTGAGGTCTTTAATCCATCTGGAGTTGACTTTTGTGCAGGGTGAGAGGTAGGGGTTTAATTTCATTCTTCTACAAGTGGTGATCCAGTTTTGCCAACGCCACTTGCTGAAGATGCTCTCTTTTCCCCATTGTGTCTTCTTGGCCCCCTTGTCAAATATGAGATGGCTGAAATTGTATGTGCTCAAGTTTGGATCTTCAGTTTTGTTCCATTTGTCAATAGGTCTATTTTTGTGCCAGTACCAGGCTGTTTTTATGACTATAGCACTGAAATCATCATGGCCGGCTCTCCTCTGTTCACCCCGCAGTGGCTCACGTCACAGCCATGTCTTCTCATTTTCATCTAGACTCCTTTAATTGGGATAATATGTAAGTGACTGAGACTGGGGACATTTTTACGAAATTCACAAAAAAACAGTTTGAAATATCCAAATTCCTGACACCTTGTCACACATGAATTGTATCTCTAGCACCACACTGCTCTTGTTGATTGACAAAAGTAACTTAAGGAAACAAGAGTGTATTGTGGCTCCCAGCGAGGCTGCAGTGCATCGCCGTGGGGGAGGCATGGCGGCAGGAGCTTGAGACAGCTGGTCATACTGAATAAGTAGTCAAGAAGCAGTGAGGGATAAGCACTGGTATTCAGCTCACTTTCTTCTCTCTATACAGTCCTGGATTCCTTCCCACAGTGGGTGGGTCTTCCCACTTCAATGAACTTAATCACGATAACCCCCACAGACATGTTCAGAGGACCATCTGTTGGGTGAGTCTAGATCTCAAGTTGACAATCGAGAGTGACCATGACACATGCATTTCTAATGTAAAGAAACTAAAAGAATGGGAGAATATGAATGATAATACTGAAATTCTCTTGCTAGGTTTGGCCTCATGGTGCTGTGTTTAGGAGAATCCCAGGGAAACTGCTCCACCCCCTGACCTGTGCAACCAGTACTATGGCTCCGTGGCTCCTTTCCCTACGTCTCTCTCTTGAAATGCTGGAATCAGTTGCCACACCACTATCTTCATTTCTCCTTAAATCGTCCAATTGAAAGTAAAAGAGTTTCCATTTAACACATCAAAAGTTATATCAGTGCGTACTTGCAAAAAAGTAATATGAACAATGAAGAGACTATGTCAGCAATTTTGGTATGTCATTATCTGCTAACGATGATTTCAGCACCACGTATTACTTTCCTCACTCTCCCTCAACCTCATCACTTGGGCTCCTCAGGAATGAGGAGATAAGCTCAGTCTTTGACCTTAAGAGGTCAAGAAAAAGAATCACTACTCAGCTAATAAATAACAGTTCAGAGCAATTTCCTTTCACAAAAGAAAGGGTTCTCTTAAAGCAAGATCAGAGGTAAGAGGTAGCCCAGCCGCTGCAATTACCTGACTTCCCCTCCTGATATCCAGTTGGCTTATGTCCACAGATCACAAATTCTGTTTCTAAATTCATAGCTCAGTTCCCATTTTCTCATTTTATGTGGTTAATATCCTTACAATACTTCAAGTACCCTTCAGGCCCTCAATCACTTCCAGGAAGAAAAGGAAATTATGATTAAAAGAAAAAAAGCACACTGTTCTTTAAGGAGACTCATCAGTGAGATAGTGAAGAGATTTAAAAGCAAATTCAAAGACTTAGAAAGTAATAAAGAAGAAGAAATTTTTAGAGCTGGCCACTGCGTCTGTAACATTTAAGGTGCTAAAATCAAGTTAAGCAAATGGATTAATCGGTAGAGTCCATTACACAGAATCAACTACCCTGATTTCTAGCCCAGGGATAAATGTTTTAAAACATCTACAAGGCCAGTCTTCATTGGTTGGGAGGGTTCTAAACTATGAAATGCCTGCAGTGCTCTAGTGTGCTTTCTATTGCCGTGATGAAGCAATGGCCAACGGCAACGTGGGGGAGGGGCAGTGGGAGCCGGGAAGGGTTTACTTGGCTTACAGATCCATGTCATAGTTCATCACTGAGGGAAGCCAGGGCAGGAGCTCAAGGCAGGAACTCAGAGGCAGAGGTGAAAGCAGAGACCATGGAGGAACACTGCTTACTGGCTTGCTCAGTTACTTTTCTTAGACACCCCAGGCTCACCTACCTAGAGATGGTGCTACCTGCACCAGGCCAGGGTCTCTTATATCAACTGACAATTAAGAAAATGCTTCATAGACATGCTCACAGGCCAATCCTAAGGGAGGAAAATCCTCAGTTGAGGTTCCTTTTCCCCAGTAGATTCTAGTTTACCTCAAATGGCGAAAAACTAACTAGCACATGTAGTCCATTGGAACAATACTTCTATCACCACGGGGCAGCTGAGATCCAGTTAACCTTCTTTTCCAGGGCATCTAAAAAATAGAAGCCTAATTGTCTTAGCCTTGGCTGGTTAGATACCAAGGGCAACACCTGCTTCTCACAGTCTTCAATGAGTAGTGGATAATCTTTCCACAGAATCAAATAACAACATCTCAGAAGAATATTTTCCCCAGCCCTCCTTGGGTCTGCAACATGAAACAGGGTCAGCATGTGTGGTTCCTTCATTCCTTCAACAGAGGAAAAACGGGGAACTATCTGTCCAGAAGTCCATGGTCTATGCATGAGATACTTGATTTCCTCTAAGAAAAGCCTCAGTCTTTTCTTTTTAATATTTATTTATGTGTATGAATGTACTGTCTGCATGTAGGTTTGTGCACCCGTGTTGTGCAATGCCACAGAGGTCAGAAGAGGGTGTCAGATTCCCCTGGAACTGGAGTTCTCCTGGAATTGGAGTTATAGACGGTTCTCAGCCTCCATGTGGGTGCTGAGGATCGAACTCAGGTCCTCTGCAAGAGTAGTCGGTGCTATTAACTGCTAGGCCATCTCTCCAGCCCAAGCCTCAGTCTTTTCTAAGAAGATGAAATTTCCAGAACAAAGCTGGGTAGTAAAATTATCTCCTTCACGGTATAATATTTACACTATTTATTTTGCCAGAAAACAGTAACTTCCACCTTATTGACTTTTTTACTTTATTTTTTGTGGTGCTGGGAATTCAGTCCAGGGCCTTGTGTGTGCCAGGCATTCTGCCACTGAGCTCTGCTCCCTGTCCCTGCCTGGTCTTTTCTGTCCCTTCCTTTCTTGATGTTATCTTGGTTTTGATGGGTGTTATGGTCATGTGTATCCATCTCATGTTGTTTGTTCTTCCCTGCTTGATAATATGACCTTCCATGAATCTTTTCCTCATACATAGCCACTTCTGAGCAAGTAAGTACATGACCCTAAATCAGTAACTTGAAGGATCCCTACTGCTAAGGCATCAGAAAAGAAACTTCCACCACTGCTAAAGTGTAGGCTAATTATTGAATCATTTTAAACATGTTACCTGATTCCTTGCAAAGCCTCATTTACTTTCATAGGCTGTTGTCCAGCTATTACTTTAAAAGGTGCCATACTGGGTGGCTTACAACCACCTATTACTCCAGCATCATGGGCTCTGATGCCCTCTTCTGGCCTTTTAGTGACACCTGCACATAAACACAAACATATACATATACATGCAAACACATAAATAAAAATAAATTTAAAATCTTTAAATCACTGCATATGATGTATGTAATCTAGAAGAGCCTATGAGTGTTAGATGAGTCTAATGCCTTCTTCACATAGAGCCTAGTTTCTAAGTCAACAGACAGATTTTCAAAGTTAGGGAACTGTTTGTGTCAGAATCCAACTTTTTATGTACTTCTGTATAAGTAATTATATTTGAAAAAAGACATGTCGTAGGTGAGAAAGAGGAAATGTTAACAAACTGCTGGTAACTGATTGACAGATGAGCACAAAAATTAGATCACGCGTATTAATTACTTTTCTCAAACACTTGACAGAAAACAGCTTAAGAGAGGAAGGATTTATTTTGGTTCATAGTTTGATGGTACAGCCCATTATGTTAAGGAAGACACGGGGCAACAGCAGCTTGTGTCTTGTGGCTGTGGTGAGAGAAACATGAGGTGTCTGCACACAGCCCTGCTGAACTGGAGGTAAGAAGGCTGCGGTGATGGAACCTCAAGGCCCACTTCCCCAAGTTATCCTCTCCTCCTTCTAGAAAGTATCTGTTTCTTAAAAATTCCATAACCTCTCCACACAGCACCACCAGCTGGGAATCGATTACAGTCATTTCATTTTTAATCTGTAGAGTTTATAAAACTCAGTGATGGTACCACTAGTCTAAAGTGCTACATGGTTTTCTGGGACATGAGTTAGACTTAAGAAAGCAAGATGTCTACACATTTAGATACATGGGGCTGATCCCAAAGAGCTGCCCGACATGACAGTTGGCTCTGGTGACTACAGGGGAGGCTGGCTTTGTTTCTTCTGGGGGGATAAAAAAAAAACCAACAACAGGACACTGTGTTCTGACAGGATTGATGCAAAGCACTGCAAGGAATCCAGAGAGGTCTGTGTGTCTCCTGGAAATGTATGGGATGAAATGTCTCCTCAGTAGCACATGGTAACAACAACCAGGTCCCAAGGATTGAAAAGGTTAACTAATTTGGGGGCTTGAGAGATGGCCTAGCAGTTAAGAGCGCCGACCGCTCTTGCAGAGGACCCGGGTTCAATCCCCAGCACCCATATGGCGGCCAATAACCGTCTGAAACTCCAATTCCAGGAGAACTCCAGTTCCAGGGGAATCCGAGACCCTCTTCTGACCTCCGCGGCATTGCACGACACAGGTGCACAGACTTGCATGCAGACAGTACATTCATACACATACAGAAATAAATAAAATTAATTTAAAAAATTTAAAAAAAAGAAAAGGTTAACTAATTTTATACAAAGTTTCAGTTTATTCAACGTTTTAATTTTAAAATCTTGTTATTCTCAAATGAGAGTAATCATATTGTGTATGTTACTTTATGTTTTATTTTATTTATTTATTTATTTATTTATTTATTTATTTATTTATTTGTATGAATGTACTGTCTGCATGTAGGTTTGTGCATCCATGTTGTGCAATGCCGTGGAGGTCAGAAGAGGGTGTCACATTCCCCTGAAACTGGAGTTAAAGATGGTTCTCACCCACCATGTGGGTGCTGGGGATTGAACCCGGGTCCTCTGCAAGAGCAATTGGCGCTCTTAACCGCTAGGCCATCTCTCCAGCCTGTTACTTTAAATCATAACCATGATTACTTGTTGCTTTACAAACTCTAGTAAAAAAAGATCCCCTTAAAGATGCAAAGACCCTGCTGTATTGGATACACTCCCCCAAGCAACTCACTGTGGTATCAGTCATCATCAGCTGTGCTCAGATCAGTTTTAAACAGAAATGTGAAGGTAAAATATTAGCCTAGGGGTGGTGATGACTCAGTATGGTCTAATATTGAGTGACCCTAAGTGCCAGATCCACAGCTCCAATGCTAAGAAGCCAACAAAGTGAAAGTAGGCTGTCTCAAGGAAGAGAGCAAGGCCTGATTTCCTCATCTCAGTGTTGCACAGTTAATGTTGGAAAGCCCTAGCTGTAGATGAACTGCTGTGCACACACAAGCACTGTGCTCTTTCCCAGAGAAGGAATTTTCACTTTGGTGGACCACCCGGTGTCTTCCTCTGTTGTTCTCCTATTGCCTGACAACAGAGTCTCTCTCACTGAGCCAGCAAGCCCTCAGCATCCACCTGCCTCTTCCCACCTCCAGACCCAATGCTGGTTTTATAGGGGTATGCAGTCATATCTGGCTTTTATTTCATGGGTTCTGAGAATTCTAACTCAGATCCTCTTGTTTTCTGAACAAATTCTCTTACCACTGAGCTATCTTTACAAGCCTTTATGGTTCTAATATCTAAATTGGAAGTGGCTGGAGGAGAAAGCAAAACTCACCTCTTGAAGCAGACACAGGAAGCAGAGAGTGACTGGAAATAAACAAGGCTTAAGAATGCTCTAAGCCTGACCCCCCACCCCCAGTGAGGTGTTTCCTCCAGCAAGGCTACCCCTTCTAAGACCTTCCCAAACAGTGCCACCAAGTGGGGACAAAATGTTCAAATACTTGGAGCCTATGGGGGACATTCTCATTCAAACCACCACACAACTGAAGGATGTCATTTGCATTTTAACCAAGTTCATGAAGTGTTAGAAGAGCAAGAATGAATAAAACTTGCCTTTTCTGTTGAAATCTTTACAGTTCACTTTACAATTTCACTAATGCAAAGGCACCATCACAAAGAGCTGAAGTCTAAAAAACAAGCACAAAATATCAAAGGTAAGATAGAAAAGCAGAAAATGAATGTAGTAAAGCCTGGCTGCCTAAGATGTTCAGGAATGCTGCGAGAATCAGCAGGGTCTTCAGATAGAACTGTGATCTTAAAGCAAATGGGGGGACCAGGCAAAGAGTCCACAGCGGCTATGAAACCATGAAGTGGAAACGGCAACAACAGCAGTAGTAATAATAACTGTGCTGGGTTGTTGTTGTTGTTGTTGACTTCACACAAACCAGGGGCTGGAGACATGGCTCTGCAGTCAAGAGCAATGGCCATCCCTGAAACAAACCCAGGTTCTGTTCCCACCAGTAACTCCAGTTCCAGGAGATCTGACACCCTCTTCTAATCCCCATGGGCATTGCACAAAATGGGTGCACTTACATACATATAGGCAATATGCTCATAAAAATACACTCACACATAAAATAAAAATAATTATAAATGTTAAAAAAAAAACCTGTTCCAACTTCCAGACCGGACCAGGAAAGGCCCTATGGGCACCTTGGAGGTGACAAGATTGGGCAGACAAAAACAAGTGCCACCCACTCCCCCTTGTGGCTATCCTGGTGAGAATAGGGAAGATGATTCAGAGCACAAAGTAACAGAAGAAACAGCAAACCTTCCAGCCTAGAAGAAAAGGCCTTCAACCAAATGAAGAAGCACTTGAACTTCACATCGGATTATAAACAACAAATCAAATCCACATGCCAAGAGCACAAAGGAAAATCAACAACATGGGAAAAGCAAGTAATAAATCCCAAAATCTAGCAGTCCTATAAAAGACCCCAACAATGAGTTCTCCCTGGAGATAACCCAGGACACTGATCTTAAAAGAACAATAATAGACATACTCAAAGAAATCAAGGGAGAGAATGTCAAATTCAGGAATGAAATACAAACAATGAAAAGATCCCATGGGTTAGGATTAGGGTTAGGGTTAAGGTTAGGGTTAGGATTAGGGTTAAGGTTAGGTTTAAGCTAAAATGAAACAGGAAAATGACTGGGTGAATCAAGGATCTAGACGGAGAGCATGACAAACTCCAAAGGGAACAGGAAATACTAAAGAAATCACAGGATGAAATGAAAAAGGAAATTGGACACTCATCCAATCATCAGGAAAAGATGGGAGAAAGCCTCAGTAACAGACTGGATGAAGCAGAAAGTAGATTATCAACACTGAAAGACAAGGTAGAAGAACTACAATACTCAAAGAGTATGAAAAAATTTAAAAATCATAAGAATGGAACAATCAGGAAATATGGGACAGTATGAAAAGATCAAACCTCCACATTATAGGTAGAGAGGAAGGAGAAGAATCCCAGGGCAAAGGTACTGATCAGATCAGATCTTCAACAGAATAATAGAAGAAAATTTCCCCAAACTGAAAAATGACAAACCCATACAAATACTAGAAGCACATAGAACACCAAATAAACAAGATCAGAAAAGGAATACCCCATGCCATATCATAGTTAAAACACTAAACTCCCAAAACAAAGACAAATGACTGACGGCTACAAGAGAAAAACAAGAAGTTACATATAAAAGGAAACCTATCAGAATTACAGTTGACTTTTCAGTGCAAACAATGAAAGCCAGAAGAATGTGGACCAAAGTATTCCCAGTACTAAACAGCTATACATGCCAACCCATGTTACTATACCCAGCAAAAATGTCAATTATAGTTGGAGAAAGAGAAATCTTTCATGACATAAACAAGATGAAATAATTCATGTCCAGAAAACCATCCCTTCAGAAAATACTTGAAGCAATTCACAGGTCAGAGGAAAGGAGCAACTATTCCCAAGCAGCTAGAGAGAGGAATGAATAAAAATCTGACTGTGGAACTACAAACCTAGACCAGAATGCAAAGAGAAAATAAGGTAAAAGGAAGCAGAAGCACACATCTCTCAATAATAACTTTAAATATTAATGGTCTGTTCTCCCCAATCAAAAGACATAGACTGGGAGAATGGATTAGGAAACAGAACCCATCTATATGCTGTCTACAAGAAACCCATTTCACTATCAAGGATAGGTACCAACTTAAAAGTGAAAGGATGGAAAAAAAATATTCCAAGCAAATGGTACCAAAAAAAGCAGAATTTGCTATTCTAATATTAAACAAAACAGACTTCAAAGTAATATTAATCAGAAAAGACAAAGAGGGCCACTACATCTGTATCAAAGGAACAATTAACCATGAACATTTCACAATCATGAATATATATGCACCAAACTCTGGTGCATCAAACTTTATAAACATAATCCTACAGGACCTCAGAGCAAAGATTAATCCCAGCACACTAATAGTGGGGGACTTCAATACCCCACTGAGCCCTTCGGATAGGTAAACTAGACAAAGAATAAACAGAGACATCTGAACTGAACAATACAATACAACAAATGGACCTCACAGACATCTACTGAATATTCCACCCAAACACCAGAGAATACACTTTCTACTCAGCACCCTACAGAACATTCTCCATAATCAACCACATACTGGGACACAGAAAAAACCTCTACAAATACAAAAGCATTGAAATAATTTCATGCATTCTATCAGACCATGGTGCAATAAAGCTCAATATCAACACCAGAATAAGCCCAACTATCTACAAGAACACATGGAGACTAAACAACACACTCCTGAATAATGAATGGGTCAAGGAAGAAATAAATAAAGAAATAAATACACTCCTGAAACTAAATGAAAAAGACAATACAAGACAGCAAAACCTATGGGATACTTTAAAAGCAGTCCTAAGAGGGAAGTATATAGGCCCCAGTGCCTACATTAAAAAAGCAGAAAGAGGGGGGGCTGGAGAGATGGCCTAGTGGTTAAGAGCACTGACTGTTCTTGCAGAGGACCAGGGTCGATCCCCAGCACCCGCATGGCAGCTGAAAATCATCTTTAACTCCAGTTACAGGGGAATCCGATGCCTTCTTCTGAGCTCCATGGCATTGCATGACATGGGTGCACAAACCTACATGCAGACAGTACATTTATACACATACAAAAATAAATAAAATTTTAAAAAAAGCAGAAAGAGGACAAATAAAGAAACTTACACTGCAGCTAAAAACACTTGAGAGACAACAACAAATGGACCCTAAACCCAACAGACAGGAAGAAATCACAAAAATCAGAGTAGAAATCAATGAAATAGAAACAATACAAAGAATCAATGAATCCAAAAGCTGGTCTTTGAAAGGATAAACAAGATAGATAGAACTCTAGTCCAGTTAACCAAAAGAAAGAAAGCAACTCCAAATCAATAGCATTTGTGACAAAAAGGGAAACATCACAACAGACAACAGAAAGAACCAGACAATCACAAGAGAATACTTCAAAAAACTATACTCTACTAAATTTGAAAACCTAACAGAAATGGATGAATATCTGAAATCCTAGAATTCACCAAAGCTTAACCAAGAAGAGATTGACAGATTAAACATATGAGGAAATTGAAAATGTAATAGTAAACCTCCCAACTAAAAAAACAAAACAAAAAAACCGAGGCTCAGATGGTTTCATGGCAGAATTCTATAAAACATTTAAAGATGACTTACAACCATTATTACTCAAACAGTTCCAAAAGATACAAGCAGAGGAAAATCTCCCAAATTCCTTCTACTAAGACAGCATTGCTCTAATACCAAAATGCAGGCAAAGATACAACCAGAAAAGAAAACTGTAGACCCATCTCATTAATGAACATAGAGGCAAAAATTCTCAACAAAATACTTGCAAACTGCATATAGACCCACATCAAGAAGATCATCCATCATGATCAAGTTGGATTCATACCAGAGATGCAGGGATGGTTCAACATACAAAAATCAATAAATATCATAAAACACATAAATGGACTGAAAGACAAAAACCACATGATCATCTTAATTGATGCAGAAAAAGCCTTTGACAAGATCCAGCATTCCTTCATGNCCATCATGATCAAGTTGGATTCATACCAGAGATGCAGGGATGGTTCAACATACAAAAATCAATAAATATCATAAAACACATAAATGGACTGAAAGACAAAAACCACATGATCATCTCAATTGATTCAGGAAAAGCCTTTGACAAAATCCAGCATCCCTTCATGCTTAAAGTCTTAGAGGGAATTGGACTGGAGGGAACATTCCTCAACGTAATCAAAGCCATATACAACAAAGGCAGGAACTCTGCAAGACTGCCCCATCATCACTCTTCTTCAATATAGTGCTTGAAACAGCTAGGGCAATAAGGCAAGAAAGGGAAATTAAAGGAGTACTAATTGGAAAAGAAGTCAAACTATCCCTCTTTGCTGATGATATGATTGTTTACCTAAAGCATGCTAAAACTCCACCAGAAAACTTCTAGAAAGGATTAAGAGTTTCAGTAAATTATCAGGATACAAAATTAACCTAGAAAAATCAGTAGCCTTTCTTTACACCAACAACAAGCAACTGAAGAATGAATACAAGGAGACCTTCCCACTCAAAATAGCCACAAAAACAATAAAATACCTGGGAACAAACTTAACCAAAGACACAAAGATCTCTACAACAAAAAAATTTTAAACCCCTGAAGAAGGAAATTGAAGAAGACATCAGAAGATGGAAAGACCTCCCATACTCATGGATCAGAAAAATTAATATGGTAAAAATGTCCATTCTACCCAAATTAATATACAGACTCAATGCAATCCCAATTAAAATCCCCCATGAGTTTCTTCACAGACTTGGAAAAAATCCTTAAATTCATTTGGAAAAGCAAAAGACCCCCAATAGCCAAAGCAGCCCTGAGCAAAAAGAGCAATACAGTGGGGATCTCTATACCAGACTTCAAACTATATTACAGGGCTATAGTCATAAAAACAGCCTGGTGCTGGCACAAAAACAGACCTGTAGACCAATGGAACAAAATTGAAGATCCAAACTGAGCTCATACAATTTCAACTACCTCATATTTGACAAAGAAGCCAAGAAGACACAATGGAGGAAAGACAGTATCTTCAGCAAATGGTGCTGGCAAAACTGGATCACCACTTGTAGAAGAATGAAATTAAACCCCTACCTCTCACCCTGTACAAAAATCAACTCTAAATGGATCAAAGACCTCAACATGAAATGCAAAACTCTGAAGGTGATAGAAGAAAATGTTGGCAGCAGCCTACAAGACATAGGCTTAGGAAAAGACTTTCTAAATCAAACAGCAGCTATGCAGGAAATAAGGTCAACAACTGATAAGTGGGGCCTCATTAAACTCAAAAGCTTCTGTACAGCAAAAGTAACAATCAATTAAGTGAAGAGAAAACCCACATTGTGGGAAGAAACCTTCATCAGTGATACAGCTGACATAGCATTAACATCCAAAATATGTAAACTACTCAGAAAACAAAGAAGAAAACAAATGACCCACTCAAGAGACAGAGTAAAGAGCTGAACAGAGACTTCACAAGTGAGGAAATAAATATGGCTGATAAACATCTTTAAAAATGTTCAACATTGTTAATAATTAAGGAAATGCAAATTAAAACCACTTTAAGATATCATCTTGCTCCAGTAAGACTGGGTAGAATCAAGAAAACAAAAGACACCAAATGCTGGAGAGAAAGTGGGGAAAAGGGAACACTCATCCGCTGCTGGTGGAAATGCAAACTCATACAACCACTGTTGAATGCAGTGTGGAAAACCCTTAAAAGACTCAAAAATGAGTCTACCACCTGACCCAGTCATACCTTTCCTTGATATATACCCACAAGACCCAACCTACCACAGAGATACATGTACAGCCATGTTTTTTGCAGCTCTCCTAACAATAGCAGAGAGCTGGAAGCAACCTGTGACCCTCAGCCAATGAGTGGATAGAGAAAATATGGTACATCTACACAATGGAGTTCTATGCAGTGGTAAAGAAAGATGACATCATGAACTTTGCAGGTAAATGGATGAGCGAAGTAACACAACCCCAGAAAAGCAAATGACAAATGGTATCCCTCATTTGTGGATGCTGGCACCAAATACTTAGTAGTAAGGCAAACTGAGCAATGTGTGTGTATGTGTGTGTGTGTGTATGTGTCTGCGTGTGTGTTTTACCTGAAAGCAACTGTGCCATTATAATGTGAATACCTTAATAGTATCTAGAATTATCCTACCACTTCTTTTCAGACTTTGTAATTGTGGTATATGGGGGGAAGGTATGTGTGCATACTTTAGAGTAATATAAAATTAAAGAGGAAAAATGTGAATTCCTAAACATGTTTTAGAATTAACATAAAGTTTATTTTCAGACATTATAATTTTGGTATATGTGTGAAGAACATATATGCATATTTTGGAGCAATACAAATTGAAGTGAACAACAACAAAAGGACTGGGTCCAAGAACTGACTAAAACAGTAAACTTCAGCCCCAAACAATACATCTCTGCATAGAAAAACTTTAAAAAAACAGAAAAAGATGCAAGCCATGTATGGCAAAATGCATGAACTTGGGTGGGGTAGGGGGCATGGAAAGGGGAATTAGTCTAAGTTGGACTGAGAAATGATGTATGAAATGCACAAAACTTCAATAAAAACCATTATAAAAAAGAAATGCATAAAAATTCAATAGTTTTTTTTTTTGTAAGTTTTTTTTTTTTTTTTTTTGGTGTTTTTGAGAAAGGGTCTCCCTTTTTTACCCCAGCTGGTTTGGAGTTTGCTTCTGTAACCATGCCGACCTTGATCACAGTGATCCACCTTGCTTCGAGGCTGGGATTAAAGGTGTGCACCACCACACCCAGCTGAAAGATTAAAAAAAATTTTTTTATTATTTATTTTTGTATGTGTATGAATGTACTGTCTGCATGTAGGTCTGTGCACCCGTGTTGTGTGATGCTGCGGAGGTCAGAAGAGGGTCTCGGATTCCCCTGGAACTGGAGTTCTCCTGGAATTGGAGTTACAGACGGTTCTCAGCCGCCATGTGGGTGCTGGGGATCGAACCCGGGTCCTCTGCAAGAGCAGTCAGCGCTTTTAAAGAGATTTGAAGAATATACCTTTCCAAGGCAAGACGTTCAGGCTTTATCCAAATGTAGCTAATAGTCATTAAAAAATTGTAATCAAATGTTCTCAGAAACTGTGATGGTTAATGTTGATTGTCAACATCACAGGATCTAGAATCACCTAGGAGGTAAGCCCCTGGCTTTACCTATGAGGATTACGTTCATTAGGTTAACTGAGCTGGGAAGCCCCACCCTAAAAATGGGTGGCACCATTTCCTGGGATTGGGTCTCAAACTAAATCAAAAAAAAAAGTGAGCTAAGCTCCAGCATTCAGACCAGCTGCTTCAAGTTCCTTCCTTCCTGACTTCCCCACCATGAAGGACTGTATCCTTAAACTGTGACTTCATCCTTGGGCTGTGACTCCAGGAGCTGGAGAGATAGCCCAGAGGTTAAGAGCACTGGTTACTCTTGTAGAGGACTCGGGTTCAATTCCCAGCACCCACACGGTGGCTAAAAATCACATGTAGTTCCAGTTCTAGGAGAGTCCAATCCCTTCTTCCGACCTCCGTGGGCATTGCACAGCATGGGATTACTTAAATACATGCAGACAATATACTCGGACACATAAATCAAAAATAATAAATAAAGCTATCTGTGAGCCCCAACAACTGTTTCTCCCTTAAGATGTTTTTGTTGGGCATTTTAATCACGGCAACAGGAACAGTAATAAGGTAATAGCATACATTAATTCCCAAATCAAACAAGCATGAAAATTAGAAAGCAAATGCAATAGAAAAATTGAGAATTCCTGGTCCAGTAAAATCTCCTGAATTCCTCAGATCCAGTGGATCTGTCTATGTGAAGACTTAGAGCCTTAGCTTCCAGAAAGAGTCCAGGCTGAAGGTCATGACCATCAGGTGAGACAGCTGGGCCAGAGACATAGCTGTCAGAAAGATTGGAGCATATGCTTCAGGGTGATAAGGAGATAAGAGAAAAGGCTCATCTTCACTCACATTCCCCTGCACAGGAATGTTCATTCTCCTGCTGTAGACTGAACATCTGTGCCCCTCCCACACCCCCTATGCTAAATAATAGTTCCAGATGTCATGACATTCAGAATTGGCCTTTTTGATAGGTGATTTGAAATGGGATTCCTGCCTTTTGCCAGAGATTCTGGGAAGTACCCGCACTTTGTGGCTGTGTAAAGACACATCAAGAACACAGTGCCTATGAACAGGAAATGGACCCTGTAATATATAAATTCTCCTAGTGCCTTCACCTGGAATATTCTAGCTCCTAGAAATGTGAGTTATAGTTGATTTTGTCTCCAAGCCATTTAGTCTATGGTATGTCTGCCATCAGACAGAAAGTACTGAGAAATGAGCATGCTATTGGAACAAATAAGAAAAACTATGCCCAACATGGTGGCACACACTTTTAATCCCAGCCTTCTAGAGATAAAAGCAGACAGATCTCTGTGAGATCAAGGCCAGCCTGGTCCCCACAGTGCTTCCAGATGGGCTGTGACTAGAGAGATCTGGTCAAAAAGAAAACAAATAAGAAAATGTTCCAAGCATCTTTGGAACTACCCAGGGGAAAGGGGGGGAAGCTTCAGGTGTATGCTAGAAAGAAGTCTATGCTGCTGAGAATGGACCAGAAAGCTGTGTCTAATGAGACTCAGAAAAGGAAAAGCAGAGCTGCAGAGAGAACCTCAATGTTTTGGGGACTACCTCAGCAGTTTTTTTTTTCCACTGAAATTCTTTCTATTTGATCTTATTAACATTTCATAGAAGGACAATTTTGCCATGTGCTATGTGACAATTTTAAAATTGGAACATTATTCCATTAGTTATGATACAACCTCCCCAAAAATACTCAACTGAAATGACCAAAGATTCACTGGTAAACATTAATTTAGACCATGCATGTAGAAGGTTAAACCTAAAAAGAGAAATGTTTCTTTTAAAAAAAAAACAGAATTCTCAAGAAAATAAATGTATCAAACTTTTATGTTACAAGTGAGATTTGAGACACTGTATCAATAAAGTTTTAAACAGAAAAGAATTTAAAGACTTGGGGACTCTCCCAAGTTCCTTACTTTTCACAATATAAGAAATTAAAAATATGTCCAAGTGACCATTTAATGAGAGCTTGGTGTTGATCAGCCATTTCAACAGAAGACGTGTGGAGTTCTCCCAGACATGGGTAGAGTGACTCAGGAGGTGACTCCGAGAACATGCTCCACCCACTACAGTCAGAGATGTTGCTCATATCACATCCCAGAGTGCAGAAGTCCGGAGTTGGAAAAGGAAAGGGCTGGAATACAGTTTGCAAGGATGGTCAGAGCATCTACAAAGTCCTTGCATCCCTTGCCTGGCATCTCCTCATATCCCGGTTCCATGGTCCACTCTGATGCTCAGGTCCTTAGCCACTCCATGTTGGTCATCAGCGATATCACTGATAGTAGAAGCCAAAGCAGAAGTGGTGGTGTGTGGCCCTCTCTTCGCCATGGATACTGACACCCTTCATCCCCATTATTGACTTGACTGGATTTAGAATCTCCTAGAAGAAACATCTCTGGGAGTGTCTCTGAAGGTGATGCCAGTGAAGTTTAACTGAGGAGAAAAGACCCACCCTGGATGTGGGTTGACCGTCTAGGCAAAATTGAGGTGAGGTACGAAGCAGTGTTCATCGCCATGTTCCTGACTGTGGATGTAATGTGTCCAGCCTCCTCATGTTCCAGCCACCATGCCTTCTCTACATGACAGGCTGTATGACCTCAAACCTTAAGCTAAAATAGCTCCTTCTTTCCTTAAGTGGCTTCTGTCAGACTTCTTCACGGCATCAAGAAACATGACTAATTCAGATGCTGAAGAAGGGGACCCACAGGCAGAATGAAAGCAGGGAACAGCCACAGAGCCACTGCTCCAAATCAAGGTGCTGACAGCCCCACCCCAGAGAGCCTCAAAGAGAAAACCTGGAGCCAAAGAAGCTGACCCTCCAACCTACAGTCTCACTGTAAAGAGGGATCAGTTATGAGGGAACAAGATAGACTCCATTTTTCTATTTTATGGAAATACACACCCCCTCCCCAGATTCCAGGAGAAACCACAGAATATCTCAATAGCTAGCAGGGAAGGACCAAAGGTTGTTTGTTGAAATTAGCTAGCAGGTAAAGGGTACTTGCCACCAATCCTGATAACCTCATCCCCAGGCCTTACATAGTGGGATAACAGAGCTGATTCCTGCAAATTGTCCTCTGAAATTTGCACATGCATTGGCACACACACACACACACACACACACACACACACAAACACACAAGCACAATAAGTAAATAAATAAATAAATAAATAAATAAATGTAATAAGAAAGGAAGTTTTGGGGTGAAACTCATCAAAATAAAGGTAATCTGAACAGATCTAAAAAAGAAAGATTATAGACTACTTTTGCTATTAGTAAACAAATTCCTGTATCTTTTAAAAATATTTCAATTTATTACTTTTATTTGATGTGTATTTACTTAAGTGTATTGTCTAAATGCATGTAAGTGGACTCATCCAATGGTCAGAAGATAGTGTGGGATCCAATGGAACTGGAGTTGTGGACAGCTGGTAGCAGTCATGTGGGTGCTAGGAAACAAATCAGAATACTCTGCAAAGGGAGCCAGTGATCTTAACTGCTGAACCATCTCTCCAGCCACAAATTCATGTATCTTTTTAAGGTTCAGTACACCTTGCTGGACTGTAATATAAACTAAGGGATTGAGGTTTTTAAGGTGGGAAGTGGAATTTGTGGGGAAGCGAGGGTTTATGGTTTAGTTTTTAATCTTGGGTCAGTTTGGCTTCCTTCCTAAGGAAATGATGTTCTACCAAGAAAATAAAAGTAATCTGATCTAAAAAAAAAAAAAAATTAGCTAGCAGGGAAGGACCAAAGGTTGTTCGTTGAAAATAGCTAACAGGGAAAAACCTAAGGTTAAACATGTTTGTTCTTCCACCAGGATGTGCTAAATGAGTAAAGATCTCCCCCCACTGTGGGAAATCCAGCTTGAATTGTGGGCTGGATTTCCAACTAGCACCGCGTTGCCGAGGGTCTGGCCCCGCCCCAAGGAGGAGCAAGCAGCATGGCCTAGGTGCGTGATGCTGGGTGGGGCACCGGTGTGCACTGGTGTGGAGTTGGGGGGCTTATGATTGGTCCTGGGAACTGACGTCATTTGGTTTATAAAAGCAAGCTGTGGCAAGGAGTAAATTTGAATTCCATAGTAACATCATCACGGAATTTCTGGCTGTTATTTTTTATTAATTATTGCATGCATACAGGCTAAGGTAGGCCTGAATTTCGTTTGGGTGGCCAGTGGGTTGGAAATAGATTTCTTTGTGGATCACCAAACTGGGTAGCTGGTGTTGTGTGGGCATAGGCGGAAGCTAGGCCAGCAGCCATCAGCCTGAAATTCCTGTCCAGGTTCTGGGCAGGTGGGAAGTCATGGCCAAGAATGGGAACACGGAACACGTGTCTCGTGGGTCCAGGCTAAGAGCCTAAGTTGGAGTTACCACTTAGGTTGGGCTGTGGGAAGCAGCCTGCTGGTCTCTGTGCCAAGGGGGCAGCTCCCCACAGTGTCCGCAAAGCTGGCACTGTGTCCCCATCCCCCTTAGCAGGGCCTTGTGGTCCCTGTTCCGCATAAAAAGAAAGCTTCCTACACCCCACGGTGCCACCAAAGCCGACCTATCAGTTTAAAAAACCATGCTTCCTCAGTCCCTATGAATCAATAACAAAATGCCAAGACTGGAAAAATCCCCTGCTTGCAATTTTTCCCTTTGAAAAAATAAAAAGCCCAACTCCCCTAGACCAAGGGCTGTTCTTTCCTCTCCGCTGCATCAGACAGAATAGCAGCCCGAGCTCGAGCCTGAATAAAGACTCCTTGTGTTAAAGACTCCTAGTGGAGCCGCGTGTCCTGGTGGTCTTTTGGGGGTCTCCATGATCTGGGCATAACATCACCAATTCTATCTGATGGGGTACCATACTTGACCCCTTTCTCTGTTGTTTCCTACTAGAATAGAAATATCTCTCTTGTGCCTGTCCCATCATTGTGGAGGCTTTTGACTTAGAAAACACTTCGGATCTTATAATTAAGAGTTCATGCTGGAAAAGGATTAGATTAGGAAAGGGGGGGCTTGAGATGTAATCACTGTGTTTTGCATATAAGAAAGACAGGATTCTGAGGGAGGAAATGGGATGCTATAAGTTCAATGTTTGTGTCTCACCAAAATCCAGGTTTGAAGTCCTGAGCCCCTAATGCAATAGATCTTTGGTAGGTGACTAGGTCATGAGGGTTATAATCTCACAAATGAGATTATAAAATCTCTTATAAAACAGGATCATCAAATTCCTTCTGAGAGAGATCACAGCCTCTCTTTTGCCTTTCTTCCTTATGAAATCGGTGACCAGAGAGCTTGTGCAGGAACCAAAGTGCAGCGTCTTCGGACATAGAGTTGTCCTTGATAGTGAAGCCTTCGGAACTGTGAGAAATAAATTTCTGTTGCTTACCATCTACTGGGTCTATACAGGTTCTTGTTATAACCATAACCACAACAGTGGATTAAAGCTCAATTCTTCCCTTCCCTCCCCTCCCCTCCCTTTCCTTTCTCCTCCCCTTCCTTTCCCTTTCCCTTCCTTCCCCTCCCCTCCCCTCCCCTCCCGTCTCCTTCCCTTCCCCTTCCTTTCCCTTCCCCTTCCCTCCCCTCCCCTTCCCTTCCCTTCCCTTCCCCTCCCCTCCCCTCCCCTTCCCTCCTCCCATGCCCCTTCCCTTCCCTGCCCCTTTCCTTATCCTCCCTTTCCGTCCCCGTCTCTTCCTTCCCCTCCCCTCCCCTTCCCTTCCTTTCCATTCCTTCCCTTTCTTCCCTTCCTTCCCCCCATTCTTCCTTTCGCTTCTTCCCTTTACTTCCCTTCCCTTCCCTTCTCCTTTCCTTCCTCTCCTGCAAGCCCTATCCCCTCCCCTCCCCTCCCTTCCCTTTCCCTTCCCTTCTCCTCCCGTTCCCCTCTCTTCCCTTCCCTTCCCTTCTTCCTGTCCTTCCTTCCCTTCCCTTCCCCTCCCTACCTCCCCTCCCTTTCCCGTCCCTTCCCTTTCCCTTATCCTCCCTCCCTTTCCCCTTATTCTTCCCCATCCCTGTCCTTCCCCTCCCTGTCCTTCCCTTCCCTTCCCCTTCCCTTCCATTCCCTTATCCTTCCCTTCCTCTCCCCTCCTCTCTCCTCCCCTCCCCTTCCCTTCCCTTCCCTTCCTTTCCCTTATCCTTCCCTTCCCTTCTCCCTTTTGTCTTCTCTTTCCTTGTATGTTCTATTCATTTCTCTCCTCTATTTCTCTCTCTCTCTCTCTCTCTCTCTCTCTCTCTCTCTCTCTCTCACACACACACACACACACACACACACACACAAACACACTTAAGCACCCTCAGTTATTTCCTAACATAAAATAAAAAACCACTCCGACTCAGCACCCCCTCCCAGCTTGTACCTTTTCTGCTCTTATTTTCTCAGACGCCACTTCTAAGAGTGACATATTCGATGCCTCCCTCCCCTTCCGCACCTCCCATGCATTTTTCTACTAACTTCCATCTGTTTTCTGCCTTGAAGGCTCCAAAGAAATGACTGGGAAGAGCTGCAGAGACATCTTCATCGTCAGAGCCCACAAACACTTTTCAGCTTTTAGCTCCCTGGACCCCGCAATCATTCTGGTTTAAAATGTTCCTTGGACAAATATCAAGGGACAGTCCCTTCTCTCCTCCAAAGTGGAGATGAATCAATTAGTCTGTTCTGGTTTGGAAGTTAGTGGCAGACTGAAGATCCAGAGAAAGCCATCAATCAAAAGACTTTTGTTTGTTTTTAACCCGTCGCATTTAGTTCCTGGTTGCGATGGAGCAGTTTTCTCTCATCTTTGTTGGTGACACCCCTTTCCTTGGACTATTTCATAATTAAGGCAGAGAAAAGGCTATTTAAAGAAAGAAGCCTGCCTACTGCCAGTCTCTATGGATCTGGCCCAGCAGATGCTATGCCCCCTGAGGTGACCTGCCTCCTGTTTTGTCTTTGAGATGATTCACGCTAAGGATATGGTGTGACAACCTTTTGTACATCCTCTGGGGCTTTGAGGTGGGGGTTTCCTCTATTCTTTAGCAAAAAAAGTATGAAGAAAGAAGCCTGTAAGAATTCCCCAAGCCCCAGCAATAGGTGAATCCATGTGTGAAGCTCCTTCTTGGTGTGCAGTATCCATAAATTATCCACAGAAAGTAGAATGGGTCAGGTCACAGTAGACACACCTGGAGTATGCCTTAACCAAATCTTGATGAAGTTTCCAGATAAAAGACACTTGCTCCCTGACAAATGGCCTTCTGGGTCAAGGTTCAGCAAGGATTCCCTAAGGCCACCTCTGTGACATTCTCTTAAAATTCTTTTGCTACATCTTTCTCCCATTTCTTTTCAAGGCATTCCTCCTTTTAAGCCTAGAATAGGTGATCCTGGGTTGGTTCATTGGTTGAGTTTTTCACAGTCTACATGTTTCTTCTGACTCCCTCCCCCAAGTTCTCAGATAGTCTGAAGGTTTTGGCATCAATAGACTAGAAACTCACAGTCTTACAGTGTCCTCTACCTCTGCACCCAGAGCATCAAATCCTTCTGCGCCCATGCAGCATGCCCCCCCCATTGCTTTTCTGGACTTTCTCAGCCCCCAGCCAAAGCTGGGGCCACTTAATGATTCCCAACTTTCAATAACACTCCTGTGGAGAAGAGAGGTACCCAGGAAGGAAATGTCAGCATATCCCCAAACCTTCTCCCAAAGTAAGCACCCAAGGAAGAGGACCACGACTGCATACCCACCTCCAAGAAGGAGAATGACATCTGCATCTGTGCCCTACTTTCTAGAGTCCTTCCTTGTAAACAAAAATCTTTGGATCCAGTTAACGTGTTTTGTTGTTATGTTGATATTGGTCAAAGCCTGTGTTTCTTATCTTCCTTTTGCTCCCCTGCTTTTATAAAAGGATCTCATGTAGCACAGACTGCCCTTAGATAAGTAGCCAGGAATGTCCTTGAACTCATGATCCTGCTTCCTACTAAGTGCTGTGATTACAGATGTGTGCCCTCAGATGCTTAAAGCTTATACAAGAGTAAAACTACACTTTAAGAAGAAAGCAAGCAAGAGCCAGGTGTGGTGGCACACACCTTTAATCCTAGCACTTGGGAGGCAGAGGCAGGTGGATCTTTGTGAGTTCAAGGCCAGCCTGGTCTACAGAGTGAGTTCCAGGACAACTGGGGCTACAGGGAGACCCTGTCTTGAAAAGACCAGAAGAAGAAGATAAGAAGAAGAAGAAGAAGAAGAAGAAGAAGAAGAAGAAGAAGAAGAAGACGACAAGTGGAGTAGAGAGATAGCTCAGCAGTTAAGAGCACTTGCTGCTTATCCAGAAGACCTGAGTTTGGTTCCCAGGATCCACATTGGGTAATTCATAATCACCTATAACTCCAAGCTCAAGGAAGTCGGATACCCCATCTGGAGTCAGTGGGTATCTGCAACGTGTGACATACATCCATAGAAACACACACACATACACATAAATAAAAATAAATCTTTAAAATTTATTTCAAAAGAAGAAAGCCAGGGATACATATGACACCAGAAATACCCATTGGAGAATAAGCAGAATATCGAAAAATGATATGAAACCTTAGCCTTTCTGAGGCCTACCTGCCTGGACTATCACTCTGGATGAATCTGTAAACTACATTCAGCTACTTGACAAATGTGGCAGACTGATAATGGGTTGGGTTCTCTATTTCTCTATTTCACCCTAAGCAGAACCAAGGAGAAACAGTTTCCAATACTTTCAAATCACACCAAATTGTCTGGACATCCAGTTTGACTCATCATGTGTATTCACTTTAGTGGGGGATGTCCCACTCCATAAAAGAAGGACCCTGTCTGGAGAGTACTATGCAAGCTGCTAAACATCAATTGATCATCTTTAAGAACAAATAACCACATCAATGACTGCCACAGCAAATGATATTGTTGCAGCAGTGTCACTTTTATCTTGAGGGCAATCAACAGCTACCTAATTGGACTAAAAGCCCACTCAATGAGAAGAAACTCATGTGTGGTACTGTAAACATAACCAAATACACATAACTGGAGAGGTCATAGATCTTAGAGAAATGCCCAGGCTGTCGAATCCCTAGACTAACGTAACTTCTTACTATGTGCAAAATATGTATCCTTGTATACCAGACTGAGACTATTAGAGAGTACCACAACTAGTCACACACACACACATTGTCTGTGAATTCCCCAAGCCTAAACAGCACATCTACAATGCAACTTTCACACCTAAGGCTCATGCAACACAAAACAAGGGGTAAAGAGGACACTAATGAATCTCTCAGTTCTCATTAATGAAGTACTCTCATGCTCCCAGAGGTCCAGTGTCACAAAAGGTCATAAATGCCCAAACTGTGGACATTTGGAATCTGCAGAGTGTGAGTCCTTAGACAGGACTCCTAGATTAAGCTTCACTCACCCAGGGCTCAGGTACCACAGCAGAAGAGGTACAGCAAGATTGTTAAGAGCCAGGGAGGAGGTGCGTGACTATATGGAAATAGAATCGTAGGAGCTCCCAAGACCATGCTCATATGAACCTATAGCAGTGCTGTCAGCATGGAAACTCAAGCAGACAAAAGCCCAGCATGGAACTGAAGAAATGGGCAGCAGGCTCCAATCTTAGCTGGAGAAATACTGGCAGCCGATTACTGTTGGGAGAGGAAGAGCAGATCTTAAAGCAAGGGACTCTGGGTCCAGGACACTAACTTGGCACAACAGGCCTTAACACAAATGACAGAACCTATGGATTCCAGTGGGGGGCGGGGCTATGGGAAGGTACCAGTGGGTAATTAAAGATTAAATTATAAAGGTGATTAAGACTGATTGACATGTTCTGTATGAAATACACAGAAATGCAATTAAAATTAAGAAAAATAAAAAGAACTACAAAGAATAAAAAAAAAAAAATCAGGACCCTGCACTGGGGCCTAGACTGAGGATGGTACTGTATGCCTGATATCTAAGAGGCTTGCTCTAGGGATGTAAATAGAGTTCAAATGGTGAATGTCATGCCTCCCATTTCCAAATGAGTCCACTCAAGCACCTCTAACTTCTATCTGAAAGCCTATTGGAGATTTTACCTATTCTAGTCAGACTAAACTTTAGAAATGACCCACTGAAATTCAGCCAAACCCTGCGAGTGCCGTCCACTACTGACATAACAAGTGAGATCCAGGCTTCAACTACTCAAGATTCGAACCTACTCCCCGGCTTCATACTTGCCCTCTGTGTTTCTAAGGGCAGAAGGACCCCCTCACTGGGCAAGAGCAATCCCGAAATTGCTCTTTGCTCTCCAAAGAACCATCCTCCTTGATAGCATTGATAGGGGACCCCCCATCTCCAACCACCTCTGAAGGACTCTGCACTTCAAAACAGAAGAACCAGGAAATTCCAAAGTGTTCTTTGCCTCTGTGGACTGTTGCTGTGGTTGGAACCACCTCATCTGTCAGTCCTGCCACCCCCCTTTCTAGGAGATTCTCTAATTAATAATGAGTCATTTGGAATAATGTGACTTCAGGGTGTAAACTAATAACCTTTTCCATAGGACAGCAGCCGATTTTTACAATATCTACCACATGACAACGGGGTGATTTTTTTCTTTATTTTTGCAATAAACTGTTCCTAAGAAAGGAAATTTACAATGAGAAAAACTATACTGATTTTGAGTTTGATTGTGCGTACTTAGGCAAATCAATAATTATAGCGACCTACTTTTCTAAAATTTGAAAATCCCTGAATGTGTTGTCTCGGGAAATTTGTTGAGTTTTGAATTATTTCAAACTGAAAGCTGAGTATATGTAGGGCAAGTGTCTCTTAAATCCCAAATCACAGGGCACATGCTGACGTTTGCCTTAGAAGGGTGTGTAGAAAAGCTCAAAATAGAAAGAGCAATGTTGAGAGAGAAGGAGAGGGCTAGACCGGAAGAGAGGGGGCAGAGGAGGGAGACAGCAGGAAGAAGGGAAGAGAGATAAAGAGAGGGGGAAGAGGGGGAGAGAAAAGGGAGGGAAGATAGGAAAGGAGAGAGAGAGGGGGAGAGGGAGACAGAAGAAAGGAGAGAGAGAGGAGGGAAGAAGAGGGAGGAGGACGGAGGAGGAGGGAGGAGGGAGAGGAGTCAGAGGCGGGGCGAGGAGGAGGAAGGGGAAGGTAGACAGGGGGTAGGTAGAGGGGGAGGTAGAGGCGGAGGGAGGAAGGGAGAGAGAGAGAGAGAGAGAGAGAGAGAGAGAGAGAGAGAGAGAGAGAGAGGGGAGACTGACTTTGCCCACCCCGAATGTGCTCCTGGTGTTTCCTACAACCCACATCTCACACGCAGAGTCCTGGACGATACACCGGCGATAAGCTTTTTATTAAATAATCGAGGAGCAGGCGTGAAGCCACTGTCTGTATCTAGCTCTTGTCTAATCGCAGCCCCTGCTCCTGGCTGGGCTGGGTTTCACTCGTGCGCCTCTGTGGCTCCCCATTGTCGCGCTTGAAAAGAACGTTCCCACAGTGCAGGCTCTAGAAACAATAAACACCGTATGTAAAAAGAAATGACATAACATTGGCGCTGATAAGGAGCGTTTCCCAGGGCTGTGGGGACTGTCGCGGGAGGGGCGACAGGCCACCCCCACACTGGGGCCTGGAAGGAAGTGTCCACGGCAGCCTGCTGGGGCCCTTGGGCAGTCCCAGCACAAAGAGCCCCGAGTGGGCAGGTCCCTCCCGGCCCCTGGAAAATCAATCTAAGGAAGTCTGATGCCATGGAACGGTTTCCTGTCCGCTGTGTGGGAAATCTAGCCGAGTGCAAACGCCGGTAACAATGGGACAATATATTATAATAAACAGGAAAAATAGCATTGGCCACGGAAATCAATAGCTGGAGTTCGCCAGGCATTCCTAAGACTGACAAGTGAATAAATTAAAACCAAAAGGTTAGCACACTGAAAGAGAAGTTAATTTTATGTCTGCCCCGAAGCCCCTCTTTTGAGGCGCAAATTAAGACTGTATAATAAAATGAACATAAAGTCTTGCATTTGAAAAAAATAAAATAAAGCCTTCGTTAGTACTTACATGGTCAGAGAAGCAGAGAGGCTTTCACAAGCGTCCCCAGGCAGGGGTAGTCCTCACTGAGGCTGCATTAACAACCCCCTCCCCAGCGTGACCAAAGACTTATTTAAAGAAATTTCTTGCTTTAAATAAACCTGCTCTCAGCAGCCAACTGTTCATCCAGGAAGTGGTGGGACACCCCAATTCACTGAAGAAGTTTACCCAAGCAGAACCGAATGAAGCCATGAAGCTGTGTACAGGCTGCTATTTAATTTAAAGAACTAAGGGGAAACCCACACGAGGCTCCTCCAAACCCCAAAATAATTACAAGCAAGAGAACATAACTAACTCTACAGTTAAACAGATCAATTCATCTCTCTGCCTTTGCGGCCTCCCTTTTTGAAAAAAATAAAGTTTTAAAGTTTGAGTTTTCTTTTAAATCATAAAATTGCTTTTAATTAGAATTCACGGCTGAACCTTGGTTTTGCAATAAAGTGTTTGACACACCAAATTCTTTCTCCTAATTACTAATAAAGACAGAGCTTTGTGCAGCAGATGAAGCCATAGACTGAGGATTTTGAGACAATTAATTCTAATCCAGGCTTTGCAACTAACTTTCACTGGAGCACAGTTCCTTTGACAATTAAGCATTAATCTACTCGGGTTTCTGAACATTTGTTTTAAGGTATTAAAGTGCATGAAACGAGGGGCTGGCTACTTCAAGCCAACAAATCCCATACAAGCTCATATTTGGGTGCTGTCTCGAGGATGCCTGTATATTTTTCTGAGCTTCAAAGATCTCTCGCTACATCATTGGTTTGGGTTTGGATTTCTGAGGAGAGTGGTTTCTGTGCGTGGTAAAGACTGTTGTTATAGTGCAGCGTTTAGGAAGGTCAAACGATTAGTCTTTGATGAATATCCTTTAACAAGGACCTACTGGTTTCCTGATAATAGTCTTGGGAAAAAATACACTCATTAAAGCATACAGGGCATCCAAATCATATCTAAAATTAAAATTCGCTGTATTTTAGAAGGCTCTGTAAATGTTTATAAGTACCTAAATGGTGTCTTTCAATTAATTTATCAAGCACAGTAAAACTTTTTCTAGGAGGGTGTTGAGAATTTAGTGTTGCTATTAATTTTGTTTATAGAAGTTGGCAAAAGGGGGGATAAAGGCCTAATTTATTAATTATTCACTATTTGCCATCTCAATAAATTTATGAGGAGGATTTCGCATGTGACTTCTCACTGCCAATCTAGGTATTGATTTATGTATTTATTGAATTAATAGAACTTCTATCCTCTGCAGCTGAAAGAGAATGGAAGCACCTTCAGGCGCCAGCAGAGGGCGGCATAGCACAAGAAAGTTTCTGTTTATGCAAAAGCTAAGGTAAATCTTACTCTAATCGGGCCAAAAAAAAAAAAAGTCCTGATGTGAAGCAATTTCTGACCAAAGAAACCACGGTTCCAGTATCAAAATTCAGGAAGAAGACCTCAGCACTTCCTGGAAAAGTCCGCTCTGTTGCTAAGTTGGTGACACTTCCCACCCAAAACTCCATATTGTCTAAAGCAGCCAAAAATAGGAATTAACTTCCCCTCCCAGCTTTTGGTTTAATTTAGCATCAGCCCTAACAAGCAGCAAATGTGTCCGGGCTGTATTCTACAAAGGGCGCAAGGCACCTCTGCAGCAGCAGGGGCAGCTGGTGGGTCAGCCGAAGTACCACAGGGCTGTGTCCTGCAGGACGCTGACTGTTCCCGCCCACAGAACACATCCTTCCCTACCTGCCTCCTATGCCCAGGACTTCACTATACAGATGAAATCCATAGAACATTCTGGGTGCTCACTCAAGAGCAGAAGGAAACCCCTCACTTCAAACAAGGTTAGAGGTCCACCCTGGGCCCCAGGGTCCTTTGTATTTTTTAATGGCATCACCCAGGTGAGAAACTTCCTTGTAGCTCAGACCGTGGTTCTGCTGTCTCTGCCTTCAGTGGGCACGATGTCCTGTGTGAGGACCTCCCTTCCACAGGCACCACCTGCCCTCGCCTTCTCCACACCGCAGCACCACGACCTTTCCCTTTAACAAGGAGTGTGGAACTGAATTAATAGCTGCTGTAGGCACTAGCCCTGACTTTGGTCGGTCCTACCAAGGCCAGCTTGTTCTTGTGCTCTCATCTCACTTATTTCTTTTAATTGGGCTTTTCTTAGGAAAGTGCAAAGGACAGGGGCTAAGGATGAGCTTAAGAGGCAAGCGTGGCATGAAGTGCAGGCAGCTTCGCCTTATGTAACTCCAGAACTCCAGTCAATCAACTTCATTCTGGTGAGTAGGACTCTGGTAATTTCAGTAATGAGTGGGCTTGCTTTTTAAAATTCATTGTATTATGAAAAGGGGGGGGGTTGAGTTTCTGAGTAGCTACATCTCCCACTGAAATCCACATGAACTATAAGGATTTAAAAGCCATTTCCCTTCCTTTAAAAAAAAATGACATTTTTCACTTTAAAGGTGTTTTGGATGGCACGTTGGTTTCTGCAGAAAGGCAACATGGAGCCGGTGCTTTCAAATACTCCAGATCGGAAAATAAAATTAAGAATTCATATATTTAAAAGAAATGCTGTATTGTAATACTGGTTATATCTGTTTAATTTTATAGAAAAAAATTTAAGCTAAATAAGGGTCTCATGACCTCTAAGACTTGTGCAGACTCACGCAGAATCACGCAGAATAATGCAGAATCACACAGAATCACATTACCTACACAAAGCATTTGTCCACCCCAGAGTAACATAAACTTCACTCGCTGTCTGCTGTAAGATCTTACTGCAGACACTGGGTTCCACAGCTTGCCTTGAACACATGACCTTGAATGACCATCACCTGTTGGCTGGCCTGCCTCTGTCCCCAGAAGGTTGCACCCACATTCTTTCTTAGCTGAATCCAGTGTAATTTTGAAAATCCTTACTTCAACTATCAATATTCTCCCTGCTGGTCAAAGTCCAAAGGGTATTTTTCTTGGATTGTTTTTTTTTCACATTCCAACGCAATAATTATTTTCATTGATCTTAGGGAAAGCATGCTGGTTCTCAGTATTGAGACAGATTTATGGGCCAGGGCCTTAGGAAGTGTCTGGCGGTGGCTCAAAGACTTGACCTTCAGACCAGCCAGTGAGAGAAATACAGCCTCAGAAACTCCTGTGCAAACCTTCATCCTTCATTTTTAAAAATACATTCAGTGTACCGGTTAGCTTTAACTGCCTACTTAACATAACTTAGAGTCACCAGGGAAGAAAGCCTGGATGATCAGGCTGGTCTGTGAGCATGGGAGGGGGTCATGTAACTGGGATGAGATAGAAAACCTACCCTGATTGTGAGTGCAACCATTTCATGGCCTGGGCCCTGAACTCTTAAGAGTGAAGAAAGTGAAGAAGTCTGGCCAAGTGTAAGCACAAGCAGGCAAGGACTCATGGGCTTCCCTCTGCTCTTGAACGTAAACATGCTGTGACTACCTGTTCGAGCTGATGATGGGTTGTAACCTGGGATCATAAGCCAAATAACCCTTCCTCCTCTATGTTGCTTTTGGACAGGATATTTTATCACAGCGACAGAAATAAAACTGGAAGACCCGATGTTGGAGACACAACTCCAAAAGATGCTGTTTTCAGATAGTAGACTATTGGGATATGAACCTTTATTCTAAACCCGATTTTGTTTATCTTTATTTTCGTCAGTCGTACTTTTGACATCTAGGCACACCGTAAGAAAACACCCCACCATTCCTTTGCAAGAGTATGTGCAGAACGCAGCCCTGCTCTCTTGAAACTTCTCCAGACTAAACAGCCTGGGCTTGTCCTGCCTATCTCACAGTAAACACACTGGCACTACCAAGCCTGCTTGTCTTTAGAGCCCACAGCTCTGGAAACTGAGCTCTGTGGTCTGGCTAGCACAGGCTGAGGACTGCCGGGCTTTCTGAATCGGGAACTCACAAACCTTTATGTACATGTAAGTGACTTTGGGGAATTGGTTAAATACAGACTTTTTATTTATTCTTTTTATTGAGTTTCTGTGTGATTCATACATAATTTTTCAGTCTTAATCACCATTATACCTGCTTCTCATTTGGCGCCCTCCCTCCTGCCCTCCCCCACTCAGAGTTCACACCTTCTGTCATTTGTGCTAGGGTCCATTTTGCCAAATTACTCTCCCTGCTCACTCCTCAGTGCCAGCTCCTCCCCTGAATTCTAGTCAGCCTATCTGGAGTCTCTTTTCTAAAGAAAGTCAGGGCTTTCTCACCTGACCACCATCTGCTGCCAATATTTCCTCAGCCAAGGTTGGCCTCTGCTACCCATTTCTGCAGTTCTGTGCTGCGTTTTTGTCCTGCTGAGCTTGCATGGGTCTTATGCATGCTGATACCAATGCTGTAGGTTCATATGAACCAGGTCCCTGGAGCTTATAGGATTCATTTCCATTTGGTCTTGCCTCACCTCCCTGGCTCTTACAATCTTTCCCCCCTCTTCTGCAATTTTCCCTGATCCCTGGGTGGGTGAAGCTGAATATAGGCAGCCTGTCCACGGAACCATGCTCTGTATGACTCCTAATCTTCATGGTTTGACCCTTCAGGCCCTTTTGGATTCCTGGTCTCCTCTTGCATGGAGGGGCTTCCTTAATGAGAGTTAAGAGGTAGTTAATGCATTCTTGGGTCCTTGTTCTATGACAGTTGGGCCTTGTGTGTAAAGGTTGCATTGTAGATGTGTCACCTAGGCATGAGCCATTCACAGACCATGTCTGTATGTGTCCAGTTGTGGGTCTTTGTACTGTTCTCATCTGGAGCAAAAGAAGCTTCTTTTCTGAGTGGTGTCTGGGATATTTGTAAATACAAGAATAATTCTTTTGGAGTTAGTAAAATGTTACCTTAGCCTGGGGGGATGTCTCTACCTTGTGGAATTGCCTAAGATTTGTGACCTCTCCAGATGTGTGCATCTGGCTATGTTAACATCTCTACACATGAGTTTCTTTCCACTGAGTGGGCTTTACATTCAATTGGTTAGCCAACAGTAGATAGGGGACTCTGCTAGGGACACATGTGAGAAGAGAAGTTTAGGTTGACTATAATAACATCAGTATAGGTCTTAGGATACCTGGGAGGCCAAGAAGCTGATGTGAGACCACATGTCTGGCAGTATCAAATATAGACAACATTTCTAAGCCCCTTTCTTAGAAATTCACATTCCTAATGATCCAGAAAGGTACTCTTAAATAGGCACCCCAAATATTACACAACTAGAGAACATTTCCTTAGGGCCACTCCTTGTTCTCACATGAGCCCTTAGCAGAGCCCCAACTACGGTTCCAGAACTGAAGTTCAAAGCTGAAAAAAAAAAAAAAATAGAGCATTAATCCCTGTAGAGCATTGACAGGTAAAATATAGGAGGGCCATTAAATCTGATTTTCACATAAAAATGTTATAGCGAAAAAAACTATCTTAAATTCACATTTAGTTGTTTGCCTGGTGTTTACTAAATCCAGTATTCGTGCCTTATGGAATTGGTTGGCTTAGATTGGATTTTCCAAGTCATGCCTGCTACAGTTGCTTTGGATCTTCGGTCTGTCCTTAAATGTTTTTGGTTCTCACACATGCTGTTTCTATTTCTGACTATCAAGTTACTATCCTGTTTATGTAAATTCCCAAGAACATGATTGGGGTTGATGTTTGTTTGCCCACTGTGAACAAAAAGAACCCCGGGCCCTGTATCTCACTCAAGTGGTCATATACACAATTCCTATCTTTTGTCATTATGTCCAGCCTTCTCCCAAATCTTGGATGGCTGATTTTTGTTTTTTCAGTTTTAACAGAAAGCATGAACATGAATCTGAAAGAACTAAAACACCAGATCAAACATTGGCAAGATGTGGAGATATGAAACTTCAGGCGGGTGGATGGACCCCTAGAACCTTGGTGTTCTCACAGACTTAAGGTCATTACAAGTAGTGAGATCAAAATTCAAAGTTTAAGACCTGTGCTTAATAATTAATAATTCTAAAAAATTCTTCATTCATGAATTTTTTTAACTTGTTGTAAGAGCTCTGAATGCAAATTGGCAAAAATGAGGAGCTAGGTTGCTTCTCTTCTCTCTTAAAGTCCACCAGAAGCATGAAAAGAAAAAAAAAAATCCATAACTTAAAAGAAAAGAAGTCAGCACAGGGAGGAGTTACCAGAAGAGAGAGCCAAGTTGGTGGGTGTGAGAAGCAGAGGCCCGGAACAGCTGCCCACACAGTGCAGCAGGGCATAGGAAGGGGCTCCCGGAGAAGCGGAGAAAGTACAGAGAGGTGGTGGTGGGATGGAGAATGAGGAAAACCAACATGACTAGCAACCCGGAAGTTCATGACCGCTCCATTTCCCTGGGGATTCTTCATTGCATAGTTACCAGGGATTTGTGTCCAGTAAAAGTAACAGGAAAAGCAAAGGGTTCCAGTTCAGTGTAAAGCTCTGTAGTTCTAAGATGGTCTTGTCCTTCAGATGAAGGAGGGAGTCACAGGGAGAGCAGGAAATAGGCTGTGCCTATATATGAAGGGTTCCTAGCGAGTCTGTCCCAGGAGGAGAAAAGTCTAAGAGCAGAACACAGGGGCCGAGGCTTGGTCAGTAGTGAAACATCAAGAAGGAAACTCATCAATATGGGAAGGTTAGAGCCAGAAGGACAGGAAAACTGAAACTAAGAGAGGCATTTTAGAAAGCAGAAAGATTTGAGAAATGACATTTTGAAAAGCTTTCATTGATAGAGTCAGAGAAGAGAGATTGACCCTTTTTTTTTTTAATTTTTTGTTTGTTTTATTGAGACGAGGTCTCCCTGTAGCGCCAGCTGGCCTGAAACTCACGATGTAGACCAGGCTGGGCTTGAACTCACCGAGATCCACCTGCCTCTGCCCCCTCATAGCTGGAATTAAAGGCGTGTGCCACCATGCTCAGCTTAAATTGACATATTTGTTTTTTATTATTTTTTTTTATTTTTTTAAATTGACCTATTTGTAATGGAACAATGAAATCAAAATCACAGAGGACAGCCGGGGATGGTGGCACAGAGGACAAATAAGTGTATATGATTGATGAAGCAGGATCTAATATATCAAAGGACTGGAAAGTGAAGTCTAAAAAATCTCTCTGAACTTGGAACAAAGTAACAGAAAGAGGAAACAAGAGATTCAGAGGACAAACTGGGGCATTCTGGTACTCAGCTATAAGCACTTAAGAAGGAAGAAGAGAAAAACTGGGCAGAAGACATTACAAACTTGATAAACATACAATCCTCCAAGCCTGGAAATGGAAGACATTTGTCTTCTGATCAAAATAATCCAATAAACACACAGCAAAATGGATGAAGAAGCCATGCCAAAATTCACGGTCACAGTAGCAAGGACAAATTAAGTTACATTTCAATTGCTCTATTGGGGGGGGTGCCATGCTGTTCATGTGGAGGTCAATGGACAACTTGCTGAGTTCTCTCCCTCCACGTGTGTCTCCCAAGGTCTGGAACTCAGGTCATCAAGTCGGGCCACAAGCACCTTTACCTGCTGAACCATCTCACAGGCCCAAGTACAAATTCTTACCCAGTGCCATGGGAACTCCTCAAGGAGCAAGGAGGGACCTGGTTTCAGGTGCCAAAGAAGCCCTGGTAACAGGAAATGAGGACTGGAGGCCTTTAAAATCCTAATGAAAAATTATCTGGAATTCAAAATTACCAATTCATCATCAACGTACAGTTCATTTATGGGAACTTTGAGAGGCCCATATATTTTAGCTTCTTTACACTCTGAAAAATCCCTGCAGATATAAGCCAACAAAAGCAGGTAGGAAAATGTTTGAGCCTACATCACTCAATCCAGGAAACAAATGGTTCAAGAGAAGACAAGGAAAGATCACATTTCAGCACAGCAGCAGGACAAGGATGGAGCAGAAGTGGAGAGCAAGCAGTTCAGACTGGGCCCTGATAGAAAGGGCGGATATTGAAGTATAAACTTTAGGACAAGCAAAAATAAGAACCATAGTCCACTTATGAGATCAGTGGTAACAGCCAATTCTGAGGGAGCCTGCCACATGTGATTGTCTAATGATCTTGTGGGTGCTGAGTCCTTAGTCTTTAAAACTCTGTCACCATCATCATTCAATAGAAGTAAAGGACAAGTGCTGTAAATAAGTCGCCAAATTCTAAACCCCCAAGTAGCCAAGGTGAGGTTTGATCTCAGTTTTGTCTCTAGATTCTGTGTTCCTAATCTCCATGTTATCGGTGGTTTGAAAGTCTATATCCCCTCAGAAAATTTTAATATTAAGAGGTAGCATCTGCGGGAGGTAATTAAGCGTGGAGGGTGGCTGCCTCTTGGATGGAGTTGGTGTCCTAAGACTGTCTTGGGAAGACAAGTGCTTCCTTCTGTGCTTTGTAATCTGTGAGGATCCAGTATATGTCCATGCAAACACTAAACGAAGACTTCCCAGCCCCTAAAACTGAGAAATAAACTTACATTGTTTAGAAATTAATCCAGTTGGGCATTATGCGTGGTGGCGCATGCTTTTAATCCTAGCACTTGGGAGGCAGATGCAGGCGGATCTTTGTGAGTTCAAGGTCAGCCTAGTCTACAGAGCAAATTCCAGGACAGCTGGGACTACAGGAAGACCCTGTCTCGAAAAGACCAGAAAAAAAAGAAAAAGAAAGAAATTAATCCATCTGGAGCATTTTGTTGCAGCAACAGAAAAAGACAAACAGGCTGACTTTCTGAAATGGATTATATTGATGTTTGCTTTTAACATCACCATCACCGACTAATAACATCTACAGGGTTGGAATATATTAGAATCTAATGAAAATAATTCTGGATAGAAAGAAATTAGATATATTTCAGAGAAATGAATGCTATGGCAGAGACCAGGGGATAGAACATGAATAGAGGAGTTCACCATGTCTTATCAGGTTGATGGGATGGTCGAGACATCAGAATTAAAGGTAGGTTTACTTGTAAAATTGCCCTACAATGGCTAGATTTTTCTTTGAAAAACAGAAAAATGAGGAATTCAGACAAGAGATGGACCCAAAGAATGCTCAGAGATCTCTGTGAACTGAAAGGCTTTGATGATCTGGGTCTGAAAAAACGCCCCTGCTCCCATAGATGGTGTGAGACTCTGGTGGCCTGTGACCACAGATGATAGGAGACCATGGTGATGTTTGACCACAGTGGCCTCTGACCATGAATGATGTGAGACTATGGTGATGTGTAATCGTGGTGGCCTGTGACCGTGGATGGAGTGAAGCCATGGTTATGTGTGCCTATGGTGGCCTTTGACCACGGATGGTGTGAAACCATGGTGACATGTGACCATATGAATGGTATGTAACCATGGATGGATGGTGTTAGATAATGGTGGCCTATGACTGCGGATGGTGTGTACATGATAGTGTGAGGCCATGATGATGTGTAACCATGGTGGCCTGTGGCCATGAAGGGTGTGTTCATAATGATATATGTCCATGATGGTGTATGACCATGGATAGTGTAAGACCATGGTGCCCTATGACCATGGATGATGTGCATCCATGGTAGAGTACATCCATGATAGTGTGTGATTGTCAAGTCATTTAACCATAGATGGTTTGAGACCATGGTGGTGTGTGCCCATGTTTTTATTTTATGGGAACAATCATCAAATGATATAAAGATTTAAGCTTAAGACAGTGACATAGATAATCATTACATGGTTTGTCACCATATGTCTTCCAAGGAAACTCATGGTGATTTGAGCCTTGGGAAGTCTAAAGGGGAAAAGAGAAGAACCAAGAAACCATACTGAATAACATCATCTAAAAGTTTCTGTCGATAAGATTTTAAAATATTTTTTATTTTACATGTAGGAGTGTATTGCTTGCATATATGTAACTGCACTCCTGTCGTACAATACCCGCAGAGTTCAGAAGAGGGTGTCAGATCCCCTGGAATTGGAATTACAAATGATTGCTAGCTGCCATGTGGATGCTGGGAATCAAACTCAGGTCCTCTGCAAATGCACAGTGCTCTTAACCGCTGAACCATCCCTCCAGCGCAGACTAGGATGTTTTAATAACACTCTTTAGCAGGATTACATTGGGAAATTCAGGCAGCCCATAAATATTAGTACCAGAAAGAAAAAAGAAAAAAAAAAAAAACAGAAGAGGCAGCAGGCATCATCATTGTATTTCCAAAACTCATTAATATCTTGAGCGCAGGACTGCGTGGGTGATGAGCATTGCCTGTTCTGGTAAGCAGCAGCACAGTCCAGACATGCAGCATTGGTCCCAGCGACCGTAGTTAAGGGACACCAGATGACACTGGAGACATGGGACCTTAGGGCAGCACAAAAAATCGTAAAGATGGAAAGTGATTACTGCTAATGGTCACAGGTGTCACAGGGTAGCCAGGAGACGAGCAAGACCAGGAGAAGGACTGACAGAGTTGCTTTAGAGGTCCACACAGGTCAGTACAGACAATGCAAGGACACAGGTCAGTGTGAGACTCAAATTATGATGCATAGGAAATCAATTCCGAGCTTTTCAATAATAGAGATAAAGTGCCTGAAAGAAGATTCCTAATTATCAGCAGTGCTAACAACAAGTGGGAGCGGAGTGACCGCTGGGCTTTCACCTCAGGAAACAACGATCCATTAAAACACATTAAACCAGGGTTGGAGAGATGGTTCAGTGGCTAAGAGCACTGGCTAAGAGGACCTGGGTTCAATTCCCAGCACCCACCTGGTAGCTAGCAACCATCTGTAAGTGCAGTTTCAAGGGATCTGACATCTTCTGACCTCCGAGGGCACTGCATGACATAGGTGTACTTACCCACATGCAGCAATACACTCATACACATAAAATAAAAATAAAGGTAATAAAACATTTTTTAAAGAAACACACTAAACCAAAGGAGAGAAAAAATATCATTGGTAGATAGTCAGGGAGCCAAAGGCAAACCTGCAGCCCTGAAAAGCATGAAATGTTGGCAGGGAGAGGAACCAATGACATCTAGTTGTGACATGATTGCCAACCAATTGTGTGTGCATTAAACATAGAATATGGTTCCTTTGTCTTGAAAAGGGTACAGCCAGGGAATTTTCCCACCCTTGCTTATTATTTAAAAAAAAAAAAAAGTTTAGAAAAAGTTAAACTTAAGGGGCATTCGGAGAGAAGGACCTGAGCCAGAGGATTGTGGAGTGGCATGCATCAGAGAGTCCCCACATTGCTTTCAAAGAGAAGGAGAGAAATGGAGGGTCAGATAGGGGAAGGAGGGCCCACCATCACTGACTGGCACTTCAAGTGCCATCTGGGGGCTGAGGAGTCACTGAGGGGTTTTACAGGCAGCAGCCTAGAGGAACGTATTTCGGGGACTGCTAGTAAGTCACAAAAGTTTACAAGACACGCCCAGAGGCTTTCCTGACACCGTGTGGGATGGTGACAGGAAGTAAGAGGTATGGGGCATGCTAGAGCATGTCAGCCAATTATTTTCTTTTTATTTTTAAGTTATGCGTATGAGTATTTTGCCTGGATGTGTGTAGATGTACCACATGCGTGCAGCGCCCAGAGAGGCCAGAAGAGGGCGATAGATTCCCTAGTACTGGAGTCATAGATGGTTGTTGGCCACCATGTGGTTATGGGGACCCAAACCTGGGTCCTCTGCAAGAGCAGCTAGTGCTCTTAACGCCTGAGCTGTCTCTCCAGCCCCCCCCCCTTTTTTTTAATGTGAGGCTCTTGGCCTATCCTTAGCACCACGAAAACCAAACCAAAACCCAAACAACAAGTTACCATCGCTGCCACTCATTTAACCTTTGTATCTTTTACAATGTCTTGGATTGTAATATGCTGTCAATAAGTTCAATAAGTTTTTGTACTTGAAGTAGAATATCTCAATATAATGTAACTGCATCTTTAGTAAGATGTGATTAATTGCTTGCTGTTGCTACAGGCTTGATCCACATGATCTGGGTTAGTCCCTTTAGCTATCCTAAGAGCTGGATCCCACCAAGTCCATATCACTGATATGGGCCTCTTTCTGAAGCCAGCTTTACATTCATGGTGCTCTGACATATAGATTGAAACCTAGGTGTTCATGGGCCTAAAAACACTGTGGTGTGGATCCCTCCCAACTCTACTAAACAGTAATTAATATGAAAATATGTACCTAGATTTACTTTGCTGAGAAAAGTGGTCCATGCCTCTCACCGTATCATCTGTCTGTGCTCAGGCCAGCCCACAATGCATGAACTTCTGAAGAGATGGGGTGAACTGCCCTTCTTTCCCCAACACAGCTACCACACTCTGCTCCGCCAGGGGCTGTGTGTCATGTCACTCGAATGCCAGTTCTCTACAGGTACCTGACACAAGGAGGATGAATCTGCTGGTCGGAAAGATCAAGGAATCTCCTCTGAACAGCTTGCGAGTCCTGAAAAGGACATCTGTGATGCACTGTTTTTATAGCTGTGGTGGTGGCCTTCCCTTCAGGAGTCAGTGTCCCCCTGTGACACAGCAGGCTCTCCCTAGGAACCACAGGTAGAAGCCTCACACAGAAGTCTGAACCAGCAAGATTTTTATTAACCACTGGTTGATAAAAAAACAAAACAACAGCTCAGATCTGGGTTCATGAATGATGAGTGGGATATAAGAAAAGAACAGGTGGTGGGGGGAAGAATACGTGAAAAGGCTAAATACTTGCTGACTACTTAAGTATCTAAGTAGTACCTCTAATACAGACCTGAATGAAATCTTGAGGTATTTTCTGCATGTTGTGAGCCGTGAGCATCAGGAGCCTTCAGGGGGCACAGCAGGAGTCTCTTCAGAGATTCCACAATCTCTTCAGAATCTCCCTAGAGCCTCACACCTGCCAAGGTTGGGAAGTTTTTTTTTTTGTTGTTGTTGTTTATTTGTTTGTTTTTGCTTCCCCACCCCCTCCTGTCCTTGGTCTGGTCCACTGTCCAGAGAGGTCACTGGCACTGTTTAAGTGATTGGTGGCTCCCTGTGTGTCTTCTTACCATTCAAGAATTTTTTTTTTTTTCTTTTTGGTCTGATTTCTTGTCTTCTGCTCTCCACAGGGCACTCAAAAACAGGAAATAATTTGGGTCCTAAGAACTCAACCTGCCTTTTTATCTGAGTCTCCACAGTGACTCCTCCCAGACACTGTCTTCACTTGGTGTTTCTTTCCTTTTCTTTTTTGGGACAGGTCCTTTCAGGTTTTATCCAAGATCAGATCTTTCTGGTACCAACAACGACCTTTCTTATCAACCGCCTTATCATCTTTGAGTCTTAACTCACTCAGTGAAAGTGACTCACTTCTCATAGACTCAAACCTTAGAAGAACTCAAAGCACATATTTTGAATGGTTTTGTCCTCTAATCACCTAGCTTATCTATCATAACATGGGTATGGTAAATCACTTTTCTGTCATCCACCGATAAAAGTTACATTTAAAAAACAAGTTCAACTGCATTTCTGGGCATATTTTTCCCATTACCTCTAAGTCTGGATCACCTACAATATAAAGCCTGGGCCTGTAAATACAGAGGCTGTACTCACAGCAGGGTTGCCGGCTCAGCCTGGCACTTCTTAGACCTCCAGAGCATCCGCATGGTCAATAGCTACAGCTAGCGCCCCAAAGGAAGCCTTCTCTATTTCCACACTCTTGTCCCCCTCTTCCACTTAAGAAATGCATGCAAAGTAAATATTGACAAAGGGGCTGTTGGCAGAGAGAACACAAATCCTGCTGTCAGGGTCAGGACATCATTGGCCCCATATGTAAAGTAGCACACCCTCCTCTTCCCTCCGTGGACCTGCTGCTGCTCAGGGTGCCCTCACAGGTCCTTTCTCTCTTCATTGAGGCCCAGCTCTGATGATAGAACTGGGTGAGCAGCATTGTCTATGCTTCAAGATTCTAAATTCTCTATAGTACCTGACATCCCACCAAGGAAAAACACCATGCAACCCAGCCTCAAACAGGCTACACCTGCAGAGGAGGTGCCTTGTCTGGTCCGAGCCCCGGCTATGTCCTGAGAGCCTCCAGTGCATGGCAAAGCCCCCAAGAGATGCCCATCAGAACTAGAAGCATCTTCCCTCCACATCACAGTGCAAGCGGGAGTTGGCATCTTCCTCATCCACCATCATCATAGGATACCTGTGGCATCCCACACTGGAAATTGGAAAAACTGTGTCTGCAGTTCTCCGACTCATTCCTGGTTGTATTTTAGAATCATCTGGAAAAATGTAAAAAAAAAAAAAATGGTAACACCTGTGGAGAGTCTGATTTTGCTCATCTGTGTGAGTCCCCGGCGTGGAAATTATTTCCAATGTCTCTGATCATTCCAAAGTGAAAACACTATCCAGCATGTGCATGCACTCACATGTACACAGAAAGTCACATGTGCAGATGCATGCATACACATGTGAGATACCTGTGAGTCAGAAGATAAGCACATAATTTTTTGAGTTTCAAGATTTTCAAGGCTGGAGAGATAGATGGCTCAGCAGTTAAGAACACTGGTTGTTCTTGCAGAAGACCTGGGTTCAAGTCCCAGCACCCACATGGCAGCTAACAACTGTCTGAAGCTCCAGTTTCAGAGAATCTGATGCCCTCTTCTATCTTCTGCAGGTACTGTACAATACGGACACACTACATACAGGCAGGCAATACATGCGTACACACAAAATAAAAATAATAAAAAGTATTTTTAAAAAAAGATTTTCATCTTCAAAATAGGGGTTATAATTTCTCATTTGACCAGATATTTAGGAAAATTAAATGTAAGTAATGTAAAGTCTAGGGTTAGGAAGAAATGGGTTGAGTTTTGGAGAGACAACTCAAAGAACAATTGTTCCCATCTCTGCCTGGACTATCCAGGGACAACAACCATGTTACATGGAACAGGTCAACCACAGGCCAGGTTGTGAAAATTAGTGAGTCTCAGGTGCTGACCCAGATGGCTGTTTCAGCAGCAGAACTTCCATCGCACACTTAGCTAGGGCTTTAGAATTCAACTTCCTGTTAGCTGAGAAAGAGGCCTGGAAATCGGTGCATCTGAGTTAGTGAAAGAAAATGTTTACATATTAGGCAACTCTGATATTACAGAATTAAAAATCAGAGCTCAGGCACTAGAGAGATGGCTCGGTGGTTAAGAGCACTGGCCGCTCCTAGAGAGGACTGGAGTTTGGTTCCCAGCACCCACGTGGTGGCTCACAACCATCTGTAACTCCAGCTCCTCTCTGGCTTCTGCAGACATGTGGTATACTAACAGACATGAAGGCAATATACCATACACACAAAGTAGAAAAGCATACAAGTAAGTGATTAATTAATTAAATATCAGAGCTGCTACTTATCCACTTAGCAGGATTTAGCAAGACCACATGTGTGTGTGTGTGTGTGTGTGTGTGTGTGTGTGCAGTTGTGTGACATGCAGTTACTTGCTTGGTTTCGTAGTCTCCTAAGTAGGTTAGGGATAGAAAAGATGAAAGCAATGCTGACATCCACACATTTGATGTGTGAGCTAGTGGATTTGAAGGTAGAAGTAGATACAGTCAACAGATTGAATGAATGAATGAATGAATGAATGAATGAATGAATGAATGAATGAATGGTGTGACTCTTCCATGGCCAAGTCTCAAGAGACTACAGCAGTGAGGTGGGATCTAAGCCAAGAGCTTCAAAGTAGCTGCGAGTAAGAAGGCGCTTCAGAATAAAACCCTGCAGCAGCAGCAGGTTCTAGACTCCCAGGCAGAGCTCTGAATTAGGCAGTAGTAGCACACTCAGTGAAAGGCAATCTACCCAACGGGGCGAGGATTTCCAGCCCAGAGTGACCAAGGGACTACCATATGGGCTTCAGTCCGTCTCCCACAGCTTTGGGGAAAATCACCCTGGACTTCTGTTTATGCTTCAGCTCAGCTCCCAGCCCAGACTGCCGAATGCACAAACTCGGCACATTGATCACAGATTTGTATGGGGGTAGGAAATGGTCCCCAGTAAATAGTTGACTGCTCACATTTGAGTATATTATTTACACAAAGAAAATTCATAGCATGAAGTCTTTGTGTTAAGTTCCAGAAGAATAATCAGTGTATTTAGTATTTAAAGCAGTTGTCAAATTTTGGAGGAACTGGTGCCCTAAAAGAAAACAAACGATTAGGTGTTATAACTTAAAAAGTACAATTGACTGACCTAGTTAGACTTGAAATTTGTGTGTGCACATGAGTCCACATTTTCATTGCATGTGCATGTGAGTGCATGTGTGTGCACGTGTGTACATATGTGCATGTGTGCATGTGTGTGTACATGTGTGTGCATGTGTGTGCATGTGTGTGCATGTATGTACATGTGTGTGCATGTGTGTGTGAAAGCCAGAGGTCAAGCTTGGCTGTTCTTCCTCAGCCACTGTCCACCTCGTTTGGGAGAAAGGGTCTCTCATTGGCCTGGAACTTGGCGAGTCATCTAGACTGTCTGGCCAGGGGGCCCCAGGGATGCACCTGTCTCTGCTTTCCCAACGCTGGGATGATAAGCATGAGCTGCCATGCCCAGGTTGTGTGCATGTATGTGTATCTGTGTAGACACAGCGCTCTCTCTCTCTCTCTCTCTCTCTCTCTCTCTTTCTCTCTCTCTCGCTCTCTCTCTCTGTGAATGTGTGAAGATGTAAGTGGAGGTAGAGGTCAGAGAGCAATCTCAAGTGTTGATTCTTCCTGCCCCCCTTGTTTGAATAGCAGCTAGGGTCTTATTCGATACTGCCTATTTCAGGCTACCCTGCCTGACAACCTCCGTGGACTCTCCTGTCTCTGCCTTCCATCTTGCTGAGGAGATCTGGGCTTACAGATGTGTGCATCTGGCTTTATGGGGTCTCTGGGGACCTGAACTCTGGTCCTCAGCTTTCACAGCAAAGGCTTCATCCATGAGCCATTTCTCCAGCCCACTTCTGGCTTTAAAAAAAATGCATTTTGAGAGATGGAACTTAGGTCTTCACACTTGCAATGCAAGCATTTTACCAAATGAGATGTCACTCCGGACGATAGACTTGCAATTTAAAGTCGGTAATATGAGAACATTTAAAACCAACAATCTTCTAGAATAAATATTTACTTTCCACATTTTAATCGAGTTATGCTCTATGACTTTGCCCCATAAGGTAGAAATTTATTAAATGGGAAAAAGCACATCTTTTCCTTGCTCTAGGTAGTTTTAGCTGTTCTTGATGTGTCTAATCACTTCTTTTTTAAAGCTTTTTAGCCTAAGAGCATTGAGAAATGACACTTAAACCAATTCTCTATCCATAGCCATATAAAGGAAGAATCAGAGACTCAGAGGAATGAATAAATTGCTTAAACCACAGGACTATTCGGGCAAAACCAGCAAGGGGTTTCATGACATATTGTTGTGTTTTTGCAATGTATTGTCAGACTGGCTGACTGTGTAGTGATGGTATTTGCCTGTGGGGTAGAGCGTGGCGTCTACAGCACTAGCCATTGGTTCTGGTGCGTCCATCCAAAGAGAAAGTATTTAGGTTGCGACCATCTTTACAGCAGAGAACATTCCTCTTGTAGGTTATGAAATTTCCTCCAGTAGATGTAATAGGAAGATAGTTTTCCCAACCAAACCTCACTCATGACTTTCCTAAAACCACTTTGAAAACACCTCAAATCTGTGCACTGGATGTTTGCAGCCACAGTTTATTTAGCAGGCAACAGCACTGACTTTCTCTGTCCAGTGTTGTGTGTGCAGTTTCATAACTATAATGAGCAACTTATTCCATGTAAGACTTTGAGAAGTGCTTAAGACACAGAATAATCCTCTTGGGACCCACTGGGAGAGTTTTTTCTGCTACAAGAACACCGATCACTTTATTTCTGCTAACAACACAGATGGAGGTCCGGCTCTAAAGTGTTAATATTCCTCTAGGGGTGTAGGGAGAAAAGCTTATGCAAGGGGAGGAATCTGACTCATTGTCGACAAAGCACTCATAGCTCTGGAGAAGAGAGGTATTGTGTAAATGCAACGCTATTATATAAAAGCATTCCAAGGATAATATTAGGCACAATTGTATTAAATATTAATATTAATGCAAATAGTGGCTAAGAGCTTAAAGTACCATAAAAGTCAATACAAAGGCAATAAGGGTATATAAAATTTGTATATTTCCCACTATGCACCCCACGCAAATCCAATAAGCTGAGGACTAACAATGAGCAAGTTGGACTATCTCTGTCAACTCTTTCTGATAAAATAAAGATTGTCACGTTTCTCTCAGTCAGTAGCAAAAGGGACACTTTTGATTCAGTATCCTTTGTTTCCATACGGAATGGACTTTGCATGTGCCAACTTGGTTAGACTAAGTCTTCAGTGGTTTCCATAGGCAGTGAACTAGTGCTGCTGTGGTGCCAGTGAGCCAGAGTGGGAACAGTCCATTGCCATGAACGGAGGTAGAAGGGGGTTTCCACTTGGGTCTGACTTTATCAAGTAAGCCTGTTAATAACTGACTTACTTGATAAGCATGTGGAGGCTGAAGATTGCATGCCTTAGCTCCCGGGGTATAGCCTGCCTATGGCCTCTCTTCCCAGCCCATCCTGAATACTTCAGAGTTGCTAAGACAGAGCCCGATCATGCAAACTAGTTCTTTGTAATAAATCTAAAGTCTATCTACCTGCTTAGTCATCTATGGATCTATTTACCTATGTATCTGTCTACATACCCATCTCTATAGCATCTATTTAACATCTATCTATATGAACTCTACCTACTTACCTATCCATTCATCTCTCCATCTATCTCTTGATCTACTAATGTGTCCATATTTATCCTATCCTCTATCTATCCATCCATCTACCTCCTTATCTATCTATATGCATATATCTATCTACATGCATATATATATATATATATATATATATATATATATCATCTGTCTATCTTTCCATCTATTTCTTGGTTTCTCTACCATCTTCCAATGGTTATGACTTTCAGCTTGTGTTCTGACAGATACAACATAGTTTTCAGGAAACACATTTGGATTATTGTATTTTTCTTATATAGGAGAATACATGTTCTAAAAATAATTTTATTTTATACTCATGATACACTAAAGCAAAATAATTATTGTTTAATTTTTCTGCCCTGGCAGAGAGCATAGGCCATCATGATATAGAGGGATACCATTACTTAAAACCAATAAGATTGCCAATATTCAGATGAAAATTCCAAACACAATTACTAGGTCATAAAAATTAAGGCTTCAGTAAAAAACTTTCATAAAGTTTTGAAAACAGCTTGGAACATTTGGTGGATTAAAATTTCCCAAATCTTTCTATTCTTAGAGATTCATTTTCTCCATCCATTCCATAGCAATTATGCACACACAAGAAAGCACACACCAGAAGAATCAGACAGAATGCAAACCCATGGCCATCCCTTAGTAAGTTTTAAGAATACTGAAAACATTTATAAAAGCTACAGTTTAATTCAACGTCAAACAAAATAGTTGAAATGATTCTTCTTGGAAATAAATATCTCATTCTTTGATGAGCAGTGTTTCCTATCTCAGATGTTAATTGCATGCTGTTAATGTTCTTTTAAGAAGTGAGAAACAGCTGGCGTGGTGGTGCACACCTTTAATCCTAGCACTTGGGAGGCAGAGGCAGGTGGATCTTTGTGAGTTCAAGGCCAGCCTGGCTACAGAGTGAGTTCCAGGACAGCTGGGGCTACAGGGAGACCCTGTCTCAAAAAGACCAAAAAAAAAAAAAAAAGTGAGAAACAAATGTATTGTAAATGATGCATCAAATAGCAGTTAAATCAATCATGACTTCGAATGCCAGTGTCAATTAAAACTCCCTAACTATAATGTCTCCAAATTTAAAAACATCATGAAAAGTAAAGAACATTAACAGCATGGAATAGTATATAGCTGTTAATAACATGTCATCAAGCAACTGGCTGCATAGGAAATTATATGTGTGATCGATAAGTGTAAGACAAAGAGACCCTTCTATGCATTTGAAATCTGGCACATTATCCACCATGATTCTGAAAACTGACAAAAAAGAAAATGAAAAAACTTCATCTTGAATTTCTTTTACCAACCTAAATCAAGTAAAAAAAAAAAAGTACATGTACAAGTCCCAAGGAATCTTATGTCAGACAAAATCCCAGCTTAGAAGTGGCGAGTAAATAGGAAACCTCAACACTACGTAAGAAACTACTGGCAACTGATGGCTTCTGAGAGGAGGAGAGTGGGTTTTCTTCAAGAGTGTGGTTCCTGGTAGGTTAACCAGGCTCCACTGAACCAACAATGAAGGGCATTTGAAGACACAAATTTTAATCTATAGGGATATATGTATTAATGCCATGTATGAAATCAGGCAGAGGTAGAAAGAGCTGTAGACAGGAGGAGAAGGTCTAAACATTCTCAAAACATATTGTATGAAATTCACAAAAATCCAATAAAAAAATTGAAAGCAGTTAGTGGAAAGATTTCTTAAGAATTGGGGCTGGAGAGATGGCCTAGCGGTTAAGAGCGCCGACCGCTCTTGCAGAGGACCCGGGTTCGATCCCCAGCACCCACATGGCGGCCGAGAACCATCTGAAACTCCAATTCCAGGAGAACTCCAGTTCCAGGGGAGTCCGACACCCTCTTCTGACCTCCGCGGCTGTGCATTTATGTGTATCTGTGTAGACACAGCGCTCTCTCTCTCTCTCTCTCTCTCTCTCTCTCTCTTTTCTCTCTCTCGCGCTCTCTCTCTCTGTGAATGTGTAAGATGTAAGTGGAGGTAGAGGTCAGAGAGCAATCTCAAGTGTTGATTCTTCCTGCCCCCCTTGTTTGAATAGCAGCTAGGGTCTTATTCGATACTGCCTATTTCAGGCTACCCTGCCTGACAACCTCCGTGGACTCTCCTGTCTCTGCCTTCCATCTTGCTGAGGAGATCTGGGCTTACAGATGTGTGCATCTGGCTTTATGGGGTCTCTGGGGACCTGAACTCTGGCCTCAGCTTTCACAGCAAAGGCTTCATCCATGAGCCATTTCTCCAGCCCACTTCTGGCTTTAAAAAAAATGCATTTTGAGAGATGGAACTTAGGTCTTCACACTTGCAATGCAAGCATTTTACCAAATGAGATGTCACTCCGGACGATAGACTTGCAATTTAAAGTCGGTAATATGAGAACATTTAAAACCAACAATCTTCTAGAATAAATATTTACTTCCACATTTTAATCGAGTTATGCTCTATGACTTTGCCCCATAAGGTAGAAATTTATTAAATGGGAAAAAGCACATCTTTTCCTTGCTCTAGGTAGTTTTAGCTGTTCTTGATGTGTCTAATCACTTCTTTTTTAAAGCTTTTTAGCCTAAGAGCATTGAGAAATGACACTTAAACCAATTCTCTATCCATAGCCATATAAAGGAAGAATCAGAGACTCAGAGGAATGAATAAATTGCTTAAACCACAGGACTATTCGGGCAAAACCAGCAAGGGGTTTCATGACATATTGTTGTGTTTTTGCAATGTATTGTCAGACTGGCTGACTGTGTAGTGATGGTATTTGCCTGTGGGGTAGAGCGTGGCGTCTACAGCACTAGCCATTGGTTCTGGTGCGTCCATCCAAAGAGAAAGTATTTAGGTTGCGACCATCTTTACAGCAGAGAACATTCCTCTTGTAGGTTATGAAATTTCCTCCAGTAGATGTAATAGGAAGATAGTTTTCCCAACCAAACCTCACTCATGACTTTCCTAAAACCACTTTGAAAACACCTCAAATCTGTGCACTGGATGTTTGCAGCCACAGTTTATTTAGCAGGCAACAGCACTGACTTTCTCTGTCCAGTGTTGTGTGTGCAGTTTCATAACTATAATGAGCAACTTATTCCATGTAAGACTTTGAGAAGTGCTTAAGACACAGAATAATCCTCTTGGGACCCACTGGGAGAGTTTTTTCTGCTACAAGAACACCGATCACTTTATTTCTGCTAACAACACAGATGGAGGTCCGGCTCTAAAGTGTTAATATTCCTCTAGGGGTGTAGGGAGAAAAGCTTATGCAAGGGGAGGAATCTGACTCATTGTCGACAAAGCACTCATAGCTCTGGAGAAGAGAGGTATTGTGTAAATGCAACGCTATTATATAAAAGCATTCCAAGGATAATATTAGGCACAATTGTATTAAATATTAATATTAATGCAAATAGTGGCTAAGAGCTTAAAGTACCATAAAAGTCAATACAAAGGCAATAAGGGTATATAAAATTTGTATATTTCCCACTATGCACCCCACGCAAATCCAATAAGCTGAGGACTAACAATGAGCAAGTTGGACTATCTCTGTCAACTCTTTCTGATAAAATAAAGATTGTCACGTTTCTCTCAGTCAGTAGCAAAAGGGACACTTTTGATTCAGTATCCTTTGTTTCCATACGGAATGGACTTTGCATGTGCCAACTTGGTTAGACTAAGTCTTCAGTGGTTTCCATAGGCAGTGAACTAGTGCTGCTGTGGTGCCAGTGAGCCAGAGTGGGAACAGTCCATTGCCATGAACGGAGGTAGAAGGGGGTTTCCACTTGGGTCTGACTTTATCAAGTAAGCCTGTTAATAACTGACTTACTTGATAAGCATGTGGAGGCTGAAGATTGCATGCCTTAGCTCCCGGGGTATAGCCTGCCTATGGCCTCTCTTCCCAGCCCATCCTGAATACTTCAGAGTTGCTAAGACAGAGCCCGATCATGCAAACTAGTTCTTTGTAATAAATCTAAAGTCTATCTACCTGCTTAGTCATCTATGGATCTATTTACCTATGTATCTGTCTACATACCCATCTCTATAGCATCTATTAACATCTATCTATAGGAACTCTACCTACTTACCTATCCATCATCTCTCCATCTATCTCTTGATCTACTAATGTGTCCATATTATCCTATCCTCTATGCTATCCATCCATCTACCTCCTTACTACTATATGATGCATATATCTATCTACATGCATATATAATATATATATATATATATATATATATCATCTGTCTCTATCTTTCCATCTATTTCTTGGTTTCTCTACCATCTTCCAATGGTTATGACTTTCAGCTTGTGTTCTGACAGATACAACATAGTTTTCAGGAAACACATTTGGATTATTGTATTTTTCTTAATAGGAGAATACATGTTAAAAATAATTTTATTTTATACTCATGATACACTAAACAAAATAATTATTGTTTAATTTTTCTGCCCTGGCAGAGAGCATAGGCCATCATGATATAGAGGGATACCATTACTTAAAACCAATAAGATTGCCAATATTCAGATGAAAATTCCAAACACAATTACTAGGTCATAAAAATTAAGGCTTCAGTAAAAAACTTTCATAAAGTTTTGAAAACAGCTTGGAACATTTGGTGGATTAAAATTTCCCAAATCTTTCTATTCTTAGAGATTCATTTTCTCCATCCATTCCATAGCAATTATGCACACACAAGAAAGCACACACCAGAAGAATCAGACAGAATGCAAACCCATGGCCATCCCTTAGTAAGTTTTAAGAATACTGAAAACATTTATAAAAGCTACAGTTTAATTCAACGTCAAACAAAATAGTTGAAATGATTCTTCTTGGAAATAAATATCTCATTCTTTGATGAGCAGTGTTTCCTATCTCAGATGTTAATTGCATGCTGTTAATGTTCTTTTAAGAAGTGAGAAACAGCGGGCGTGGTGGTGCACACCTTTAATCCTAGCACTTGGGAGGCAGAGGCAGGTGGATCTTTGTGAGTTCAAGGCCAGCCTGGCTACAGAGTGAGTTCCAGGACAGCTGGGGCTACAGGGAGACCCTGTCTCAAAAAGACCAAAAAAAAAAAAAAAAAAAAGTGAGAAACAAATGTATTGTAAATGATGCATCAAATAGCAGTTAAATCAATCATGACTTCGAATGCCAGTGTCAATTAAAACTCCCTAACTATAATGTCTCCAAATTTAAAAACATCATGAAAAGTAAAGAACATTAACAGCATGGAATAGTATATAGCTGTTAATAACATGTCATCAAGCAACTGGCTGCATAGGAAATTATATGTGTGATCGATAAGTGTAAGACAAAGAGACCCTTCTATGCATTTGAAATCTGGCACATTATCCACCATGATTCTGAAAACTGACAAAAAAGAAAATGAAAAAAACTTCATCTTGAATTTCTTTTACCAACCTAAATCAAGTAAAAAAAAAAAAAGTACATGTACAAGTCCCAAGGAATCTTATGTCAGACAAAATCCCAGCTTAGAAGTGGCGAGTAAATAGGAAACCTCAACACTACGTAAGAAACTACTGGCAACTGATGGCTTCTGAGAGGAGGAGAGTGGGTTTTCTTCAAGAGTGTGGTTCCTGGTAGGTTAACCAGGCTCCACTGAACCAACAATGAAGGGCATTTGAAGACACAAATTTTAATCTATAGGGATATATGTATTAATGCCATGTATGAAATCAGGCAGAGGTAGAAAGAGCTGTAGACAGGAGGAGAAGTCTAAACATTCTCAAAACATATGTATGAAATTCACAAAATCCAATAAAAAAATTGAAAGCAGTTAGTGGAAAGATTTCTTAAAATTNATTGCACCACACGGATGCACAAACTTGCATACAGACAGACATTCAACAATACAGAAATAAACAAAATAAAAAAAAAGAATGTGCTAGGCGCAGGCATGGTGGTGCATGCCTTTAATCCTAGCATTTGGGAGGCAGAGGCAGGCAGATCTCTGGGAGTTCAAGACCAGCCTGGTCTACATAGTGAGTTCCAGGACAGCTGGAGCACAGGGAGACCCTGTCTCAAAAAGACAAAACAAAACAAAACAAAAGAATGTCGCTAATGAATGCCGAGAGAGTCATTAGATTATTGAATCATTACTTCTTTCATTTCTAGCAGAATAATACATTTATACTACATCCCAAACTTTAGGTTTAGTAAAATCAAATCAATAATAAAAGAAGAAATTTTAAAAGTTTGAATAGCTAGAACCTAAGTAAGTAATTTCACTGACTAAATGGGAGACTAAATTCGTTGCATTAAGAGAAAAAGTCTATGGAAAATATTGAATATTTAAAGTATGATACATCTAAATGTGTGCAGTTCAAATAACAGCATATATCTCACAAGGAATGTGTGCTAACAAAAGCAAATTAGAAAATGAATTAACCAGGCTTTTAACTTAAGGAATTGAAGAAAGAAAACAAACTTAACAGAACAGGAAGTAAAAGCTAATATTATATACGGGGCTGGAGAGATGGCCTAGCGGTTAAGAGCGCCGACCGCTCTTGCAGAGGACCCGGGTTCGATCCCCAGCACCCACATGGCGGCCGAGAACCATCTGAAACTCCAATTCCAGGAGAACTCCAGTTCCAGGGGAGTCCGACACCCTCTTCTGACCTCCGCGGCATTGCACCACACGGATGCACAAACTTGCATACAGACAGTACATTCATACAATACAGAAATAAACAAAATAAAAAAAAAAGAATTGTAGCTAGGCCAGGCATGGTGGTGCATGCCTTTAATCCTAGCATTTGGGAGGCAGAGGCAGGCAGATCTCTGGGAGTTCAAGACCAGCCTGGTCTACATAGTGAGTTCCAGGACAGCTGGAGCTACAGGGAGACCCTGTCTCAAAAAGACAAAACAAAACAAAACAAAAGAATTGTCGCTAATGAATGCCGAGAGAGTCATTAGATTATTGAATCATTACTTCTTTCATTTCTAGCAGAATAATACATTTATACTACATCCCAAACTTTAGGTTTAGTAAAATCAAAAATCAATAATAAAAGAAGAAATTTTAAAAGTTTGAATAGCTAGAACCTAAGTAAGTAATTTCACTGACTAAATGGGAGACTAAATTCGTTGCATTAAGAGAAAAAGTCTATGGAAAATATTGAATATTTAAAGTATGATACATCTAAATGTGTGCAGTTCAAATAACAGCATATATCTCACAAGGAATGTGTGCTAACAAAAGCAAATTAGAAAATGAATTAACCAGGCTTTTAACTTAAGGAATTGAAGAAAGAAAACAAACTTAACAGAACAGGAAGTAAAAGCTAATATTATATACTTGAGGATACATAAAAATGCGATAGAAGACTAAAGACCAATCAATCACTGAAAAGCTAAATGAGAGATCAATTTTTGGCCAGACCCAGGGAACCAAAGGATGGAAACATTGTAAACAAGAAAATCAGAATGAAAAAAGAGAAGCAAATGAACCTAAAAAAAAAAAAAAAAAAAGAGAGAGCAACTTGGCAAAATAATAGTAGGATGCTTAGACACATGCATTTTAAATTCTAGATATTTCTTGTAGAATCTTGTTGGTACTGAGATATTACAAAGTTGATTGGTGGAAATAGAAACTTCAGGCTCACGTTCAGTGGCACAGGTGGACACTGCTAAACATTCAAACACAGTCTTTGTATCCTCAAGATGCTCTTCCTAGAAATTAAATAAAAGACCATTCCCCACTTCATGTCCCCAAATGAGGGAATTCTGATCACACATGATATTGCTAAAAACATAATGCACAAAAAAAACTTCATTAAACCAAATGGAAATTCCAAATGAAATAGTAATAGAAACCAAGTCACAAGGAGGCTGGAAGGGACAGAAATTCTGTAAATTGGTAAAGAAACTATGTCCCCAATGAAAATAGGTAAATGTGCAGATAGATATAGTAAACACATTATCGTCAAGAGAAGGATTATTAAGGCCATTATTAAATCCATCCCCTTTGAAGTGAAGGCTGACCTTATTGTGGTTGTCTCCAAAATTCCTGGTATTGGAGAGAAGTTGTAGCCAATGAGTTAGACTAATGGGGCACATTGACAAGAAGAGATGATAAAGTTATTATTAGCAACAGAATATAATTTTCTGTAGAGAAAAGCTTAACAGAAATCAGATAATATAATCCTTGTTGCAAATCTAATCTAAATTACAAACAGAATTTTGAACTAACCACATTAAGCTTATTTTAAATTTTAAATGAAAACAAAAACTAGAATATCAAGTGGGAAGTTTGACAGTATTGCATACTAAAAACTACTCCAAGCCATATGTGATGGTTAATCCTGGGTGTCAACTTGACTGGACTAAGGGTTTTCTGATTGGACCGCCTCAACCCGGATGGCCCACCCTAAATGTGGGCGTTACCTTCTGCCGGCAGGCAGTATTTAAGGCCAAGGCAGAAGGAACTGGTCCCTTCCTTTCCTTTCTCCTGCAGCTTGCCTCTCTCATCTGGTGAGTTCGTCTTGCTGCTGTGATCAACCTTTTGGATCCCAGCGTGTACTGAGACCGGCAGATCTCCTGGAGTCCATTCGGACCTTCAGCGCTGGATTGGGACTACTGAGACATCCAGCCTTGCGGACTGAGCAGTTCCTGGATTCTCTCGGCCTTTCCAGTGTGGCACAGCTACTGTTGGACTCCTTGAACTCTGTCACGTGAGCAAATCAATAAATTGTATATAGCTATATATTCGTCCTGTTACTTCTGTTTCTTTAGAGAACCCTGACTAATACAGATTTTGGTACCAGAAGTGGTTCTGGAGAAACAGAATTGAAAGGATGAATTTCTTTAGTGGGCTTGGTACTCTCTGGAGCCAGCTCTCCAACTCAATGAAGCTTAGAGTTACTGAAGGCTTTCCTGGTGGCATGAAGAGGAATGATAATCCCTGGTGCAGACTATTTGATGTAATTATGAAGATAGATCCATTTGACTCACCTGACTCGCCTCTTGTGAGAAGCCAGGAATTTAGCGACTCTATATATAAAACGTTTGAGAAATTGCGGAAAAATAAGGAAAATAATGATGTTGCCTTGTTGCTCCTAGCATGTCTCCATAAACTGATAGAGGAAATTAAAGAGCTCGGTGATAAAAATGACCAGCTCGGGATTCGAAACAACAGTTTAAAGGTTTCCAAGTGTGCTCTGGAAGAGAATCTTCTCTCCAGTAGCCAAAGAGCTAAAGCTGCAGAAAATCAAGCTGGAGCCCTTATTATACGATTGGCTGATTTACAACGCAAATTTAATTCCCAGCCACGAAAAGTGTCAGCAGTTAAAGTTAGAGCACTGGTGGGGAAAGGGTGGAACCCTGAAACTTGGGATGGAGATGTGTGGGAGAACCATGATGATGAGGATTTTGAACCCTCGGATTCTGAGGGATTTTCTTTATCTGAGGAATTAATCTCCCCAGCCTCAGCAGAGAATCCACACCCTGCAGATCCCTCCTCCCCACCCTTGCCTGAGGAAATTAATCCCCCCCTCCCAGTGGGAGCTAATGTCCCTCAGGGCCCAACAATTGTTGCCTCTAGACCTATAACCAGATTGAAGTCTAAGCAAGCCCCTCAAGGTGAGATAGAAAGTGTGGTCCACGAGGAGGTGCGATATACTACTAAAGAAATTAATGAGTTTGCTGATTCATTCCGGCAGAAGCCTAAGGAATATGTGTGGGAATGGATTTTAAGGGTGTGGGATAATGGTGGAAGGAATATAAAATTGGATCATACTGAGTTTATCGATATGAGCCCACTGAGTAGAGATTCTAGGTTTAACATGGAAGCTCGAGCAGTTAAAAAAGGTGTTAAAAGTTTATTTGAATGGTTGGCTGATGTATTTATTAAAACATGGCCTACTAACAGCGAGTTAGAGATGCCTGATATTCCTTGGCTTAGTATTGATGAAGGGATTGTGAGGGTCAGGCAGATGGGCATGCTCGAGTGGATTCGAAGTGTAAAACCACATTCTCCACAATATGAGGACCCAGAGGACATGCCACTCACTGAATTTATAAGATGGAAAGTACTGAGAGAGACACCAGAACATTTGAAGAGCTTTGTTTTTGCTCTATTTCTTATGCCAGATCTTACAGTTAGAGAAGTTGTGGCTCGTTTGCATAAATTAAATGTACACGTAGTAGGTCTAACAGGACCTCAGGGTAGGCGTCAGGTGGCAGCACTGAATCGCAGAAGGCCAGATGAGCGTAGTTACAGTAATTATCATAATGGGTGGCAAAGGCAAAACAATACCTATAATGGCATGACCCGAAATGATCTTTGGAACTGGCTAATTAATCATGGTGTTCCCAGGAACCAAATACATAAGAAGCCTACTAAGTTTTTATTTGATCTGTATAAGCAGAAAAGCTCTAGAACGAATGACAGGAAGTCAACATTTGATTTTAGGAGTAGCGAATCCCGCCCAGTTGACCGGTTTCCAGACTTGAGACAGTTCACAGACCCAGAACCCCTTGAATGAAGGGGTGGCCGGGTTCCAGTGAGGAAGGACCTTGTCACAATACCAAAGAGTTATGCTGTTTGCCTTCCTCCTGTCCTTCCCCAGAGGGACCTGAGGCCTTTTACTAGGGTAACTGTACACTGGGGAAAAGGAAATAATCAGACTTTTCGAGGCCTATTGGATACTGGTTCTGAGTTGACACTGATCCCAGGAGACCCTAAAAAGCATTGTGGCCCTCCGGTTAAAGTAGGGGCCTATGGAGGTCAGGTGATAAATGGAGTTTTGGCTGAAGTCCGACTCACGGTGGGCCCAGTGGGTCCCAGAACGCATCCCGTAGTTATTTCCCCAGTCCCAGAATGTATAATTGGGATAGATATAATTAGAAATTGGCAGAATCCCCACATTGGTTCCCTGATCTGTGGAGTGAGGGCTATTATGGTTGGAAAGGCCAAATGGAAACCATTGGTGTTGCCTCTACCAGGGAAAATAGTGAACCAAAAACAGTATCGTATCCCTGGAGGGATTGCGGAGATTAATGCCACTATCAAGGATTTGAAAGATGCAGGGGTGGTGATTCCTACCACATCTCCATTTAACTCTCCAATTTGGCCTGTGCAAAAGACAGATGGATCATGGAGAATGACAGTTGACTATCGAAAACTCAACCAAGTAGTGACACCAATTGCAGCCGCTGTACCAGATGTGGTGTCCTTACTCGAGCAGATTAATATGTCTCCTGGTACCTGGTATGCAGCTATTGATCTGGCCAATGCTTTTTTCTCAATACCGGTTCATAAGGACCACCAGAAGCAATTTGCTTTCAGCTGGCAAGGCCAACAGTATACCTTTACTGTCTTACCTCAGGGGTATGTTAACTCTCCAGCGTTGTGCCATAACTTAGTTAGAAGGGATCTTGATCGCCTGACTCTTCCACAAAATATCACACTGGTCCACTATATTGATGATGTTATGTTGATTGGACCCAGTGAACAGGAGGTAGCAGCTAGCCTAGACTTGTTGGTAAAGCATATGCGCATGAGAGGATGGGAAATAAATCCAACTAAAATTCAAGGGCCATCTACCTCGGTGAAGTTTCTAGGAGTTCAGTGGTGTGGAGCATGCAGAGACATTCCTTCTAAGGTAAAGAATAAGTTGTTGCACCTGGCCCCTCCCTCCACCAAGAAAGAAGCACAACGTCTGGTGGGTCTTTTTGGATTCTGGAGGCAGCACATTCCTCATCTGGGTGTGTTACTACGACCCATATATCAGGTGACTCGTAAGGCAGCAAACTTTGAGTGGGGCTTGGAACAGGAAAAGGCTCTTCAACAGGTCCAGGCTGCGGTGCAGGCTGCTCTGCCCCTAGGGCCATATGATCCAGCAGACCCAATGGTGCTTGAGGTATCAGTGGCAGATAGAGATGCTGTCTGGAGTCTGTGGCAGGCTCCCATAGGGGAATCACAGCGGAGGCCCTTGGGATTTTGGAGCAAGGCTCTACCTTCATCTGCAAACAACTATTCTCCTTTTGAGAGACAGCTCTTAGCCTGCTATTGGGCCTTAGTGGAAACTGAACGTTTGACAATGGGCCACCAAGTCACCATGCGACCTGAGCTGCCCATCATGAGCTGGGTGTTATCTGACCCACCAGACCATAAAGTAGGACGTGCACAGCAACAGTCCATTGTCAAATGGAAGTGGTACATACGGGACAGGGCCCGGGCAGGCCCTGAGGGCACAAGCAAGCTACATGAAGAAGTTGCCCAAATGCCTATGGTTCCCACTCCTGTTACAATGTCTCCTGGGCTTAAGCATGCACCTATGGCTTCATGGGGTTTGCCCTATGATCAGTTGACTGAGGAAGAGAAGACTAGGGCCTGGTTTACTGATGGTTCTGCACGCTATGCAGGCACCACCCAGAGGTGGACAGCTGCAGCATTACAGCCAATTTCTGAAACAACCCTAAAGGACACTGGTGAAGGAAAGTCTTCACAGTGGGCAGAACTTCGGGCAGTGCACATGGTTGTGCATTTTGCCTGGAAGGAGAAATGGCCAGAGGTTCGATTATATACTGATTCATGGGCTGTAGCCAATGGTTTGGCTGGATGGTCAGGGACTTGGAAGGAGCATGACTGGAAAATTGGTGAGAAAGACATTTGGGGAAGAAGTATGTGGATAGAGCTCTCTGAATGGTCAAAGGATGTGAAGATACTTGTGTCTCATGTAAATGCTCATCAAAAGGTGATCTCAGCAGAGGATGAGTTTAATAATCAAGTAGATCGGATGACTCGTTCTGTGGATAGTCAGCCTCTTTCTCCAGCTATCCCTGTTGTTGCTCAATGGGCCCATGAACAAAGTGGTCATGGTGGCAGAGATGGAGGTTATGCATGGGCTCAACAGCATGGACTCCCACTCACTAAGGCTGATCTGGCTACAGCTGCTGCCGAGTGCCAGATTTGCCAACAGCAGAGACCAACATTGAGCCCCCGATATGGTGCTATTCCCCGGGGTGACCAGCCAGCAACCTGGTGGCAGGTTGACTACATTGGACCACTTCCATCATGGAGGGGACAGCGTTTTGTTCTTACAGGAATAGATACTTATTCTGGTTATGGATTTGCCTTTCCTGCACGTAATGCTTCTGCCAAAACTACCATCCAGGGACTTACGGAATGCCTTATCCACCGTCATGGTATTCCTCACAGCATTGCTTCTGATCAAGGAACTCACTTCACAGCCAAAGAAGTGCGACTGTGGGCCCATGGTCATGGTATCCACTGGTCTTACCATGTTCCCCACCACCCAGAAGCAGCTGGCTTGATAGAACGATGGAATGGCCTCTTGAAGACACAGTTACAGCGCCAATTAGGTAGCAATACCCTGGAGGGCTGGGGCAAGGTTCTCCAGCAAGCAGTATATGCTTTGAATCAGCGTCCACTATATGGTACTGTTTCTCCTATAGCCAGAATTCATGGGTCCAGGAACCAAGGGGTGGAAGTGGGAATGATTCCACTCACTATCACCCCTAGTGACCCAGTAGGAAAATTTTTGCTTCCTGTACCCACGACCTTGCGTTCTGCTGGTCTAGATGTTTTGGCTCCAATGGGGGGAGTGCTTTTGCCAGGAGATACAGCAAACGTTCCATTGAACTGGAAGCTAAGACTTCCCCCTGGCCACTTTGGGCTTCTACTGCCTTTAAGCCAACAGGCTAAGGAAGGAATAACAGTAGTAGGAGGAGTGATTGATCCAGACTATCAGGGGGAAATTGGACTTTTTCTCCACAATGGGGGCAAGGAAGATTATGTCTGGAAGGCAGGAGATGCTGTAGGGCGCCTTCTGGTGCTACCATGTCCTATGATTAAGGTCAATGGAAAACTCCAACAACCCAAACCAGACAGGACAATAAATGGCCCAGACTCTTCAGGGATGAAGGTATGGGTCACTCCTCCAGGGAAAGAGCCAAGACCTGCAGAGGTGCTTGCTGATGGTGGAGGAAATACAGAATGGGTTGTAGAAGAAGATAGTCATAAATATCAGCTGAGGCCACGAGACCAGTTGCAAAAACGTGGATTATAATAGATATTAACTTTTGTCCTATTTGGTTAAGAATGTGCATATATATATTTATATATATATATATATATATGTATGTATGTATATTAAGTGGATACTGTGTTGTTCCCTTTTGAATGTGGAACTGAGATATGTGTACTGAGACCGGCAGATCTCCTGGAGTCCATTCGGGCCTTCAGCGCTGGATTGGGACTACTGAGACATCCAGCCTTGCGGACTGAGTAGTTCCTGGAGTCTCTCGGCCTTTCCAGTGTGGTGCAGCTACTGTTGGACTCCTTGAACTCTGTCACATGAGCAAATCAATAAATTGTATATAGCTATATATTCATCCTGTTACTTCTGTTTCTTTAGAGAACCCTGACTAATACACCATATTAGTACAAATTCTGGCACAGAAACAAAAAGTAGGGACAAAATAAACACACCACAAAAAGACTCTTGTGTGTGGGAACTTGTTCCATGTCATCAAAAAGCCTCAAAGCCAACAGGTGAGATTAGAAAGCTTCAATAATCCTGGAAAACTGTCTCAAAGACCAAAACAGACACACAATCATCTGTGTATTTGAAATAGGAATGACTAGCCTGAAATCCACGACCCAGAGCAACAAGCCATTGGATAAAGACTGCAAAATTAAAACCGGCTGTGCAACTGAAGATTCCATATTCTAGGATTATAAGGTAGAGGCAGACCCACCAGATACTATTTAAAAATATTTTTTAAATTTTGCACCACTCTTGAAATTCATGACAAAGAAACTAAACGAATAGATATGAGTAAATTAAAGATATGAACTGATTGTTCTGAGAGGCGGCCAGTAGCTAAGTAAACATTAGAAAATAGGATGGCAGCAAATGATGAGCCAGTGGCCAGCATTGAATCAAGGTCAACTGGCATTAGCAGTATTGATTTATACAACCCCTAGAAGCCCATGATGAGACTACATATGCACAACCTCTACATGTCTATCATGAGAATGCACAGTCTCTACATGTCCTCATGATACTGTGCGTGTACAGTGCCATCTCTCCAGCCCACTCTTCGATATGCATCTGAGCAACTTTATGTAAGAAGACACGAACAGCAAAGCTCACTGGTCTTCTCCAAGGCATCATTAGTTGAGTGGAGGGAGTCTATTTGTCTTATGTCTGGGCAACAGTAAGCAAAATACGACGAATGATAACAGGGAATATCTTGCAGGAGTGCAGAAAATGAATCACAAATGATGAAAGAAATGAGCACTTTAAATCACGGTGCTGAGTGGGCTAGGAAAACAAAGTTCCCATAGCATGTAAGTTCTATTACATATCATTTGGGTAAAATAAAAATCCATGGATATTCATGATGGCCCAAGCATATGCAAGATCATATAGCATAGTGAACTGTGAAGGCCAATTTAGGGCATATGGAAGAAAAACATAGTGAACTCTGGAGAGTTGTCACAAGTAAACAGCGACATTCATGTAAACACTGATGGATTCCTTATGTTCTTGTAATTCAGAAAGTAGTAGTGGATATTTCCGAAGTATAGTTTGTAGAGAAGACTAAGAGTGCTCCAATCGGGATCAGGTGTCTATCACAAGACATTTTAACCCTGCCTTCTCCAATCCTTACTCAACAGATTTAATGTTTCCAAAGTACAGTGATAATAAAAATATGATAGAGCTTGCTGCATTGTGAGTAAAACATGTGGACAACTTACCCTGAGTTCTAATTGTTTGGTGAACAATGTAGTAGTACTATTCCTGCTTTTTCACTTGCCCAGGAATCGTTTTTGTTTGCATTTTTCAAAAGATTTGTTTTTATTATTTGTATGTTTTGTATTTGTGAGGGGAAGGTAGATGCACATGTGAGAACAAGAACACATGGAGGCCAGAAGAGGGCATGGGATTCCCTGGAGATGGAGTGATAAATAGTCAGCTGTGAGCCGCCTACTATGGGTGCTGGGAACTGAACTCAGTTACTCTAGAAGAGCACCAAGTGTTCTTAATCTCTGAACCACCTCTCTGGCCGCTACTTTTCCTTTTTCTTTCTTTCTTTTTTAAGCAAGGTCTTGCTATGTAGCTCAAACTGGACGAGAACTCACTAGATGCCCAAGGACGGCCTTGAAGTCACAATTCTTTGGCCTCAGCCTTCCATGAGCTAATATTCATATTTGAGGTACATGTCACTGTGCCCAGCTACAGGATCCCATACTAGCCTCCTTGCAGAAAGGTCACAATCCCCACTAAACTTACTGAAAAAATCAACTTATTTTTCCTTTTGTCAATTGCATAGCCTACAATGATAGGACTCATTATAACTGAAACAAAAGAATCAAGTAAGAATATATTTCTCATTCTAGAATTTTTATATTAAGCCTTGATCCATAAATGTGATTTTTCTTCTAAAATTGAAGTTACACTCCTCACAACTGATTACTAATTGTCAAAATTTCTGTGATTGCTGAAGTAGAATTAATGATATGGATGTATCTGATGTGTCAATGATCACTACCAGTCAGCAGGTAAAAACATAAATTATAATCACCGATAAAGCAGTATTTGTTTAGCAGGACTGAATTTTATTCCAGCGTTATTCATTTTAACCATTTTCTCATTCTCTGTGTTGTTGGTGTTCTGTCATTACCTGGGCTCCCTGAGCTCGTTTTGCATGACAGCCCCACGGTTGGACCATCTTTGGATTCTGGGGAGGTCCTCTGGTCATCTGTCTACTTTGGTCCCTACCAACAGGCTCACTGTCCAAGAAGCAGGATTCCCCTGCTGCTGTCCTGTGACTGTGTGTGGATTCTGGGATTTGGGTCGAGGCTCTGAAGTTGATCTCTTCCTGGGGTCTTCCTACATCCTGCAGGAGAGAATACAAGGACCTACTCTTACAGTGCTGGGAATGTCACATCCCTTGACTTCAGATTCTGCTTCCATGCAAAGTCACCTTCACCTTTGTGGTTCTATCTGGACCAGAACAATGTCATCCTGTCAATATGCAGAGGTTTCAGACAGTACAGGGAGGACTGGCTCCCTCAGAAATCCCCATGAAGCTTTCTCAACAAAGCAGCAGTAATTAATATCTCATTAAATTATCGCATTCTGCATGAAGCCATAAGAAAAGGAGGGTGTGTTGTAATCTTTTGAAGTTAATATGATAGGAACAATTTGTAAACAAAATGATAGAGTTGTTTGTTGGTAGGAAAGGAAGCTCCCTCCCGACTCCTGTCAACTCCACCAAGGCTGGCTTGGCCCAGATCATCAGTTCTTTTCATCACCTTACTCCATTTTCTTTTGTTCTGTGCCAGAAAAAAAAAAAAAATCAAAATGCGAAACTGTAGCCATTTAACTTAATTTGCTTAAAGTCCAGGATGAGAAAACATGTAGTTCATGCACAGGAGAATATTGGGAGTCAAAGTTGTTCACCTTTTGATAAACGTACTGTGACTAAAAATGAAAACACTAACGCGCTTCCTCATTGAAGTAACAAGAATCCATATTTGCCTTTCCTCTGAACAAATGTTGATAAGTGACTCTCACTTAAGATATTTGCTATTAACTTTGCTAAATTGTCCTCAGACTTTAACGGTCAGAAAATTAATTTATGGATCAAATACGGCTCATGACCAGAGCAAAAAGAATGCTGTCCTGGTTTGGTTTCTGTTACTGTGATAAAGCACTGACGGAAAGCAACTTGGAGAAGAAAGGGTGGGTTTCATCTTAGACTTCAGGTCACACAGTCCGTCACTGAGGGAAGAACGTGGAGGCAGAGGCCATGGAGGAACGCTGTTTGCTGGCTTGCTTCCCCTGACTTGCTCATTTACCTTCCTTTTACTTAGACTGCCAGGTCCACCTGCCCAGGGATGGCACCGCCTACAATGAGCTGGGCCCTCCCACATCAATCACCAGTGAAGAACATGCCCCATGTGGCCACAGGCTAGTCTGACAGAGGAAATTCCTCCCTCGAGGTTTCCTTTTCCCAAAGGAAACCTTCAAGTTTTGGTCAAGTTAACAAAAAAGCTAACCAGCCTAGATGGATTTTACGCTCTTAAATTTTAAAAAATAATTATGATATATAATTATTTATAATCTAATATGCATGAATAAAATCTTATGAGAATGAGTCCATGCAAGGCCATCTATGCACTGTCTATAGCTACATTTGCTGGGCTCTGGGAGACTAGAATGCACAAAGTGAGTGAGGTCCACAGAGACATTTAGTACCTAACCATTCACCCAAAATGATCACTAGCCTTGCACTTGTTTACATTTGTTCATGGGGCATGGAGGTTTGGTTAAAAATACACACATCCCCAAACTGAAGATCCAAACTTAAGCACATACAATTTCAGCCACCTCATATTTGACAAGGGGGCCAAAAAGACTCAATGGAGGAAAGACAGTATCTTCAACAAATGGTGTTGACAAAACTGGATCACCACTTGTAGAAGAATAAAATTAAACTACTACCTTTCACCCTGTACAAAAATCAACTCCAAATGGATCAAAGACCTCAATGTGAAGTGCAAGACTCTGAAGGCTATAGAAAAAAAAGTTGGCAGCAACTTACAAGGTGTAGGTGTAGGAAAAGACTTTCTTAATCAGACAGCGGCTACACAGGAAATAAGGTCGATAATTGACAAGTGGGACCTTATTAAACTCAAAAGTTTCTGTACAGCAAAAGAAACAATCAGGGAAGTGAAGAGAAAACCCACAGAGTGGGAGGAAACCTTCACTACTGATACATCTGACAGAGCATTAACTTCCAGAATATATAAACTACTCAAAAAATAAAGAAGTAAGAAAACAAATGACTCACTCAAAAGATGGAGTAAGAGCTGAACAGAGACTTCAAAGTGAGGAACTAGAGATGGCTGAGAAACATCTTAAAAAGTGTTCAACATCACTAATAATTAAGGAGATGCAAATTAAAATGACTTTAAGATATCATCTCACCCCAATAAGGCTGGCAAAGATCAAGAAAACAAATAATACTAAGTGCTGGAGAGGTTGTGGAGAAAGGGGAACACTCATCCACTGCTGGTAGGAATGCAAACTTGTACAACCATTATGGAAAGCAGTATGGAGAACCCTTAAAAGATTCAAAATGAGCCTACCACCTGACCCAGCCATACCACTTCTGGGAATATATCCATTAGACTCTACCACAGAGATACATGTACAGCCATGTTTATTGCAGCTCTTTTCACAATAGCCAAGAGCTGGAACCAACCCAAGTGCCCCTCAACTGACGAGTCAATAGAGAAAATGTGATACATCTACACAATGGAGTTCTATGCAGCGGTAAAGAAAGATGGCAGCATGAAATTTGCAGGTAAATGGATGGAACCAGAAGATTTTATGCTAAGTGAAGTAACACAGTCCCAGAAAAACAATAGACGAATGGTATCCCTCATCTGTGGATGCTAGTTCCAAGTACCTAGTTGTAAGACAAACTGAGCAATGTTAATGTTATATTCCTCATGATCTAAAGACAGCTGTGCATTGTGAATCCCTAAACAGGTTCTAGAGCTGACCTAACATTTATTTTCAGACCTTGGGTTTTCCGTACATGATGGAGGGTATGTGTGCATCTTTTAGAGTATTATGGGATTAAAATGGAGAGATGTGAATCAAGAAATATGTTATGGAAATAACATAGTTTGTTTCCAAAGGAGACACTTTTAATATAGGTGCAATGTAATAGGCTGGTGCAACTTAGCCTTTCTGGGTGCTTAATGACCATAATTAAAGTCCATACCAATTTGGCCAAGGGACCTAAGGGATAACTTTGTTCCTTGCCCTCAGAGTTCAACCAAGTCTTAGGGGATTATGCATGGGGGCATCTCTTGAAATGTCCTGCAAATGTGGGTCACCAGTCTTCCTGTTCAGGGAGATCTTGGAGAGCCACTAATGGAACTTTAGCCAGTGTCCTGTCTATAAAGAGGAAAGTCTGCTCATGCTTCAGAAAAGGAAGCCTGGTCTATCAAGACCTGATTTTGTCCTCGAGTGGATGGAACTGGTAAATGAAAAGCTGAAAGGAGCAAGGAGCTCCCACCCCCCTCCCCAAAGAAAACCCTGAGAGACCCCTGAGGAACAGATCCTCAACTGACCTTGAAGAAAACAAAAACCTTGGTTAATCCGGGCTAACTGTGTGGCCTTAAGCATCCAAAAGGGCAGTACAACCAGATATAAATAATCAGTAAGACTAAAGAAACTGTACTGCAGACATAGAACTTGAGATCTTAGTAAAGAGACAAAAAGAAAAAAGAGAGAGTACTGTTGTTTGGCGTGTCTTCAATTCTTACTGGCAAGTGCATCAACTCTGTGGATGCCACCACTTCTGGCACTCCTCAAAGATATGAGACACAGCTTTGTAACCTTCCAATATGGACTGAGGACTCATGTCTCTCCAAGAATCCTCCAAACCTTCAATGCCAGATGGGGACTGCTGAGATACCCAGGTTGTGGACTAAACAGCTAAGGGGATTTCAGCCTCGTCAGAGTGTAGACTGCCATTGTTGGACTACCTGGGCTGTATCATGGAGGCCAGTGCAGGGGGATCGAGACTGGACTTCATTTGGAGGACCATGGGAGGGAAAGACCCCCATGTGGAGCAAGAGTGCAGGATTGATGGTTGTTTGGGATTGCCAAGGAGGAACTTTCGAGCACTTCCTTAAGGAAAACATGACATCTTTTAGGAAAAAAAAAAATCCTACAATTCAAGTGATATGTGTATTATGTATGTATGTATGTATGTATGTATGTATGTATGTATGTATATTTATGTGTGTATATATAAAACTATATATATATATGTATATATATAACTATATACGTATATATACTGTAGCAATACAAGTTGGAGAGAACAACAACAAAAGAACTGGAAAAAAACTCTGGAAAGACTCAGAAAAAGATGCAGGACATGTATGACAGAGTGCAGGGACTCAGGTGGGGTGGGTGGCATGGAAAGGGAAGCGATTCTAGATTCGAATGATGTATGACCTATGGAAAAAGTTTAATAATAAAAATAATTGAAAAAAATGCACAAGTCCTTGTTCTGTGCAGAAGTGGTTTTTTTGTTTTGTTTTATTTTGTTTTGTTTTTTTGGTCTTTTTGAGATAGGGTGCCCTTAGACCAGGCTGGACTTGAACTCACAAAGATCTGCCTGTCTCTGCCTCCCAAATGCTAGGATTAAAGGCATGCGCCACCATGCCCGGCCAGAAGTTCTTATTTTGTAGATAAGTATAAGAAAATGAAATGCAGACATATTTAATAAGGACTCCAGTTGACATTATAGCAAGAAGTTTGGTATCACTCTGTGGAAAACATTTTAAAATCAGAATGTTATTTTGCATATATGTGTATATATGCCTGTTTATACACATATAGACACATATCCATAAATATCTATACATATGAACACATTTCACCTGCAGATATTTCCTTCCTGGCAAACATTCTTTAGCCCGCTAGGATATTAAGAATAAAAGGAAATTTAAACAGCAAACTATTTATTTAAATAACTTTAAATATTACATACATAAATATAAAATATTAAAATTTCCTTGTTTGCAAAGCCTAAGGATATCTTTGTCCTGTCTTAAACATAAATTTACCTCCTACATACACTTGAGCAAAAAGAAATTAACAGTCATTCTTTCAAATAACATTTTTCAGAAATAATAATTCCCTTCCAATCTGGCTCAAATTTAAATATTTGAACAAAAAGAACAATACTAAGAGCTAGACCTGAGTGTCCAGCACTATTTCCAAAATAAGGCATAGAGACTTGACTGTATAAAACCCTTTCTGGTTCAAGCTTTGAAGTCAGGTACTAGCAAGGTGCTATATTTTTTCTTCATAGACAAAATTTTTTAAAAATTATGTTGCAGAACACACCAGCAAGGGAATCCTCATCAGCTTCTTCACAGATTATGGGTAGCCTGCACATTTACCAATGAGAAAGAAAAGGAGCTAAAATATCATATTCGAAGCATTTAAATTCAGGGGAGGAACTGGAGAGATGACTCAGCAGCTAATAGCACTGACTGCTCTTGCAGAGGACCCGGGTTCGATTCCCAGCACCCACATGGCATCTAGCAACTATCTGTAACTCCAGTTCCAGGAGAATCAGATGCCTTCTTCTGACCTCCAGGGGCATTGCACTTATATACATGCAGGCAAAACACTCATATATGTAAAATAAAAATAATAAATAAATTATTTAAAAACATTTAAATTCATCCCTCAAAGATGAAAGTCTTAGCACATTTATGATAAATTTGAAGACACTCTAATAAAATAAATATGACTTATTTAAAGTATACTCTGGAGGTGAGCATTATAGCTCATGTTTGCAATTTTAGTTCTTGAGAAATGGAGACAGGAACATTCACAAGAGTTCCAGTCCAGGGGCTGGACAGATGGCCTAGAGGTTAAGAGCGCCGACTGCTCTTGCAGAAGACTCAGGTTCGATCCCCAGCACCCACATGGCAGCTGAGAACCGTCTTTAACTCCAATTCCAGGAGAACTCCAGTTCCAGGGGAATCTGATACCCTCCTCTGACCTCCACAGCATTGCACGACACGGGTGCACAAACCTACATGCAGACAGTACAGTCATACACACAAAAAATTTAATTAATTAATTAATTTAAAAGTTCCTGTCCAGTTCCACTGAGCAGCTGACTCTTCCCAAGCAGAGTGTGCATAACAGGAGCTGTGGCCACACAGAAATACCTTCTTGTGATAATATCAGCCACAACTCCACCAGGGCTGTCCATGTCTCTCGTCAATCTTGGTCTCAAGCTAAGGACTCAGGAGTTCTGACTGTACCTGTGCCTGTCTCTGATCTGGTGGAATCCTTGTCCTTATAATGCCTTGTTCAAAGAGTTCTCTTAGGGACTTTGCTAAAGGGTGACCTCATCTCTTACCAAAGATGGTCTTCAGCAAGGCTCCAATGGAAACTTGTGGACATTCTTTCCTCCGTCTGTGACAAGTAGAAACTTAAATGGTCTCAGCACATCTCAATTGCAGGCTCTCATGAGTTGAATTGTGTCTTCCCCCAAAAGGATACTGTGAAGTCTGAATCCCTAGGATCTATGAATTTCGATGTATTTGAAAGTACCATCTAGACTGTTTGAATGAAACACCATGTGACTTCTAATACAGAAAGGCTGTTGTCCTTATGGGAAGAGGAAAGCACTGTGTGATCATGGAAACCTACAAAGCCAATGGAATCAGTGGTCACCACCAGAATCCTGGAAGAGGCCTGAGAGAGCATGGCTCCGCTGATACAGTCTTTTGACTTTTGGTTTCCAGAATTGTGAGAAGAAATTTCTTTGTTGTAAGCCATCAAATCTATGGCACTTTCCTGTCGTAGCTATACAGTCTTTAATATTAGCAGCTAATTTAATAGCCCCCCAAAAGAAAAACTGAAAAACTTCTAATTCTTGTTATAGTTTGAATCTGAACCCTTCCCCAAATGCAGATGTATTAAAGCTGTAGCTGTCTTGTTGACTAATGGGGCTTTGGGGAGGTAATGGGATCCTGAGAGCTCTGGCATCCTCAGTGGGTTATTCCATTGATAGATCCATAATTTGACATCATTACCAGATGATGATGATTGAAACTCACAGCAGCTTTTGTAAAAAGAAAGAGTTTTATTCTTTGCTGACCGATGAGGAGATGGCAGGTGAATGAGTTAATTTTCTCCTTGCTTTGAACAAATACCTGGAAAGAAGCTATTTAGGGGAAAAGAAGTTTATTTCAGCTTCCAGTTGAAGAGACTATAATACATCACAGTCCAATGTCAGCCTGTTGAATTTGTTTAAATCCAGTCCTAGGCTTCTGTACCTGCATGCTGAAGAACCACTTGCATAACAAAGTTTAGGAACAGGGCTTTGCTGTTTGATGGCTTATATCAGAGGCAATCCATGCAACCAAGGATGAGAGATGTAGTGGAGAGGAGAAGGGCAAGTGCTACAGAAACCCTCTTCAACACATCCTAAGTTAAGTCAGCTTTCAGAAATAATGGTAGAAATTTGTGAGGTTAGATAGAACAGTTATTATTGTTAGTAATTGGATATTCAGATTATTTGGAGTACTGTAGATAAAGAGATACATAAAGATGCTATTGCTTTTTAGATGATCCTCATGCAGACCCACAGCCGTCAATAGTCCCATGTCTCTATAGAATCTAAAACATGTAGGGCACGTTCCAATTGCTCTCATATTAACCTACTGTCCTTTCCTCCAATGTGTCTATTTTGCTTTAGTTTTCTTCCATTGAATAAATATTTTAATACTTTTATGACTTTAAAAACATGTTACCATACTCTGGTTTCTCTTCAGATCATATAAAACTTTCGCCTTTTAAAAACGTGTCACCAGGGCTGGAGAGATGGCCCAGCAGTTAAGAGCGCCAACCGCTCTTACAGAGGACCCAGGTTCGATCCCCAGCACCCATATGGCGGCGGAGAACCGTCTGAAACTCCAATTCCAGGAGAACTCCAGTTCCAGGGGAATCCGACACCTTCTTCTGACCTCCAAGGCATTGCACAACACGGGTGCACAAACTTGCATGCAGACAGTACATTCATACACATGTAGAAATAAATAAAATTTAAAAAATAAATAAAAAAAGAGCAAACCCTCAAAAAAAAAGTCACCAAAGTCAGAAGACGCCAAAATTAAGCTTTTTCAGTGTTGAGTCAGGAAAGTGCATGCACCTTATTTATTGTTAAAGAAGCATGAACATCCATAAGTGTCATTTACGTGCATCATGCATGGTTGCATATATGTGTGTTTGTGTGCATGTGTGATACAGCCAGTGTCTCAGCCTAATTTCCTGAAATATATCAGAAAACACCTTTGAAAGTGTCATGGGGCTTTTCTTGAAGTGGAATGAGGATCAAACAGTCATGAGTCTTGTTCGGCTGCATCTCCTCATCATCAAACAGAAAGCAGGAGGTTGCCAGGGAACCTGTATTTCCCTTGTTTTCCAGCTGTCTACAGGGAACATACAACTGTTCTTATGAACTACAGTAAAAAGTAAAAGAAATTTAGCTACCCTAGGGTCCTACATTTGGGGATTCGATTTCTAAATGATTTCTTGGGCATCATAGGACAACTACACAGTATGCTTGCTCTTCTGAGAAGTAAAATAGTCCCTATGAAACTATAAAGTGGGAGAAGATTCTGTTCTGATGGTACTTTAATAGGAACTGAGATCCTTCTCTAAACTGTTTTGTGAGTTTCTAGTATTGGTGAGGACCATCAACTTTCCAAAGGGTGGAATGTCCTGTGCAATGCTGGGGAAATCTACCAATGTACTAACAATCACAGTGCTCTACATCATAGCACAGTCACATCACAGCAGAACTGTATGTGATGTGTGCTCTAAACTATGCCTGCCCATCATCCCATACATAATTGCTGAATTGCTTGCTTTTCGCATTAATAATTTTAAAGGTATTTCAGGCTTACTATATGCTAAGCTCATTAAGCAGATTGTCTATTTAATTTTTATGACAAACTTGTAGGTAAGCCTATGGTTGAATTCGTTTTATGTAAATGGGAGAGTAAGCTTATAGACCAACTGAGTGGAAGAATCAGAAGTCAAACCCAAGTTTATTTGTCCTCAATGTGCACATGCCTAACTGGGTTTATTGTCTAATACAGATTCAGCCAGGACTATTACAGTGGTTTCAGAAGATAATGAAAGGGGAAAAGTAACTGTACATTGCGATTAAGCTATAGAGTATTCTGAATTTTTGTTACAACATTAAAAAGATGGGAGCTGCCCTTTGCCCTGGCAGCTGGCACCTGGCTCCATTGTGAGTCTATGTGCGGGGGGCTTAGGCTGGGGTCTTGCTAAGACCACCTGAAGCAAAGGAGCCCACACCTCGCTCCAGAGAGGTAGAACTTAGGGTAAATTGTTTCTTGGGCTGCTGGATAGTTGAATTTGCTGGTTCGTAGCAGGGGAGCTGTGAACAGGCCTGCTTGGGTCCAAACCCGAAATCCTTGTAGGGTGTGGCTGTCTGGGCTGAGCCGCCCTTTGCCCTTGCAGCGGACACCTGGTGCCATTGTGAGCCTGTGAGCAGGGGGCTCAGGCTGGGGTCTTGCTAAGACTACCTGAAGCACAGGAGCCCGGACCTCGCTCCAGACACCAGGGTACCGGCTAAGTCAGTAATATTTACCCCCCCCCCCGCCAACTCGAATTGAGGAGAGAGTATCCAAGTGGATTTTTTTTTGGAGAACCCTCAGAACAGGAAGGGAAGAGTGGCTTAGACTTCCAATATCCAATATGTAAACAAAATTGAAAGCCTGAAACCTAGACAAGTCAACACTCCATAAACAAGAAGGGGGAGAAAAAAAGCATTGGAAGGAGGCAAGCAAAACAAGCCTTCAACATAGTGAAAAGACATTTGTGATTGGCATCTGAATACAGGCAAAAAAAACAAACAAAAGTAAACCCCCATGCCTGGGACAAGGCCAAGGGATAGCATGGGAAAGGTGCAGGATAACTCTGCACCAAGGTCTCCCACCCCTGTTGGGGATAGCTACAATGGGATCCCCCTGGAGGGGACCCAAGAAACAGATCTTAGAGGAATAGTTGCAGACCTATGCAGAGAAATTAAAGAAAACAAAGAAGAAGCGAGAGAACTAAGGAGAGAGAATGAAAAACTCAAAAAGGACCTAGAGGGATGCAATGACAAACTTTAGAAAGAACTAAAGGAACAGAATGACAAACTCCAGAAAGAACTAGAGGGAGAGAAAAAAACTCCTAAAGGAAGTAGAAACACTGAAAAAGGAAGCCAACCAGTGAAGTAAGGAGCACCAAGAGGAGATTGAGAAACTCAAAAAGGAAATGGAAATATTAAAGAAAACACAGGATGAAACAAAAAAGGAATTAGAACACTCATCCAATCAAGAAGAAAGGAAAAGAAAAAGCCTCAGAAGTAGAATGGAGGAAGCAGAACAAAGAATACCAGATCTGGAATTTAACACAGAGCAACGAAAAAGCTCAAATAAAGATTATGAAAAATTTAAAAATACACAAAAGTGGAACAACCAGGAAATATGGGACACTATGAAAAGATCAAACCTCCACATCATAGGAACAGGGAAAGGAGAATATCAAGAGAATAGTATTGATCAGATCTTCAACAGAATAATAGATGAAAATTTCCCCAAACTAAAAATAGACAAACCCATACACATACAGGAAGGACAAACCCATACACATATATGAAGGACCATACACATAGGACTCCAAATAGACAAGATCAGAAAAGAAACTCCCCACATCATATCATAGTTAAAATGCTAGACGCCAAAAACAAAGACAAAATTCTGAAGGCTACAAAAGAAAAACAAGTCACATACAAAGGGAAACCCATTGGAATTACAAATGACTTCTCAACACAAGCCATGAAAACAAGAAGAACATGGAGTGAAGCATTCCCAGTGTTAAAGGACTATGGATGCTAACCCAGAATACGTTACCCAGCAAAAATGTTGATTATAGTAAAAGGAGAGAGAAAAATCTTCCATGACATAAACAAGATGATAGAATACATGTCTGGAAAACCAACTCTTCATAAAATACTTGAAGCAATTCAAAGGGCAGAAGAGAGGAGCAACAATCCTCAAACACCTAGGAAAAGAAACTAATAAAAACATAACTATGAGTAGAATCAGAGACTAAAGGTCCAAATGGATAATAAGGTGAAAGGAAAGCAACACATCCATCTTTCAATTTACTCTTAAATATTAATGGTAACTATAAATTCCCCAATCAAAGACATAGAACTGGGAGAATGGACTAGAAAAAAGACCCGCATCTTATAATGCTGTCTACAAGAAACCCTCTAATTTCACAGGAAGGCACCAAACTTAAAGTGAAGGGATGGACAGAAAAGTATTCCAAGTAAATTGTAACTAAAAAAAGCAGGTATTGCTGTTCTAAATCGACAAAAATAGACTTCAAAAAGCAAAAGAAATAAAAAAAAGACAAACAGGTCCAATACAATTTATTAAAGGAAATTGACGATGAAGATCTTACAGTCATGAAACATATACACACCAAATCCGGTGCAACCCAAAATTTTATAAAACATTCTTCAGGAATCTCAAGCACAGGATTAACTCCCAGCATACTTATAGTAGTAGGGGACTGTCAAAATACCTACCTACTAAGTCCATTTAACAGAGCTCAACAGGACAAAGGAAAAACAGCGATACATCTGAACTAAATAAACATCACCAATGGACCTCTTACAGACATCTAGTGAATATTTCACCCAAACATCCCAGAGAAACACTTTTTTTTTATTTTTGCTAAATAATAAGTCGTAAAATTAAGTACATTATAGATTATCTACCTGGTAAAGACTGGTAGGATCAGAAAACAAAAATATCAAGATGCTTGAGAGATGTTGTGGGGAAGGGGGAAAACTCATCCATCGCTGGAGGGAATGTAAAAAGCTGGTACACGCAACTATGAAAAGCAAGTGTGGAGAACCTTGGAAGAACCAAATGAGCCTTGCATTCACCCAGGTCATACCACTCCTGGGTATATGACCACAAGACATCATGTTACTGCAGAGATACACTGCACAGCATATATTTATTGTAGCTCTGTTCACAAAGCAAAAAGCTGGAACCAACCTAATCCGCCCTCAACTGACGAGTGGATAGAGAAAAGGTGGTACAGACTACACAATGAAGTTCTAATGCAGTGTAAAGAAAGACAACATCATGAACTTTGCAGCTAAATGGATGGAATAGAAGATAGATATAGTTAAGTGAAGTGAACACAATCCCAGAAAAACAAAACAACGAAGTGTATCGCCTCATCTCTGTGGTATGCTAGCACCAATAAACCCCAGTTTGTAAATATTTCTTGTGAGAAGGGATTCATAGTTAAAGAAGACAAACACCCCCAAAACAGCATGGGGTGAATTGATGAAATCGGTGCCTTGCCTCCACCCTATAGGTATGTATATTACAACTGCCGTCTGGAAACTCATGGGTCAAAAACAACCCCCCCAAAAAAAAATGGGGGGGTACAGATAGAATGAAACCTTTTTGTCAAAAAACCTTGCAATTCAAATCTTAAAACTAACCAAGGGAAAATGATTTGTATGTTCCAGTCGAGGTCAAAATGTCCACCAACTTAATGGCTGAGAAAGAAAAGATACAGCTTTGCATCTGTAGGAATGTACCAGAAAGTGCCAAACAGAAAGGTTGGCCGCCGTCCCGAACATCAAAAGGATGAAAAGCCTCAGATTGCTACAAACATCAACCCCGTGGTGGATCCTAACTTGTAACACTATTTATAATGAGTCATATGAAACTTACCTTCTAGGGTGCCGCAAAGATTTTAATACGAGAGACTTTCTTACCTCCCCCATAGAACAAGGAGAAATATGATATGATGAGGTCTTCCCAATTGTAAATTGGAGACAACTATTATAGAGGTAATCTCTTATAAAACCGGGTGGTAAAACTGGCCTTCTTGAATTGATTAATAGACATAGGAACGTGAAAAGATTATTCTCTATACAGAACTAAAATAATATATAAAGGTCTCCTTAAGCTATGCACTTAGCAAATATTATTAATGCAGGAGCTCTGACATCGGAAGGAGTGAGGACTCGTGAGATTGTCTAGCCAAGAGATTGCCCGGGACTCCAGTCCCCACAAAAAGGTAAGCTCCGTTGCCTCTAAACTGGGATACCTGCAAGAAGAGAGTTGATAAGGCCTTCTGTTGAAGACCTGACATTAACATGGGAAAGATGTATTGAGACCACACATGCAAGTGTACAGATGGTCTCTGGACCACCAGAGAGTGTTCCCAAAGGCAATAGACCACATAAAGCAAATACGGGTCTCCTTGAGTCAAGCAAGACTCCCGTCAGCACCAGCTACACCTCACCAACTCTGAAATGCTGTGCAGCAGAAGGCAGCCAAATGCCTGTATATCCCAAATCTAATTGGGCTTATTGGCTCATCCTTGGAGGACTAACCCAGCTGATGCCCCAAGCTTACACCCTCTAATGGTCAGGAGATGTCATAAGCCAAAGGTAAGACCCTGTCATAGTTCAACAGAAAAGCCAGACTGTAATTCAATGGATTAACGTACCAGCCAACATAATCTGTGTAGTATAACGACAAAGTAAACTCCAATAACAATTAGTACTGAGTTTAAGATACCGTATAATACTAATTGGCTTTTGCGTACCAGTTAGTAAGATTAAAGGTATTCCTGGACAGACCGTCAGCCCATGAAAAGGAAAACAGCCAGAATACAGACCAGATGACATGACAATCTCCAGAGAAAGTAACGTTAAACGCTCAGACAAACTTTTTGCTTCTCATCACCTGTGCTCGTTTTCTAAGCCTAGGGAAAAAATCTGTGGAAGAGGGTCGGGGTAAATGTAAGGTAGGTGATGGGGGGGGGGAGGAAGGGCGGGTGATTAGAGGGGATGAAGTGGCGGGAAACTGCCACAATAATACCCTGGCACGATCATTTGGAGGTCAACTTGGAAGGGGTGTGGAACAAGGAAGGTCCCCCCGGGCACCCAAATCTAAAGTATGTTTGGTACAAGCGAAAGGGGAGGAATGTGGTCTGTGGTGGGTTGAGACACAGACTGCTTGAGGGGGGTGCGGAAATGGGGGTGGTGTTAACATGAAGATTTCGTTGGGTGTGTTGATTATTTAATAATACGCTGGGTGTCACGAAAATATAGGAGTGGGGGGGAGGGAGACTAGGGGAGTGGGGGAACGGGGAAATAAAGAGAAAGATGATCTGTACAGGATGTAGGGACCACCGGGAGGGGGCAAAGGCCATAGAAGTGGAAGGCCCGACGGGGGGAAAGGGGGGGAAAACGCAAAATGTGTGAAGGCATTTACCATAAATCTGAAGCTAGCTAGGCAGGCAGTATAAAAGTGCCAAGGGTGGGGCATAGGGAGCTGGTCCTTTTTCCCTGACAGTGGTATGTAGAAGTGGAGGCCAGAAAAACAAAAATAGTTGCATCAGAAAGGGAAGAAAAAGGTCGGAAAGGAAAATCACTTGTAAAAAAAGTGAGGAAGTTTGTAGCGCTTAGTGGGGGGCTGGGCTGTATGACCGAGACGCCTTTGACCGATGCCCGGCGGAGTGTACTGAGGAGGGAGACACAGGCAGAGGGGGTCTGGGGGAAGCGCACCCCGTGTCCATTCACAACAGTATAAATCGAACTACTGGAGACGGAGCAGTCCCTAGGCCTTGGGGTAATGGGTTACGTGAGCGGATTCCGCTTATTCCGGGGTCAGCCGGGTCTCGCAGTCCGTCACTACTGGGTTGTAAGACACTTGAGCCTGTGTGGTCATTGAGCGAAATCACTAAATGTTATATAGTTATAGTATTTTATGTCCCCTGTTGCTTCTGGTTTGTCTTTAGAGAACCGGCTGACTAATACAGGATTTTGGTACCAGAAGGTGGTCTAGAGAAACGGAGAATTGAGAAGGATGAAGTTCGTTGGGGGAGCGCTGGTAGTAACTCGGGTGGAGCCAGCTCTCCAAGCCCAAGTGGAGCCTAGAGTTTTACTGAAGGGCTTTCCTGGTGAGCATGAAGATGGAAATGAATAATCCCTGGTGGCAAGACTATTTGATGTCATATGAAGATAGCCCATTTGACCTCACCTCCGGCCGCTTGTGAGAAGCCAGGAAGTTAGCGACTAGAATAGAAAAACATTCGAGAAATTGCGGAAAATAAGGAAAATAATGTGATGTTGGCCAGAGAAAGCCGGAGAAAAAGTTGTTGGTCCTAGCATGTCTGGATAAATTGGGGATAGGTAGAGTGGGAAAAAAAAAGGAGCAATACAGTGATAAAAGGAGTCAGGCGTCGGGAATTCAAAACACAGTTGGTAAAAAAGAATAAATTCGCAAAAGTGTGACATCGGGGTGGAGAAGAGTATCTTCTCTCCAGCAGCCTAAGAGCTAAAGTGGCAGAAATCAAGCTGGAGCCGCGTATAATCATATGTGGTAAATTGGTACGTGAATTTGTCCAGGGGGACAACACAACTGATAATTCCGAGCCATGGGAAGAGTGTCCAGCAGTTAAATATGGAGAGCACTGGGGTAAAGGGGAAAATGGGTGGACCTGAAAGTGGATGGAAATGTGGGGGATAACCAATATAGACATAAAGGCGGATTTTGAAAAACGGCCAGTTCTGGAGGGGATTTTCTTTAGGCTAAGGAATTAATTCTCCTCCGGGGGGGGACCACAATACTCAGCAGAGAAGTCCACACCCTGCAGGAATCCCGCGGTGCCTCCCCAAAAAAAAAAAAGAAAAACCTGTGCCTGGGAAAGCAACATGAATATCACCCGGGGGGCCCTCCCCAGTGGGAGCTAATGTTCCCTCAGGGCCCAACAATTGTTTCCTCTAGACCTACAACCAGATTGCGTCTACGGCAGCCCCTCAAGGGTGAGGATAGAAAAAAAAAAAGTTTGTGGGATCCCAATAAGGGGAGGTGGAGCGCTAGATAGGACGCACTAAAAGAAAGGTTAATATAGTTTGCTTGATGTCATAAAAATACTGGCAGAAGCATAAGGAATGTGTGTGGGAATGTATTTTAAGGTTGTGGGATAATGGTGGAAAGGAATATAAAATTGGATAACACTGAGTTTATCGATATGAAACCACTGAGTAGAGATTCTAGATTTAACAAGGAAGCTCAAGCAGTTAAAAAAAAAGGTGTTAAAAAAAAAAAAAAAAAAAAAAAAAAAAAAAAAAAAAAAAAAAAAAAACATAGCCTACTAACAGCGGGAAGTGTCAGATGCCGGGATAGTACTTGGTTCGTATGAGTGAGGGTGCTTAGTGCGGGTAAGGCAGATGGGCATAGCTCAAAAGGGAGTGGATTCGAAAGTGGTAAAAAGCAAAACATTCGCCACATTATGGGACCACAGAGGAGCATGGGGGGCCTTTCACTTGCATTATATAAAGAAGGCAAGTATAGGCTGCGCGAGCACACACCAACCCTTGTGCCAGCTGTAAGGTTGGTTTGCATCATCTAAAAAAAATTGCGGAATTACTGCCCGCTCTTACCTTTAGAGACGGGTAAATGTAGCTCGCGGGAATAATGGCATAAGGTGTAAAATGGACACAATACGAGGTTGGGTAACCAATGCACCTCCGGAAATAGGCAATCAGTGGCAGCACTGATTGCTGAAGGCACAAGAAAAGGCATAGTTAACCAAGAAAAGCAAAATAATGGGGCAAGAAAAACAATACCTAATAATGGCATGACCCGTAATGATCTTTGGAACTGGCTAAGTAATCATGGCATTCCCAGGAAACAAATACATAAAAAGCCTACAAAGTTTTTATTTAATCTGTACAAGCAGAAAAGCTCCGGAACAAATGACAGGAAGTCAAAATCGGATTTCAGCAGTAGGCGTGAATGGGGGCCCGCCCAGGTTAGCCGGAGGTTTTCCAGACTTGAGAGCCATTGGGCCACAGACACAGCAACCCCTGGGGGGGAGCCGCCCCTGATATGAATGAAGGGGGTGGGGCGAACAATGTTCCACTGAGGGGGGAAGGGACCTTGTAACAGAAAAAAACAAACACAAAACACAAAGTCACAATACGCAAAAGAGGTAGGGGGCGGGTGGTTTTGCCTCCACAAATCACAATTTACCTTGCGCGGGGACCGAGAGGGAACCTGAGAGGAGGACCTTGTTAGTAACTAGGGCGACTGGGTAGGGACACGAAAAGGGGGGGGGAGGAGGGGGGGGGGGGGGGGGAGGGGGGGAAAGAGAAAGGGGGAAAAAGGAAGGGAGGGGGGGGATTGGAACAGGAAAAATAAGCAAGACTTGATGAAAACGAGGGGCCATAATGGGATGGTATACGGTGGGGTGAAGTCGATTTGACATTGATCCCAGGAGACCCTAAATAGCATTGTGGCCCTCTGGTTCAAGTAGGGGGCTATGGAGATCAGGGGATAAAATGGAGTTTTGGCTGAAGTGTGACTCACAGTAGGCACAGTGAGTCCCAGAACTCATCCTGTGGGTATTTCACCAAGGAGTCCAGAAGGGTATAGGATTGGGGATAGAGAGCATTAAAAAAGAACTGGCCGCCTCGGGAAGGAAAGGCAGGGGTCGCGCACACATTGTTTTGCCCAATGCCCTGGGGGGTGGAAGTGCGCGGGCTAGTCTGAAAATGTTGATCCCTGCCCACTGCCCCCCCTTGGTGTTGGGACCATATACGCCGGGCGGGGGACACTGCAGTGCCACGCTCACCCCGGCAGCCAAGTCTGTGAATGCAAAAAATCGACAACGGGGTCCCGGGCGGGACTGTGCACAGCGAATTAGTGCACGGCCTCCCGGCTGTGAAAATTTCAGGGGTGGTGATTCCTAACATGTCTCCATTTAACTCTCCAATAAATAATGGCTTGGCCAAAGCCAAGATGGATCATGGAGCACTGACCGTTGCAAGAAAAAACTCTATAAAAGACCACGCCACCAATACGTGACCCCATTGCCGCCCCTGTACCAGAAATGTGGTGTGCCTTAGCTAAAATGAGCCGCTTAATAGGTCGTCCCCTACAAAAGTGGGGACGCAATGGTAGTGCAGGCTTAGTGATCTGGCCCTCGTCCTCAATACCGACATACGGATCCACCACGAAAGGAAACATTTGGCTTTAGCTGAGACAAAGCACCACATATATGGAAAGACCTTTACTGTCATATAGGGCCAAAAGTCAATGGGCATAGTTACCGATCTCCAGCTTTCATAACTTCGGAAAGATGTTCAGATCCGTTTGAAGGATTTAGATCACCGGCGTGTGTTACCCTGTGCTGAGCTCAAATATCACACTGGTCCACTATATTGATGGGTTTATGCCGGAGGGGACCCAGGAACAGGAGGTACAGCGAAAGGCTAGACTGGGGGGTAAAGCAATGGAATGCAGGAGAGGATGAAAAATAAATACAACTAAAAGAAAAGCAAGGGCGCATCATACCATCAGGGAAGGTTTAGGAGTGCATGGGGTAGGAGCATGCAGAGACTTCCGTCGAGAGTAAAGAATAAGTTGTGCACCTGGCCCCTCCTTCCAACAAGAAAGAAGCACAATGTTTGGTGGGCCTTTTTGGATTCGGGAGGCAGCACATTCCTCAGCTGGGTGTGTTACTACAACCAATATATCAGGTGAGCAAAAAAAATCGTAAAGGCAGCAAACAGAGTTGAGTGGGGTTTGGAGCAGGAAAAGGCTCTTCAATAGGTACAGGCTGCAGTGCAGGTTGCTTTGCCCCTAGGGCCATATGGTTCAGAAGACCCAATGGTGCTTGAGGTATCAGTGGCAGAGAAAGATGCCGTCTGGAGTCTGTAGCAGGCTCCCATAGGGAAATTACAGCAGAGGCCCTTTGGATTTGGGAGCAAGGCTCAATACCTTCAGCTGCAACAAAACGATTCGAGCATTTTGAGAGACAGCTCTTAGCCTGCGATTGGGCCTTAGTGAAAACTGAACACTTGAACGTTTGCCAATTAGGGCCCGCGACACAAGATCAACCAATGGTGAGGGGGGGCTGAGGCTAGCGCATCAAGGAGCGTGGTGGTTATCTGACGACAGCACCAGGGCTATACATACCATAAGAGCAGATGATGGTGTGCACTACATCCCGATTATCAAAGGGGGATAGTGGTACACTGAGTTACAGGGGAGAAGAGCCCAAAAAAGGAGGGAGGCCCTTAGTGTCCACGCCCGGCTAATGAAGAGATTGCCCCACATGACCGGTCTGGTTTTCCCAGCAATCCTGTTCCACTGCCTCTTGGACTATAAGCAACGTCCCTATGGCTTCATGGGGTTGCCCCTATGATCAGTTGACTGAGGAAGAGAAGATTATGGCCTGGTTTACTGATGGTTCTGCTCATTATGCAGGCACCACCCAAGGTGGACAGCTGCAGCATTACAGCCTCTTTCTGAAACAACCCTAAAGGACATCCTGGTGAGGAAAGTCATTCACAGTGGTGCAGAACTTTCGGGGCAGCGCACTAGTAGGGTGGTGAGCAGTTTGCCTGGAAGGATAAATGGCCAGAGTTTCGATTTTATACAGTTCATGGTTTGTAGCCAATGGTTTGGCTGTTTGGTCAGGGACTTGGAAGGATCATGAGTGGAAAATTGGTGAGAAAGACATTTGGGGAAGTATATGGATAGAAGGTCTCTGAATGGTCAAAAGGATGTGAAGATACTTGTGTCTCGTGTAAATGTTCATCAAAAGGTGATCGCAGCAGAGGATGAGTTTAATAAAATCAATAGAGCGGATGGACTCATGTCGGTGGATCGTCAGCCTCTTGTTCTCCTCCCTCTCCTGAAAGGAGTCACCATGCTGTTTCTCAATGGGCCCATGAACAAGTGGTCATGGTGGCAGAGAAAGAGGTTATGCATGAGCTCAACAGCATGGCCTAGGTCCACTCACGGCAAGGGGATCGGCTACGCTGGCTGCTGAGGGGTGCGGATGTTGCCAACAGCAGAGACCACATTGAGCCCGCCAATATGGTGCTAATTCCCGGGGTGACCAGCCAGCAAACTGGTGGCAGGTGAACTACATTGGACCACTTCCATCATGGAAGGGGACAACACATTGTCCTTACAGGAATAGATACTATTCTCGTTATGGATTTGCCTTTCTGCACGTAATGCTTCTGCCAAAACACCATCCAGGGACTTACAGAATACCTTATCCACCATCATGGTATTCGTCACAGCATTGCTTCTGACCAGAGGAACTCACAGAAAAAGAATCACAGGCAAAGAAGTGCGACTGGGTCCATGGTCATGGTATACACTGGTCTTACCATGTTCCCGAGTCCGGCGCACTACCCAGAAGCAGCTGGCGTGATAGAACGATGGAATGGCTGCTGTGAAGACACAGTTTACAGTGGCCAATTAGTAGCAGTACTCGGGAGGGGCGGGGGCCCGCCAAGGTTCTCCAGCAAAGGCATCTAGGCGGGGTGGGCTGTGAATCAGCGTCCACTAGAATGTACTGTTTCTTCTTCCGTATAGCCAAGAATTCGGTGGGGCAGGAAACCAAGGAAAAGGATGGACGTGGAAGGATTCTACTCTATCAGGGGGAGGGCACACCGGACAAACGGGCGGGGGCCTAGGGGGTAAACCCAGGGTAGGGGGAAAATTTTTGTACTGAGTCCTGGACCGCAAAACGGACCAGGATGTAAGCGGGTATCGGCTAAGGTCGACTAGATGTTTTGGCTCCAAAGTGGTGAGTGCTTTTGCCCCCCAAAGGAGAGACAGCAAACTTTCCATTGAACTGGAAGCTAAAACTTCCCCCCTGGCCACTTTGGGCTTCTTACTGCCCTTAAGCCAACAGGCTAAGGAAGGAGTAACAGTAGTAGGAGGAGTGAATTATCCAGACTACTAGGAGGAATTTGGACTTTTTCTCCACAATGGGGAAAAGGAAGATTATGTCTGGAAGGTAGGAGATGCTGTAGGGTGCCTTCTGGTGCTACCATGTCCTATGATTAAGGTCAATGGGAAACTCCAACAACCCAAACCAGACAGGACAATAAATGGCCCAGACCCTTCAGGGATGAAGGTATGGGTCACTCCTCCAGGGAAAGAGCCAAGACCTGCAGAGGTGCTTGCTGATGGTGGAGGAAATACAGAATGGGTAGTAGAAGAAGGTAGTCATAAATATCAGCTAAGGCCACGGGACCAGTTGCAGAAACGTGGATTATAATAGATATTAACTTTTGTCCTATTTGATTAAGAATGTGCTTGTTTATATATATACATATATATATATATATATGTATATTAAGAAGATACTTGTGTTGTTCCCTTTTGAATGTGCAACTGAGATAAGTGTTAAGTGTTGGCATATTTAGCTTATTAGATACTGAAGGACTAAGTGCTCCTCAAGGACATTACCACCTACTCTAAGATATAATGCTTTGCTATTGCACATGAGACACTTATAACATGTTAGGTGGAATTATGACCTTGCCATTGTTTGCAATTGACATTTAAGCATAACATAAGGAAAGGCTATTTATTGGGTGTCAAGTTGACAAGGGGTGGACTTGTGATGGTCAATCCTGAGTGTCAACTTGACTGGACTAAGGAACAAATAAAAGAAAAGGATCTTTGGATTGTACCACCTCAACCCGGATGGCCCACCCCAAATGTGGGCGTTACCTTCTGCCGGCAGGGCAGGCAGTATAAAAGGGCCAGGCAGAGGGAGCTGGTCCCTTTTTTCCTGCAGCTTGCCTCTCTCTCACTGGTGAGTTTGTCTTGCTGCTGTGATCAACCCTTCTGATCCCGGCGTGTACTGAGACCAGCAGATCTCCTGGAATCCACTGGGCTTTCACACCAGATTGGGACTACTGTGACACCCAGCCTTGTGGACTGAGCAGTTCCCTGGATTCTCAGCCTCTCCAATTTGGCGCTACTGTTGGACTACTTGAGCTCCATCACGTGAGCAAATCAATAAATTGTATATAGTTATATATTTGTCCTCTTGCTTCTGTTTCTTTAGAGAACCCTGGCTAATACACTTGTACTCATAAATTATCACTTATTGCTAAAAAATGGAAAAAAAAAACTGAGAAAGATGCAGGACAGTTATGGCAGAATGTATGATCTGGGATGGGGTGGGTGGGGTGGGGGGAAGGGAAGGGGAAATATGTCTGAACTGAATTGGAAAATGATGTATGAAATACACAAAGCATCAATAAAAAATAAAAAATAAATAAAATAAATAAAAAAACAACAGAAAGACTGATCAGAAAACTGACTGAAATGGTGAATTGGGAGGGGTAGGAGGGGCAGGAGAGGTACACGGGTCTATATTCGATTAATGTATATTTAATTGACGTGAGTTCAACAAGTATCCAATTTTGCCCAGACTCTGTCTACAGGTTACAAGGTGTTTTAGGACTTAGTAAAAGTAAATATGTGTATATTAAACAACATTGGTTTAAAGGTTCTAATAAAATACGGTAATGCACCTTAGCTAATTGGAGATATAAATTGTTGTTGTCCACATTTGTTTTACTTAAAATCTGTATAACAATAACCTTGGGATTGGAACGTACAAATGTTCTCTATAATTTTTCTGTTGTGCAGTATCACTTTGTACCATTCTCTTTTACCTGTAGGATGATTTATCTTAAGAAATTAAGTTTGCCTCCCAAGTTAACAACATACAGTCACCGGAAACAGCTTGGGCGAATTTGATGAAATCTGCTCCTTGATTCCTGCCTATCAGTACATGTACTACAACTGCCTTTTTGAGACTCATGGGTCAAAAACCAAAAACCTAAGATAAAAAGGGGGGATACAGATATATATGAAACTTTTTTGTCAAAAACTTTGCAATTCACATCTTAAAACTAACTACGGGAAAAGATTTGTATGTTCCACAGGTCAAAACATCACCAACTTAACAGCTGAGAAAGAAAAGACACAGCTTTGCATTGTGTAGGGTGTACCAGGAAGTGCCAGCAGAAAGGTTGGCTCCTCTGAACATTGAAAGGAAGAAAAGCTTCAGACTGCTACAGGCATCAAACCCCTCTGTGGATCCTACTTGTAACAACTATTTGTAATGAGTCCTAATGAAACTTACCTTCTAGGTGCCATAAAGTTTTAATATGAGAGATTTTCTTACCTCTCCTTCATAGAACAAGGAGGAATATGATGATGATGAGGTCATTCTCTAACTATAAATTGGATCCAACTGTTATAGAGGTAATCTCTTATAAAACTGGTAAAACTGCCTTCTTTAATTGACTAATAGACATAGGAACTGTGAAAAGGATTATTCTCTACTCAAAACCAAATATAATACTAAAGTCTCCTTAAGCTGTGCACTTAAGCAAAATATATTAATACAGGAGAGTTCTGATATCAGCAATGGATTATTCTATCAAGGAGACGTTGGCCAGGGGATCCAAGCCCCCCCCCCAAAAAAAGGTAAAGGCTTCTTGCCTGTAAACTGGGATACCTGCAAGAAGAGAGGTGGTAAGTCCCTGCTGTCAAAGACCTGATGTAAGCATGGGAAAGATGTATTGAGACTGCACTTGCAAGTGTACAGTTGGTTTCTGGAATACCAGAGAGTGTTACCAAAGGCCACTAAACCAATAAAGCAAATACAGGTCTCCTTGAGTCAAGCAAGAATCCTCCATCAGCACCAGCTACACCTCACCTGCCTGGAAATACTGTGCAGCAGAGGCAGCCATATGCCCGTATATCTCAAATCTAATTGGCTATTAGCTCTCTCCTTGGAGGAATAACCCATGGCTAATGCCACAAGCTTACATCTAGGTTAGGAGATGTTATAAGCCACAGTAAGACCCTGTCATATTTTACAGAAAAAAAAAATAATAATTCATGGATTAATATACCACCCAAATATCTGTGTCTATACCAAATTAACCTACCATAACAATTAGTACTGTTTAAATACCTATATATCTAATTGCCTGTGCTTCATTAGTAGGATCGAAAGGTTATTCCTGGACAAACTGTCAGCCCATGAAAGGAAACAGCCAGAATTGACCAGAGTCCAAAATGACAGCTCCAGAGAAAGTAGACTATTTTGCTTCTCGTCCACCCGTGTCCCTTTTCTAAGCCTAGGGAACAATCTGCAGAAGAGGGGGCATGGTAGAATGTAAGGGCTACAATTGGGGTGAATGGTGAAACTATAGCAATATAGACTGGACACTTATTTGATCAACTTGATTGAACATACAAGCCCCCCAGCTGGATGGTGGGACCCTTGGGCTGTGTGGGTTTGGACACAACCGCTTGCAAATTGGTTTTACATGCAGGATGCTTGTACTCATAAATTATTACTTATTGTTAAAAAATGAAAAAAAATTAAAAAGAAATAGAAAAATACAACATTAAAAACATTAATAGAAAAAGTCAGCATGTATCATTATTTCCTTTTCTCTTCACCTTCTTTTAAATACTGCTGTTCAGGGCTAGAAGGAAGGCTCTCAGCAGTTAATAGCAATGGCTGCTCTTGTAGAGGACCCAAGTTCATATCCCAGCACCCATATGGTAGATAACAACTATTCATATTCCAGTTTCAAGAGATCTGACACTCTCTTCTGGTTTCTACAGGCATTGTATCCATGGGCACATGTAGGCAAAACACACATAGACATAGAATATAAATAACTCAATCAAATATAAAAACTGCTTTTCTGTAATGTATAGTTACACAAAATTCTTTTGATGGGTTTTTCCCCCCACCTAGGGAGGAAAGATGTGAAAGATGCCTTACTATCATTAAATTATGAGTGAAATTATATCGATTTAAAGAATAATCTGGATCATATGGAAGAATTATTTTACATATAAGTTTTTAAGTTCAAGTAAGTTTGTTTTAACTGGAAGTTAACACAACATCTCTAATAATAAAACAATGATGAAGCAGGCACGGACAGGTTCATAGAGAGTGGGAATTTCCTCCTTCCTGTGCCCTGTGCCCCTGCACAATCTCAGAGCTGTTCATCCCACAAACCTTCAGCACCTACCCTCACACACTTTTGGGGTATCTTCTATAGGCAACCCTTTTTTAAACTCCTTAGCTCTTTAATCTTGCTGCTGGTTATCTTCATCTTGCTAAATACTTGTAACCATATTAACTGTTTTCCATCATCTATTTGAAACATTATCAGCTGTTTCCATCTAAAGGGGGGAAAGTTTTAGACTATGAAGAAACAAAACACGCTCTTTTGGTGGGCGAGGAAAGCCAGAAGAGGCTGTTGGAGACTTGGGTCAGGTGCAAATGGGCCTTGCCACACATGAAAGTACACACCGCCCCTCTCAGAATGGATGAAAACAAAAGTGAGTTTTGGAATCTGAGAGAAGGAAATGTCTGTAGTAACCAACAGTTATTTGTATTTCTCTGAGCACTAAGAATGTGACCTCTGGCCTCTCCAGTAATGAAGAGGAGGGGAGGTCTCCACAGAGAAAGCCTGAAGGCTCTTCATCCAAGGGCCTGCTCTTTCCCCTTTGTTTTAACCAGTCCTCTTCTGCTTGGCTGACTGGGTAATCCAGGACTTTTTAAATTCCAGGGCATTGTATTTGCTGGCTAAGTAACCCAACACCAAGCAAAGGCCCCAGGAAGTCATCTTAGGGAACTCAGTATATTTTGTAAACAGACAACCAGCTTTGGATTTAAAGCAAAGACACACAAGCCATCAGACGTTTGTGTTTGTTAATGGTGTTCAGGATTCCAGCCAAGGTTTTAGCTGAAACCCAAATGAAGCCCAAATTAGTATATGCTAACAACCATCACATTATATTCTTCATCTACAAAATAATAAGCTTTTTTAAAAAGGGCATAGTATTCTATCTTTGTAAGTCTACTGAAGAAAAATGAAAGCTATCTTTGAGAGAGACACAGAGACAAAGAGACAGAGACAGAGAAATCATGGTGTTGGAAATAGAAGTGGAGAAGTGTTGATGGATGAGAACTAAAATAGCTGCACATGTGTCATGACCAGTGCTTATTCTTGGAGACCTTGAGATTATTTATATGATCTTAAAATACCCTGAACACTCCTAAGATAATGTCAAAGCCTTCACAGTTTTTATTGAGAATCAGCATAACAATCAAGTTCTTTTTGGCATATTTTGTAGTGTTGTTGAAGCAGGAAAAAACACTAAGGAATGTCCAAGGTCTCATATTAAAGCAGGTGTGGACTGAGTGGCTCAAGATGGATAACAGGAACAGATATACACATACATATGCATATAAATAACATAGAAGTGTCATAATATACAGATAGGTAACATTGTATTTATATACAATAATGTAAACATATGTCTACACATGAGTACAGAAGATATAGGAAATAAATCTACCCAAAGTTTTGAAAGAAACCTGACAATGAACTTTTATATCTGTTGTCACTTGTGTCATTTCTCCCACTCTGTAGCCTTGAGTTCCTGGTGCTTCTGCTTGGCCAGAGCACTTGAATCGTGAGAGAGACATCAACTTCATATTCTTGGCCTTTTCAAAAAGAAGAGAAGAGAGGAGGGGAGGGAAGGGGAGAGGGGAGGGGAGGGGAGGGGGGGGGGGGGGG
>VZQC01007082.1:138951-239145 GCA_009823505.1 Rhizomys pruinosus
AGCCAGGAAAGAGCTTGCTGTACAGACATGAATATCTGAGTTCTATCCCCAGAACCCCACAAAAAGCCGGGTGTGATAGTACTCGGTTTTAACCCCCCTCCCTAGTGCTCTTTAGGTGGAGGCAGAGAATCTCAGCCTCAATGACCATCCAGTCTAACCAATCAAGGACCTACAGGCTCAGTGAGCAACCCTGGTTCTCAAAATATGGTGGAAAGTGACTGAAGAAGACACCCAACTTTGACCTCTAGCTCCATGTGCATGGGGGCGCGTGCGAGTGCGCGCATGCGCGCACACACACACACACGAACATGTATATAAACATACAACATACACATACTCAAAGAATAAAAAGAGGTCAGTTCAGGCAAAGAGGACTCTATTAAGTATAAACGAATAATTCTTTCCAATTAGCTAAGTGAAAACAGGAAGTTGCTCCACTTCCTACAGTCAGAGGGAAGCCTTCGGCCACAGCACGCTGGACATGTTTGTCTATTTCCTTCTGAGGGTTTTTTTTTTTTTTTTCACAAAATGACATTGTGTGGAGACATGGCATGGTAATCACCCTATCTTCCAGGACTGGATGTCAAGATAAGCTACAGTTGGAGCAAGAAGTCCCCGTCCCCCCATCCCCCCCCCACCCCCTGCATGGCTCATGCACAGGAGGCTTGTTGTGGGAGTCTAGGTTCCTGGGTGAAGGCACTGTTTCAGGAGGTGCTACAAACTGTAGCTGGAGGGTCCCAACTGCAAGAAGCTGCCCAGCTCTCTGGTAGAGTGTCATTGGGGCGACCTATTTCCCTGGCCTCTTCCTCTATAAGTTCGATGCTGCTTTCTGGCTACCGCGAGGTGATCAGCCTCTGCCACCTGCTGCTGCCACAGTGAGGTTCTGCCTTGCCTCAGCTAACCAAGCCCTGACATCTCTGAAATGATCCAAAGTGCATCTTCTCATCCTCTGAGGATTTCTGTCACTTTGGTGGTACCTCAGGCTATCAACTAGAAAGCAGTCATTGAAGTGTGACTTGGGCAGGCCTCAACTCATCAGTGTGGAAGGAAATGTTGCTGTAGCTTTTGAGAATGTGGAGTGCGCCTGTAGGCTACGAGCTCAACAGGCTCAGAGGATAGACTCTCCTGGTGGTTTACACACAGAGGAACATCTCCGAAACCCTGGCAGTGCATCCCAGCTCTGCTTCAGAGCTGCGGTCTCTCTCCAGGCTAGGAGGCCCGCTTGCTCCTTCAAGGACAGCTCCCTGTCTTAGTCTGTAACAAACTGATGGTAAGGGGACTCAACTCACAACTAACAGTAGAGACATAGTATCAAAATTGGGCTGTGATTTAAAAAGTGCTTACCTGGATGCATCTGATGCAGTGAATGTTGGGTCTCTCTGGGAAACTCTTCTTTTAAAACCTTGTCTCTCCTCAGAAGGTACTTTCACCTGCAGAAAGTCATATGAAGAAACCTGCTATGTCACCTCACAGAGGGAGCACCAGCTTCCCTTTCACTTATAACCACGGATATGATATGGATATTGCACTGTTTCAGAACAATAAGAACTAGGAGGGCTATTTTAAACTATCCATGGGATCCAGTTCCACACTTCTTGTTTTCATTTATGTGTTTCCTATACAAGAGGAAGACACCAGAATGGGCCTGAGTTGATGGAGCAGGGTCAATTTCCCATCAACCAAATGACCACTTCCTTGGTGGCTGTCTTCCTTACAGGCTGCTGTAGCATGGTCCAGGTCCAGTCATGGAGGACACAGAATGGATGTCCGTCTTTATATTTCAGATGCATTTTCTGATAACATGGTTGTAATTTTAAGGATATTTTTGATGTCTTCTGAAGAAACAGATAGGCTCCTGAAAGGAATTTTCACTTGTTCCATTTCTGCTGAGCTCTGCATGTTCCAGCACATGGGTGAGTTTTGTTCAGAAGGATCATATTGCTGCCACAGGCAGCACACGGGGTGGAGAAGTGAGACAACAGAGCGACACTCAGTATTGAACACAATAAGTGTGGGAAGGGGAGAGATGGGGGAAGAGTCCAGAGCTAGTGAGAGGGGCAGGTGACGGTGGATGTGATCAAGACATGCTGTATACATATATGAAACTGTCAACGAATAAGTTTAAAATATACTTTAAAAATGATTCTTCTCTCCACCATCACAGCCTCTGCCATGATTCTTTTTTCTCTTAGCTTTGTGATTTATTCCCTTGGTTCTTCATTTAATTCTTATTATAAATACCATCGTCCCAGAAAGCACAATATTATAGTTGTGCAATGTCTAGAAAAACACTAGGAGAAGACAGAATCAAAGCCTATGACAATGGCTTAGCGGTTAAGAGCGCCGACTGCTCTTGCAGAGGACCTGGGTTCGATCCCCAGCACCCACATGGCAGCTGAGAACTGTCTTTAACTACAGTTCCAGGGGAATTCAACACCCTCTTCTGACCTCCACGGCATTGCACCACACGGGTGCACAAACCTACATGCAGACAGTATATTCATACACATAAAAAAATAAATAAATAAATAAAATTTTTAAAAAGTTGTTTAAAAACAGCCTATGACAAACAAACAACAACAACAACAAAAAAGAAAAAAAACAGAAAAAAAAAAAAAACACCTAGGCAGGATTCTCCCCATTATACATCTTTGGTTGCAGACCAATTTTCACTAGCCTGAGGTCAATGGAATGACAGTTTGTCTCTGAGCAGGAGTGGTTGAAGTGCCCTCTGAGATGGAGAGATCCTGAGCCAGTGCTCTTCCCACCCAAGGATTTAACCGCCAGATTGAGCATGTGATCGCTGCCACATAGGCACAGCCAGCCGAAGGCCAATCTAATGGAGGAAATTCCTCAAATAAGGTTCCCTTTTTCCAAGTGTGTCAAGCTGACAACTGAAGCTGACTATGGCAGGTCTTTAAATTACATTTCCATACCTTTAACGAGAATTAAAAGCATGGGCTCTGGAGTCAGAGTGCATAGGTTCAAGTCCTTGCTGTTTCATACCATGAGCTATATAAGCTTGGTCAGATCATCTATCTTAGCTGTGCCTTCTTTGTTCGCCTCTAAAGTCTATAGGAGAGGAGGGTGGCAGGTAGTATGCTGTCATAGGGAGCTTGAGAATTGAGTCAGTGAATTTCTACAAAGGGCCTGAATTACTGAATGATTCACAGTAAGCACTAGGCCATGTTATAGTTCTCATTCTTCTGTATTTGAATGAATGGCAATTGGAGTCACTTAGTCACTTAAGCATAAATAGGGATGGAAATCTTGCCCCATCACTTACAAGTCTGGGATCCTGGGAGAGTCCCATAGGCCCTGTGAGAGTCACAGCTTCCTCTATGGGAAATGGGTCTTACACAGATTTAGAACACAGATTTAGTGAAACAATCCCAGGACATGCTTAGGCAGTGTCTGGCCCATAGTCAGCACTCTGGGTCAAGGAGCACTACTCTAAACTTGGACCTTTCCACACCCCTCCCCCTTTTAAGCTCTCATTAGTCATGAGCACCCTTATTTGAAATGCTTGTGGCTAAAATTGTTAGAGAGTTTTGGATTTTTATCAAAGGCTTGAACATTTGTATAGACAAGAAATATCTTGGGGATAGAACTCAAGTTGCAGGATGACGTTCATTTTGGATGAAGTTATTCTAGGGGAACATGTCCTTCCCACCCAGATGCCCCACATCATCCTCTCCGAGCAGGTGGACAAGCAGGGCCAAGCCATCTGCCCCCTGCTCTGTTGTATCAACTCCTCTTCCTTGTCCACAAAGAGCACTTTACGGCCCATGTCTCTCAGCATGGACTTCCTGAACATCCTTTGTTTATCTCTGCCCATTATGAGCTTTAAGAGAAGAGATGGGGTCTTCATCTACATGTGGTCAGAGTCTGACATAATCCCTGACAGGTGGTTAGAGATTGCATTACCATTAGGTAATGAGTGTCCAAAGATGACCAGACTCCACAATAGGTCAGAAAAAGAAAGAAATTGGGCATCTCACAGACGCTGTGTAGCGTGCCCAGATCTAGAATAGAAATGGCCAGCAATGTTCACATGCATACACTGTGGTGCTGAAAGCGAGTGCTTGCTGATGTCCTTTGTGACATTTGATAGATATTAAAGAATACTTTCAAAAATAGTAGAATAAAGGTTACAAGCTGACACTGTGAGTAATCAACTCACTCCTCCAGGATGCACAGCTCTCAGAGTCTACCAATAACTTTGGAAGTGGGAAGTGTTTGGAGTCATCTTCCAGTTATTTATTTTCTTGAAGAGATGAAAGTCAGCTCTTCTTCTCTAGTCTTCCTTTGTACTCCTGAGACTTGTTGCTCTGTTGGTCACCCACAACTGTACTCTTGAAGGCAATGTGCCAAAAAAAAAAAAAACACCTCTTAAATTGTGTCTGTGGCTTTGTTTTGGAGAGCTTCCCTGCCCCCTTTGTCAACACTGGGGTCACAATAGCTGCGCAGTGGCCAAGCTGATAAGCTGGGACAGCTTTGTAAAAGGACAAACCTTGAACAAGAAAGGAAATTACCAAACAGAGAATTTTCTTCCTCTCAAAATTAAAAACAGCCTGACCAGAAGGCAATCTGGCTATGGGCCTCCTCAGTTTGTTTTAGCGTCGGGTTTTAGAGGCGATAGAAAGGACACAGTGAGGGGCAGAGCATCACCCTCCTCACCCGCCCCCTCCCAGGAGGAGCTGTCTCTTCCCAAATGCTCTGCTTAGCCAAAAGGTGCCAAAACTGTGCTTCTTGGGCCAGACTGCTCTACTCTGGTCCTCTGGTCTTTTAAGAGAGACATACCAAAGTCAGATATGTAAAACAAAACTCTTCAGAGCAGACCTTGATCATGGATTTCGGCTTCTGATGAATGGAAGCCGAGAGACCTGTTTGTTCTTATTTGGAAGTGATGCATTGAGGTCAAGTTGAACAGCAGAGAGATGGAGGCCAGGGCCTGGGTGGGTGGTGAACATCCAGCCAACTAGCTGCCATCTCCGGGCTCCTCATGAGTGGAGGGCTGCATGAGGGTGGGAGGGCCTAGAAGCAGCTATCCCAAAGGGCCATTGGGATTTTCTTACTTCGCCGATTCTCAGTTTTCCTTTTAATTTTCCCTCCTTTTCTTATTAGATCAACAATTTGGTGATACAAGGAAAACACAAAGAAAGACCTATTTCGGTAGACAGCTGGGATGGTTAACTCAGAAAATATGCATGTCCCGTTTTGTCTTCTTTCCTTAAGGTGTTGGTTGAGACGCTGTGGTGTCCTTGCACCTCCAGCCGTCCAAGGTTTACATCTAAACATGCATTTCTCAATTTGGTTACAGCATTTGCTTGATGACTATGCTGCTATCTCAAAACACAAGACAGACAAGGGAGGCATGCCCTACTCCAGCATGACACATCAGGTGAGCTTAATAACCATGAGGCTGAGTTTCTTCACCTGCTTTCATTCAGAGAGTACAAAGGGATCATGATATGTTTACCAAAGTTTCTTTTAAATTATAATGAGTAAACAAGTGGGTGAACTTATTCATTCTCATGTAGATAGGACTCAGAGGATGATTTTTGTACATAAACCTCCAAAATCTGTTTCTTTGCAAATCCCAAAGGCCATGTGTCTAAAAAGTGTGACTGCATTCAATGGGAGTTGGGGCTTTTGTGGGTTTTTTTCTAGTAGGGGTTTTAAAATGTGCATTTCATTATACTTTTGCAGTTCACTCCTTGATATAAAAGAAAGAACTATCTTGAAGCTAGATTCTGTTCTATGTCACAAAGTGTAACCTAATAAGAAAAAAAATGCTGTCTTTCTTTCTTTCTTTCTTTCTTTCTTTCTTTCTTTCTTTCTTTCTTTTTTTTTTGAGACAGTGTCTCCCTGAGAGATCATGCTGCCTCTGCCTCCTGAGTGCTAGTATTAAAGGCATGCACCACCATGCCTGGCAAAATGCTGTATTTTTATTTAGACAAATAAATTGGCTGGGAATATCCTTCCAACCACCCTGGACTCCAAATCAAGTGACAGCTGGGTTCCTCTTACGAACACTTCCTTATTTGTCATAAAACGCCTAGATCCTAATCTAGGCTGGAGAGATGGCCTAGAGGTTAAGAGCGCCAACTGCTCTTGCAGAGGACCCAGGTTCGATCCCCAGCACCCACATGGTGGCTGAGAACCGTCTTTAACTCCAGTTCCAGGGGAATCCGACACCCTCTTCTGACCTCTGCAGCATTGGTGCACAAACCTACATGCAGACAGTATGTTCATACACATACAAAATAAGTAAATAAATAAAATTAAAAAAAAAACCTAGATTATATGTGAATGCTTGAAGGTTCGCTACCCTTTTTCTTTTCTGGTAGAAAAAGACTCTTCAATTACAGGAAGGAAGAGGAAGAGAAAAAGAGAGAGAGGAAGCATTAGCAGAGCAATCGTATCAAATCTTACTGACTTCTGGGCAGAGTCCCTGCTCTGATGTCAGCATGCTGTGACTCAGTGTTGGTATTCCCTCACTGTTTGGCTGAGCGACAAGATAAGGCAAGACAGGAAGAAAGAGTCTTAAGGATTTGGCCAGTTTCTAAAAGGGCTTAAGATCCCCCAAACTAACAAGAATATGTTAAGTTCTGTGGAGTAATTAGGTAAACATTCAATTAAGGGATTCCTTGTTAGAAGTAAAGGAGAATTTTTCCTAGTCCCAATGAACCACCAAGCCACTATCAAAAACACAATCCCAGAAAAAAGTGGGTTGTGGTTCTCAGAGGTTAAATAAACACCACGTCCTGTTCCCTGATGGCTGGGATTAGAGCCGCAAAAGCCTTCCATCTCTCTGCGTTTTTTTAATATACTAAAACATCATTCTGTTAAAAAAAAGATTTTGATTTTATACGGAAGATACTAATCAGCAAGGATTTCAAATATTTTTTAAAATAACATTAGATGAATTAGCTAATAAATGTTCTAAATTATCCATGCCTGGCAGCACACTTTTACTCAAAGTACTGGGTTATTCTATTAGATACAGGCAAATGTGGCAGCTATTGAAATGATCAACACAGAACCCAAAAGAAATAAACACCCACCAGAGGGTACACCTTTCAGAATCAATCTTATTATATTAACTGACAAAATCACAAACAGTAAGTAGAGCAAAGCAGAATGAATATTGAATAGCTACATTCATGAATGATTTCAAGGTTCTCACAATCCAGTGTTTATAGAAAAGAACATATTAATAAAGAAAACCATGTTTCCATAATGAAATCGTTATCCTTTGAACATCGTATTTAGAAGACTTAGAAATGAAGTCGTGTTTCCAATATACTTTTTAAATGATGTGTAATTACTGGGGAGAACAAAGCACTGCACCAAGAGAGCATCCTGTTCCAAAAACATGATGCTGCCACGGCCCTGCTTAGAACCTGAAATAATTAATACCTATGACCTCAATTTTGAAGAGTATTATTATTTCTAGTTTGCCTATAGGGGAGTGCTTTGTAGAAACTCATTTATAGCACTGAAAGAGGCTATGTTTTACTGAAAACTGAACCAGAGGTGGCTTGCCTGAGGCTGCTGGTAATAACAGTGTAGACAGAAGATAAACCCAGGAGTGCCAGACTGTTAATGTTTTTAGTTTACTTGGATGGCATTTATAACACATTTAAACATACACTGTTTTGTGATTTTATGATTACCAATAGACAAATACCAAATATAGAATGTGGGTTAATTGGAATAAAGATTATAAGATCGGAATTCATGATGCCTGCAACAGACTCTCCCCTAATATTACATCTCACTGAAATGTAAGGGGAAGAACAGTTCATAAATGTCTGGAGCTGGAAACCAAAGATGGTGGCTTTTAAGTCAATACAACTTTAAATTTGCCAGTCGAGGGCTACAGAGGGAACTCAGTTGGCAGAGTGCTTGCTAGAATCCATGAGGCAGGGTGGCCCACCATCTGATTACTCAAGACAATCAGAAGCTCAGAGTCATCCTAGACAACATGGCAAGCTTAAGGTCAGCCTGGTCTACATGAGACCTGGAAAGGAGGAAGAGAGAGAGAGAGAGAGAGAGAGAGAGAGAGAGAGAGAGAGAGAGAGAGAAGAAAAAGAGGACAAAGAGGAAGAGGAAAAAAACAACCTCTATAAACTCTTGTCCTCATTTTAACCAACTTTAAATTCCCTAAATTGATTCAATTCCTCCTCAACCTGTGTTCTCTGTCTTTGTTTGACCTGGGACTCTACATTCACAACCCAGTGCACTAAATGCCACCCCCCCCCTTGCCCCCTTGCCTGGTCCCCTGCACTTCCAAGGTCTCTCAAGTCCTCTCCCCACAGCCCCTCAAGAGTCCCTGTGGCGGAGCTCTTAACTCCACCGACCTCCCTTCTCAAATTCCATCTCCAGTTTTGGCATCTGTAGCTCTTTCTTTTTCTAATACCCCGTGATACTGGATGGACATGGGAGTTCAGGGTGTAGTCATAGAATACCTGAGCAAAGTGTGGCCACCGAGCAATTCTGGAAGGGTTCCAGTGTCTTCTAGTGTCCCATAAAAGTCCATCCTAAGTCCTTAGCATCCTATATGGAGCTCTGCATGGCCTTACCCTGGACTGGTTTGCTTTTACATCCTTAGGAGGCACATCTGCCTTTGTGTCTTGTTGCCATAAAGTCTTTGCTTATTTTTCACTAATCCTAAAACAAATTCTTTAATGTGATCATGATTTTGATTATGCATTGAATTCAATGTAGAATATACTTGAGTTATTATTTCTTATTTCAGTGACTTGAAATGTAATGTGAGTGATGCTATGTACAAGAAGATTGCTCCACTTAGTCTTGTCTTTTTCCTGTTGGCCTGAGGGCCTTGGCTGCCAGTTATACTTGGGAAAATGCATAGGACTAGCATTGATGAAACAATAAAAACCAGTGGTCAGATGCCATAAAGTCAGGAGCAAGGCCTAAACCGTATGAGTGTTGTTAGGCCGAAGGGCCTCTTCTGTCCTTGCCATTGGAGTACTGTACTTTGGTACAGCACAGACTCCCTGTTTCTGTGCAGGAAGAAGACACCTATTCCCCAGGCCCTTCCAGCAGATCCCTTGGTCCAATGGTCCCCTCAGCCGAAGCATCTGTATTGTGCAGTTATCCTCTCCACAGAGTAATCTGTCCAAAGCATCTGGGACCCTGCGTGCCCAGAGGCAAAAGGGCCGCACACTGAGTACTGTGTGCCTGCTCTCTAGGTTCTCCACCCTCTGTCTCCATCTTTGTACCAAGTCTCTTTAATTATCTCAACTGGTGTCTTGCTCACTCCTGAAGATTCATTTCCAAGGCTGGCCTCCTGGTCTGCCCTTTTCTATTTTCAGTTGCTATGGTTCGGATGTAAAAAAAAAAAAATTCTCCACAGGCTGCTGCACTTGGACATCTGGTTCCCAGGTAGTGGCGCGGGTTGTAGGGACTGTGGAATCTTTAAGTGATGGAGCCTACATAACGGAAGTGGGTTTCTGGGGGGAAGGTGAGCCCGAGGTTCATAGTCTGGGACCACTTCCTGCTTCTGGTCCTCTGTCTGCTTCCCTATGTGCAGATCTGAGCAAGCAGCCTCGGGGCTTCTCCCACCAACGGTAGTGCTGTCCCTGCCACCAGGCCTCTCTGTTTGTTTGTTTGTTTGTTTGTTTTTAATTTTTATTGATGGTTTGTGCATTTCGTACATCATTTTCCAATTCAGATCAGGCATATTTCCCTTTCCCTTCCCCCCCACCCCCACCCCATCCCAGATCATGTATTCTGCCATAACTGTCCTGCATCTTTCAGGTTTTTTTTTTTTCATTTTTTAGCTAAGTGATAATCCATGAGTATAAGCATCCTTCGTGCAAAACCAATCTACAGACTGTTGTGCCCAAACCCCCACAGTCCCACCATTCAGTGGGGGGTGACAGGTTGTTTGTTCAATCAAGTTGATCAAATGAGTGTCCAGACTACATCGCTGTAGTTTCACCGTTCACCCCAATCGCAGCCTTTACATTCTACCACGCCCCCTCTTCCGCAGATTGTTCCCTAGGCTTAGAAAAGGGGCACAGGTGGATGAGAAGTAAAACTGTCCTCTCTCTCTGGAGCTGTTGACTTGGATTCTGGTCATTTCTGGCTGTTTCCTTTCATGGGCTGACAGTTTGTTCAGGAGTAACCTTTCGATCCTACTAATGAAGCACAAGCAATTAGATATATAGGTATTTAAGCAGCACTAATAGTTATGGTAGGTTACTTTGGCATAGACACATATGTTTGGATGATATGTTAATCCATGAATTACATTTTTACCCCCTGATAAATATGACAGAGTCTTACTGTGGCTTATAACATCTCCTAACCTGTAGAGGATGTAGGCTTGTGGCATCAGCCATGGGTTATTCCTCCAAGGAGAGAGCCAATAGCCAATTAGATTTGGGATATACAGGCACATGGCTGCCTCTGCTGCACAGTATTTCCAGGCAGGTGAGGTGTAGCTGGTGCTGACGGTGGAGTCTTGCTTGACTCAGGGAGACCCATGTTTGCTTTATTGGTTTAGTGGCCTTTGGTAACACTCTCTGGCATTCCAGAGGCCATCTGTACACTTGCATGTGTGGTCTCAATACATCCCTCCCATGTTAACGTCAGTTCTTTGGCAGCAGGGTCTTATTGCCTCTCCTCCTGCAGGTATCCCAACTTAGGGGCAAGGAGAGGCCTCTCCATTTGAAATGGAGTGGACTCCCAAACTATGAGCCAAAATGAATTCTTGTTCTCCTAAACTGCTTCTTGTCGGGTATTTAACCATAGCAATAAGAAAATCAAAATATGCCAGTGCCGACTTGTCCTTTTCCCACTGGTCTGGCGTACAGACCTTTGTCTCTCTCTTGTATATATAGTTCCAGAATGTCCATTTGGAAACTAAAGCCTCAATCAGAAAATCGTAATTCTAAAACTCCTCATCTTTTCGCTGGTATGTTGGTTTTGACAACGGGTCTCCTTAATGCACTTTCCTCTTAGGCAGATGATAGGACAGCAGTAAGTTCCCCTTCAGGGTCCTAGGACAAGGAGACAGCTCCTGTTCATTCTTAGCATAGTCTCTCTTAATGTTATATTTTAAAGATAAGTTTTGCTCCCTTTTAAAGGTTAGATATTCAGTATCTTTATAAATCTTATTTTCTTTCTTCTGTTATTTTCTCTTCTCTGTGTTTTAGATGTTTTTATTGTTTGATTGACATTGCATACATTTATATAATGAAAATTTGTCATCTTTACCTCCTCTCTCATTCTCCTTCTTCGCAACCACTGTGCATCCTACTTTTATATCTTCTTTCTGTATGTGACCCACTGAATTTACTGGAGTTTCTTAACCAGGCATGAGTGGGAGACTATCTGTTGGAGCAAAGACAACTTACACCACTGAAGAAAAGGACAACCCCCCCGCCAGTAGCCATTAACTGCCAATAATCCCTCAGGGAGGGATGAGACCTCATGGGTCCTCCTTCATCCATGATGAAATGTTGAGGAGCCCAATCACGTGCAGGCTTTGTACAGATAACCACAACCACAGTGAGTTCATGAATGCAAGGGCTGTGTCATGTCCTGAGAACATCTTTTTGCTACACTACTCCCTATCTTCTGGCACTTACATCATTTCTGTCACACCTTCCACGATGTTCCCTGAGCCTAGAGGAGAACAGCTATTTTCTTTTTTTTCTATAGCTTGAAAAAATGATGTATCTCATTTCCAATAATACCTAGCCACAGTCTGTTCTATTGATCAATGCGCGATTATAGATACATGGGCCTTATAAAAGACTATTGAAATCTAGGCTACAAAATGTTGGAGGCAAGCTCTATTCACATCATTCTTGAAATGCCTTTGCAAATATAACCCCTAACGAGCAATCCTAGCTGTTTATTCGACACCCTAGTTGGCAGTCATATGACTAAATCTTTAGTCACATCACTGTAAGGGAGACACATTGACCCCTTCTTGGTGTTAAGTCAAGTGTTCAAGATTGAGTAACTCCTACGCAGTCATAAACTGCCAGCACTTAAATTCAATCTGAACTCTGTCTGCCCCTAAGACACAATAACCTTGCATCTGTTCCTGCTTGAGCATCTATAGCCTGGACCACCTTTCATGAAAATTGCCACACGACTATTACATAAGAGTTTTCACTGCATCCCAAACAAAGATAAAAAAGCTAAAAATCATCTCTGCCAAGACAGAAACCTAGTTAATAAACCGAGGGCTAAAAATTACAAATAGAACTGTCCTGTCAATAACTCGCGGTTCTTCCTGAATGTGCAGGAGAGAGGACTTGAGATGCCGCTGCCTGCCTACACATGAATTTTTATGCTCAGTGTCTCCCACTACCTTCTGCTGTGACAAAATCTCCAGAAAGTGCTCCTGCCTGGCTGCTGTCCCCTGAACGACAAACGCAATAACTACTTTGACTCTGCCTAGCGATTACCTAAGGTTGTGTTTACAGACTTCATGAAGGAGATCTTTGCTGGTCCCCTGAAGATAAAGGTTTTTTTTTTTTTTTCTGAGACTTCAATACAAAGGCACTCCAGCCCGCACCCAGTGCCCTGTGGCTCCTCCATCACTTTTGATGACTGCTGTTTACAGGAGTCAGCAGGGTTGATTTCTGCCTCTGTCTGCTCAGAGGAGTCAATCAACTAAAACAAAAGTTACCTAAAGAAAGCTAACTCCTTTTCACTGCGTGAAGGAAGGGATCTAGAGTTACTCCAGCCAAGGAGGCGAGACTCAAAACAGAGATTTCCTGGTATGCAGGGTTTCAAGTGCAGCAGGGCTAATCAAATGGGATGGGACACCTGCTCCCAGCAAAGACCGCTACCAGCAGCTTCCGGCTTCAAAGGCTCCGAGGACAAGGCTCTTCTTTCGCTTTGTGTCTACTTGAAGTTCTCTTCTTTTCATGATGGCTCGCTCTCTCTTTTGCTGTCTTCTTTTCATCTCTTCTCCTTTTTTCTATTTTTTTTTTCACTTTGTTTCCAAACATAAATAATGTATTGTTAAAATGAGTTTAGAGGATAATAGAAGAAAAGCAATTAGGTTAAAAGAAATGACCCTTTCACCTTTCCTTCTGATTTTCAACATTAAGAGCCTATCAATTTTACATCACTTGTCTTGCTATCTCTAAAATCTCAACAAATTAGTGATGTAGTTTCTCACTCAACCAACAGTCTTTGCTGAACTTCCTAACTCCCAGTTGTTAAAATGATAGTTTTATTTTTTATTTTTATTTTTTTTTAAATTTCTATATGTGTATCAATGTACTGTCTGCATGCAGGTCTATGCACTCGTGTCTTGCAATGCCACGGAGGACAGAAGAGGGTGTCGGATTCCCCTGGAACTGGAGTTCTCCTGGAATTGGAGTTTCAGACGGTTCTCAGCCGCCATGTGGGTGCTGGAGATCGAACCCCGGTCCTCTGTAAGAGCGATCGGTGCTCTTAACCGCTAGGCCATCTCTCCAGCCCTAAAATGATAGTTTTAATAACTGCATAATAATTATTGTGTAATTGTTAAACCAGGGTCTTTTTTTTTTGTCTTCTTTTTACTTGGCATGCTCAAGCATCTCTGCATTAATCTTGTCCTCTAGAGCTGGTGTTACAGTGACCACGGAAACAGGCAATGAGAACTTGCAACGGGACTTAGGTAGCTCTGCCTTAAAGTGGACTTTCATTGATTCTGAATGAACTGCCCCTGTTTCTATTCACAAGCTCTTTGGCATTCTGAAGAATAACAGTGGTATGTGGTCAACATTCTCATCTCTACTGTAAACACTGTTTGAGAACCACCAGTGGCTACAATTTCTTGTCTACAAAACTATTCCAGACATGGCCTGATAAGGGTTACGGTTCATTATACCTTGTCAGAGATATGGAACTTGAATTGTATGTGTTATGACGGTTCTTTTAATAGCCTTTGCCATTTCTCAGCCATCCCCCTGGCTTTCAGAAAGACACGACATAATTCAACTCTACTTTTTCTTGATTTGTGGATGCGCTTCTGTTTCTAATTCATGAGCAATTTTCTTAGCTAAATGAAACTGTGCTTATGCTTATCTGTACAGCTTGCCTCGGGACAGAAGCCCAAAGACTACAAAGGCCTCATGCTCAGTAGTAATCTCTTCTTCTCATCACTCAGCACTATTTCCTGTGCCTCCAAGGCCCAGGCCAAGCTATCTAATAATGCTCTCTAATTTTGGGCAACATGATGGACAACCCCAAGACACAAGTTGTCCCATTATTATGGCAATGAAATGTAAACCCAGCACATACCTGAGTAGTCACACTGTAGTTAAAGCCAAGCAATAATTAATCCAGAAAGAGAAGGGGGGGAGTGGCCAACTTTTGCATCCAGCAAAGAACTTAAGTTTTATTTCCAAGACACAGTTGTCCCACTATTTTTTAACATTTTTGTTGAAATTATGTGCATTTCATACATCATTCTCAGTCCAATCTAGACTCACCTTGTCTTCCATGCCCCCCACCCCACCCGAGTTCATGCACCCTGCCATCCCTGCCCTGTATCTTTTTCTGACTCTTCAAAGTTTTTTTCAAAGCAGAGGATTATCGTCCTTGGGGGAACTTTACTGTTTCAGTCAGTTCCCTGTCCCTGTTCCTCTGCTGTTGTTCCCACTAATCTGTACCACTTCAACATATGCATATATATATATATATATGTGTGTGTGTGTGTGTGTGTGTGTGTGTCATACCCATACTAAAATTATATCATCTGTATACACTATCATTTCCATATCATATTCCAGTATTCGCATTTTCCTTTTTAAATTTATATTACTCTAAAATGTGCCTACCTATTCTCCTATCAAGAACAGTCTAAAAATAAGTGGTGGGTTAATTCTAGAGCCTGTTAAGGAATTTACATTATCAGAGCACAGCTGCTTTCAGGGAAAGGGGTATATAACGTTGATGTTGCTCAGTTTTCCTTACAACTTGGTGCTTGGTGTTAGCATCCACAAATGAGGGATACCATTTGTCATTTGCTTTTCTGGGACTATTTTTCGTCACTTAAAATATCTTCTAGTTCCATCCATTTACCTGAAAAGTTCATGATGCCATCTTTCTTTAGCATTATTATGACAATGAAATTTAAGCACAGCACATACATGAGTCGTGATGTCAAAGCCAAGCAATAATTAATCCAGAAAGACAAGGGGGGCGGGGAGTGGCAACTTTTGCATCAAGCAAAGAACTTAAGTTTTACTTTTATTTCCCAGTACTAATCTTCAACTTTTCCCTAACCACATTCCAGAACTTCATATCCCTCCATCCCAAAAAGAGACAAGAAGCAATGACGTGCACAAATGCTTACTACTTGAAAGACTTTCCTGTTTCCCACTTGACTGTTGTGAAGTCTAGCCATTATTACAACTAAGAGCATGAGTCTTCTCGATTTACAAGGTAAAATCATCACTTTCATATGAACAGAAAACATGCCATTTAAGGGCTGGAGAAGACGGCTTAGTGGTTAAGAGCACTAGCTGTTCTTGCAGAGGACCTGGGTTCAGTTCCCAGCACCTACATGGCAGCTAACAACTGTCAAAAATTCCAGTTCCAGAGAATCTGAGATCCTCTTCTGATGTCCACAGGCACCGCATGACAGATGCATGTACGTACATGCAGGCAATATACTCATACATATAAACTAAAAATAATAGGGCTGGAGAGATGGCCTAGCGGTTAAGAGTGCCGACTGCTCTTACAGAGGACCCGGGTTCGATCCCCAGCACCCACATGGCGGCCGAGAACCGTCTGAAACTCCAATTCCAGGAGAACTCCAGCTCCAGGGGAATCCGACACCCACTTCTGAACTCCGCGGCATTGCACGACACGGGTGCACAGACTCGCATGCAGACAGTACATTCGTACACATACAGAAATAAAAAATTAAAAAATTAATAAAAAATTAAAAAAAAATAATAAATAAAAATTTAAAAAAGATTTTAACTTATTAATAAAATATTGAACCAGTCAGATACTAAAATAAGTTAAAAGATGATGTACACATAGAAAATCAGTGAAACTGAAATCTATTCACAAATGGACAAATCAGTTTGTATCCAATAAATAAATAAAATGTAGTATTTGAAATGAATTTATCTTTATGGTACAAATCAGTAATATTTCTACCAGAAAAAATTCATTTTCCTTGCTAAAGGCAAGAATCATTTGTATTAATATCTTAACTTACAAAATTAAGTCAATAAACAGGCAATCAAACAGTCAAACTCCTACTACACCCATCTACTGGAATGAGCTACATTGTTCAAGACCACTACTAAAAGCCAAGAGGGCTGTTTATGATTAAACTAATCTGGAAAAAATTAAATGGAGGCTGTGTAGAAAGCTGAGTTGGTACAGTGGCTGATGTACAGCCCTGTGGCCCTGAGTTCAATCCCCAGCACATACCACACATGCAAGCCAAGCGTGGCAGCACACACCTGTAACCCCAGCTCTGGAGGCACGCTGAGACAGGTAGAACCCCAAAGATCATTGGCCAATTAGTTTAGATAAATTGATCAGCTCCGGGTTCATTGAAAAACCCGGTATCAACAAAAACTAAGGTGGAGATTGATTAAGGAAGACAGCTGATGTCAAACTCTGGCCTCCACAGGCCTCCACACAGATGTGCACATGCACCTTTGCTCACACATGCACACGTACACATACACACATGCATACTAAATAAATTTATCTTGTTGTGGTAGCTCGCTATTATAATCCAAGCACTCAGAAAGCAAAGATTGAGGGCAGTCTGGGATGGTCTACATAGTAAGTTTGGGGCCAGCTGGGGGTACATAGTGAGGCCTTATCTCAAAAAAATTAATTAATAAAATAATTTTTAAAAAACAAAAATATAATAAAAGGAAGCTCAGAGCCTGACCTAAGGAGGCCACTAAGTCTCTCCAGAATCAGTGGTGGCACTTGCTGTCTCCAGAGAGAAGGAATATGCTAGTCCTAGCTGTTCTGTGTCCAGGCTGTTGCTGAGTCTCCTGCAGGGCAGGTACCCAGTGGTGAGCTACATCAAGGGACCTACAAGGCTGTGGCACATCAGTCTAGAGCCCGAATGACATCAAGGTGAGATCCAAACAGAAGCACAGTGACTTCCAACACACTGCCCAGGGCATAGCTCCTCTGGGATGTTTGTGACGGGATTCGAGACGTGACTTTTAACATTTTGCTGCTTCTGTTTCTCAGATATCAAGGTGCCATGTTGGGGGATGTAGTACCCTGAACTCCAGCACTGAAGAGTTGCTCAGCTGTTCAATTCTGGGTTATTGCTTGAATGTGAAATGCTCCACTGGTTCATGTGTTTGGACAGTTCATCCCTAGATAATGACGCTGTTTTGAAAGTCATATGAGATGGGGTCTAGATGGAGGAAATAGCTTTCTGAAGGGTGGAGTTTCAGATTAATTAATTAATTTAGTTATATTTTATGTGTATGAGTGTTTTACCTGCATGAATCCGAGTGCCCCTGTGAGTACAATGCTCTCCATTGGGCCAGAAGAGGGTGTCAGATCACCTGGAACTTGAGATACAGATGGTTGTCAGCTACCTTCTGCATGCTGGGATCCAAACCCAGGTCCTCTGCAAGAGCAGAGAACTGCTCTTAACAGCAGAGCCATCTCTCCTGTCCTGAGGGGCAGATTTTCAGAGTTATAGGTAGCCCGGCTTCCTACCAGAGCTTTCTGCTTCCTGATCCACCAAGATATAATGTCTCACCTGAAGAACCTGTAGCAAATGACCAGCTTACTCTAGCCACCAGCTGTCCAGCCATAAGGACTTTGCCACTCCCAACCATGAGTCAAAATAAATCCATGTGACCTGTAGGTGTTTGGTCAGGCATTCTCAGCAATGATTAAAAGAAAGCACATCATGTCCAGCCGGGCGTGGTGGCACACGCCTTTAATCCTAGTACTTGGGAGGCAGAGGCAGGTGGATCTTTGTGAGTTCAAGGCCAGCCTGGTCTACAGAGTGAGTTCCAGGACAGCTGGGGCTACATGGAGACCCTGTCTTAAAAAAGACCAAAAAAAAAAAAGGAGAAAGTACATCACATATAATATTTTACTCTTGAGCTGTGAGGCAGTACATTCCCACCCATGATAGATAAACATCTAATAGAAGGTCCACCACTTGAACTTCCCAAGCCGTGCAACTTTGGGGAAATATAAACTTCATTGGGCCTCAGTTTTCGTTTGTGAAATCTGGACAATAATCAGCCTATGCTGTAGAATTTATTGAAGAATTTGATAGAGTTTTATATGTGAAAGGTTCAACATGAGCTCCACTATGTAGACCCAAGCAATGGCATCTGTTGACATTTCATGACTCAAGTAAATAATGGCTACTTTTATAATTTCATAATTTTTCAGTATTTGCATTGCACATTTCCTACCTTCAAGAACTTTAGAGAATAGAAATTAAATACAGGGTTGATCACAAGAAATTATCGCTGTGCCCTGCCTAAGTACATCGCCTATAAATCTTCCCCTCTGAAGCCACCACAGCCTGAGACGCTCTGTGCAAGAGTAAGGCCAATGCTTATGATACAGCAGGGCACAGAGTGAATGAGACTGCCTAAGAATAGAGTGAGCAGTTCCTAATTCCAGGTATCTGATGCCGTGAGTGTTTCAATCTGTTTGTAAACTACTCTGTCTGTCTTTATTCTTTACTTTCTTTTTTATTGCAATGCTGAGGATTAATGCACAGTCCATATATTAAAATGCATATGTGAGCAGACGTGTAAGCACATCTGTGAGTTTGTATGCATGTGAGTATGCTTCTTATACATGAGTGTGTTAAGTGTATGTATGATGTGAGCATGTGCAGTGCGTGTGCATACATGTATGCGTGTGAGCACGTGGCAAAGGTATGTGTACTTGTGAGAATGTGTGTATACGTATGCATGTATATGTGTATGTGGAGGTATGCATGTGTGTGTGCACATGTGTCCATGTGTGTTCTTTTTCTTCCTAGTGTCAAGTGCTGCTGCTTAGATGGAGGAGAGGAGAGAAGAGGGAGGAAATAGGACGAAGAAGCCATCAAATCAGTGACTGAGATTAGGATACTCTCAGCAGTGTCCACCATGAATGGGGAGATACATTCTAGGAAACGCACACACACACACACACACACACACACACACACACACACACAAGCACACTCACACTGCAGTTGGGCTGAGGATTCAGAATCCTCTCTATGGAGAACTAATCTCTTGAAGAAGCAGCTTGGCTAAAGCTCAGACCCCAAAGCTTGAAACCTAAAGCCGTGGCATTGGCTGAGGCAGCAGTGAATCCCAGCATGCTGATGACTGTGCCGCCTCACCCTTCCCAAATCCTGTGTTTGCCAAACACCTCGCGCCTGTGTACACAGCGCTGAAAGGGAATGCCTTCTCATTTTCAGTGTTCTGGGGCTAATGTTCCCCATCACTCAACACTGCCGTCCTCGACCGGGCGTCCTCCCTTCCAAATCCACAGGCATTTCCTCTTTCATGATGTGAGCAAATTGAAATCTGTGAGCTAGTGATTTACAGACTGCACCGAGCTCCAGAGAGCCCTATTTGATGAGTTGGGTCTCCCGGTAATCACTGGTTTTGCAGGAGTCGTTCAGGAAATGTTTTCCTGGCAACCTCATTTCCAGGCACGCGATGAAATCCAGGGGCATGCTTAATTCGCGAATCATTGAGAGATGTGTCCAAATGTTTTTCGAACTGAAGATCCAGCTAGTTAACAGGTGGGGACTGTTGCTGGGAGGCACAGTAGCCTTCTTTCTCTCTCCCAAAACGCAGAGGATAATTGTCTTTTAAAGATAAGAAGGTGCTTGAAACTGTATCCGCTGTTTTCCAAGCCCTCAGGCATCTGAGAGGCTTGTGATAGTGAAACCCTCCTTCAGTAGTTATTTATGTAAATGCATGGGGTTTTCACTACCTGGAAATGAGCTCTCCAGATGCAGGGATACACCTCCTCAGTAGCCAAAAAGATTTCTGCTTGTCTGTTTGTAAACTACCTTGCTATATCACTCCAGTGAGCTTTGGAAAACAAATAAGTTATCTGTGACTGTAGCAAAACTAAAGTGCAATCACGTTTCCACTTGAAGAAGCAAAGTTTAATTTGGTATTTTAAAAATTATCATATAAACCTAATACTACTCAATGGCTTTAGAAATTAAAAAGAGAATGGTTCTGGAGAGATAGTTCAGGGGATAAAGTGCAGCATAAGAAATGGAGGTCAGGGGCTGGAGAGATGGCCTAGCGGTTAAGAGCGCCGACCGCTCTTACAGTGGACCCGGGTTCAATCCCCAGCACCCACATGGCGGCCGAGAACCGTCTGAGGCTCCAATTCCAGGAGAACTCCAGTTCCAGGGGAATCTGAGACCCTCTTCTGACCTCTGCGGCATTGCATGACACGGGTGCACAGACTTGCATGCAGACAGTACATTCATACACATACGAAATAAATAACATTCAAAAAAAAAAAAAAAAAAAAAGAAATGGAGGTCAGATCCCCAGACCCTGTAAAATGCTTGGTGGCCATGGTGGATGGCCGTCTGTAACTCCAGCACTTGGAAGGTAGAGATGGGGTCCTCCAGAATAAGCCAGCTAGCTAGATGAGTTGTCTCAGCCAGCTTGGGGTTCAAGTGACAAACCCTGCCCCAATAAATAAGCTCCAGGTTGTCAACCTCAGGCCTTTGCACCACATGCACATGTGTGCCCACAAACATGTGAACAGACATATATATACATATATATATATATATATATGCACACTACACATTCATATATAGTTAAAAGCAAACAAAACATCTTCATGGGCTACAGGTGTAGTTCAATGATACAGTATAAGTCCAGCAGGTACGGGGCTCAGGGATAGCTCCAGGTATGGGGCTCAGAGATAGCCCCAGCACCACACACACACAAAAAAGATCTAAATTTTATTACACACACACACACACACACACACACGCACGCACATCAACAAGTGAAACAAAACACAACAAAATAAAGGCCTGTTATTGACTAGAGGTGATCAAGGGCTAATGCCTTCACATGATGGGTTCTGGAAGGTCCTGGCACCACGGCCCCTCATTGTCCAAGGCTAAAGCACTAGACTGGTAGAAGATGATGGAGTCAATACTGGAGATAGAGCAATGTTTACAGATCACAAGCCTCCCATCCTGGAAAGCCAGGAAGAAGCACTTAGTTATAATGTCTGGTTTGCTCTCAACCTTGCAGGAAATACATTTTCTAACCTGAGGAAGTGGTGGACTCAGGTCATGCAAGAATCAAGTTGGTTCACATCTTCTGATTCACTGATGAAGTAATCATTTAAATATGTGTGCATGGTGATAAAAAAAAAATCACATTATTTCTGCTTTTTCATTTTAATAGATTGCTCCAGGTAAGCCCAGGGAAAGAAGTACTTGACTTTCATGCTAAAATTTCTTACATTTAACAATGTGAAAATGTCCCCAAGAGTTTTTCAGTTATTCAAATTCACCTTGGCTTTGAAAAAAATAATTCAACTTATTACTGAATTTTTAGAGAATAACACAAGAATTATATTATGCTTAATTTTCATTAAAATGAATTACATTTTTGGTTGAATAAATGGTTCATAGTGCCCACATGTATCTTAGATACACATGAACCTAGTGATGGATTTCAGTTGAATTGCCACAGCAACTCCAAACCACAGGAAGATAGGGCCTGAGTGTGGACCTGGCTCTGCCCTGTTCTACCTGAGCAAACTGGCACAGGTGACTTAGCTTCTTATTCTCAACTCTAACCCTATGAGAGCTGGTCTTTAACAACTTCTCTCATGCAAATTAAATAATCAAAAGAGAGTCATTCAATCAAAAATTATTGAGTGTTTACTAATTGCCAGACTGTGAAGCAAAGCTTTCACAAGACAAAAATGTTGAAAAAAACACAATTTATTTATTTATTTATTTATTTATTTATTTATTTATTTATTTGTCTTTTTTGAGACAGGGTCTCCCTGTAGCCCCAGCTGTCCTAGAACTCACTCTGTAGACCAGGCTGGCCTTGAACTCACAAAGATCCACCTGCCTCTGCCTCCCAAGTGCTAGGATTAAAGGGCGCCACCATGCCCGGCAACAACATTAATTTTCATCTATCTATGTAGTGACCCATTACATAGCTCAGGTTAGCCTGCTCAAGGATGAATAGTCAAACTAGCCCAGAAGAAACTCAGCTTTCATTAATTTGAGCAAACTAACTCCCCTTCAGTGTTTAGAGGAAAAACGTGGCAGGATTGCCTGAGTTTTTTTTTTTTTTTTTTTTTTTAAACAGTGGGATTAAAAAGTTGAAGAGCAATTTTCTATAAGACATGCAAAATGCCCAGGAACACATCTTAAAGCATAACTTGTAGACACACCCTGCAAACGACATTTTGGGAAATACCAAATTTACTTTGACTTTCCCATGTACAAATTGGTATGTAAGGACGACATAATAGTTATGAACGCAAAATAATTATACCCAAGAGTAAGATTTAATTCAAGTAATTACTGAGGAGATATAAGTGTACCCATGCAATTTGTAGATGAAACATCAGTTTCAATGGGCAATTCTACCACAGAGTAAGAAGCACTATCTCCCCTGAAGTCTTTGGCAATATGGAAAATTTGGCCATGCAATGGTGAGAGAATACAACCTCACTAAGTTTTCATTTTCATGTTTTCTCTCATGTGTTAAAGGGCAATTGATAATCCTTTAATGTATTACCTTGGTATTCCTCTTCATTTTTTTTTCTGTGGCATTGATTGCCCAGTTGTTTTTAAAGTAACTTTAATAACTCTTACTTATTAAAGATATTCTTTTTATGTATGTAGTTGGATGCAAGTTTTGCCAAATTTGGGAAAATCATCTTTTAATTTGTTTAATTCTGCCATATATTTTTATAGACACTTTGTCCGTCTTTGATGGTCAGTTTCGATTCTCAACTCCAGCTGGCCTGGACTAGAATTTGTTATATAGATGTCTGGTGGGTTTTTGCTTGCTTGTTTGTTTTTTGAGACAGAATCTCCCTGGAGCCCCAACTGGCCTAGAACTCACTATGTAGAGCAGGCTGGCCTCGGTCTCACAGAGATTTGCCTGTGTCTCCCTGTCGAGTGCTGGGATTAAAGGCATGTGCCACCATGCCTGGCTTATGTTCATATTTTAACTTTGTCTATATGTTTGTGTGTCTGTGTGCAGGTATGTACACATGAGTACAGGCGTTGATGGAAGTCAGAGGAATCAGATTCCCCTGGAGCTGTAGCTCACAGGTAGTTGTGAACCTCTAGACATGGGGGCTGGGAACCACACTCAGCTCCTCAGCAAGACCAGTACCTGCTCATAACCACTGAGCCAATGCTGCAGCCCTAATTCGGGTTTTGATCTTAGCCGTTTCCCTCCTTTGGATACATACTTTTCTACGCTGACTCAAATTCCTATTAGTGTGTCCCATGCTCTGGCAGAGGGGTGCCATCTGCATTTATGCTCTTCCCCTCCCAGGAGCTGAGTTCTAGTTCTAAATTTATAGTCTTTCCTTGATCTTTTGCCAAAAGACCACAGCAGAGGGATGGCCAGTCAAGCTTCTGCCATCACTCTTCATCAAGGAGCCTGGGTTAGCCTGCTTGAAGAGGAGAGGCCCCAGAGGGAAGAACCCACATTCTCCAATTCTCCAGCCTGGTTGGACTTACACCAGTTATGGCTGGCTAGCCCTGGAACTTGCACCCTAAAGTGGGGGGGGGGAGGGTGGGAGAGAAGATGTTTGGCTCGATTACACATTCATGAATAATAATAAATGCTTTTTTATTTTAAGCAACAGTGGTTTTATTCAACAGCAAAAAGCCATTGGATAGATACCCTTGGCCGTCATATACACATAAAATTCCTGTGTACTGTAACCTGTGTGGCTGGTTTTAGACATGTTCCATAATACCTTTTGCTAGAGAATTCGGGTGAACTCCTTGGGCATGGTCAGAAAGGAGTGTCATGATGAACATTCCTCTGCTTGGTGAGCCATGCATTCCTCCACATCCCCACAATGCTTCTTGGAATGGCTTTCATTTCTTTGAATAAATAAATGTCACTTTGGCATCTTTGACAGTCCTGCTAGGTTCTCAAAAGTAAAAAGAAGAACACGAGCTATACTTCTTCAGGGACAGAATGCCTCTGTGCTAAAGAAAATAAAAGTTACTTGTGTGTTCCCCTCTCTTACAGCAAAGCAAACATCAGCCTGTTAACCAGAGATTAAGAGTCACTCTCTGGCTCTACAGGGTCTGGTGTGTATCAGTAGATGTTCTCTAGAGGAACAGAACTCATAGAATGCATGTGTATTCCCAAAGGGATTTACTAACAATGGTGGAAGCTTTTCTCTTTATGGCGAACAGGGCCCACGTGGCCCTGCTAAGGGGGATGGGGATACACTGTGCTGTTTGTGGACACTGTGGGGAGCTGGCCCCTCCACGCAGAGACCAGCCGGCTACTTCTCGCAGCCAACCTAAATGGTAACTCCAACTTAGGCTCTTAACCTGGACCCATGAGACTCGTGTTCCACTCTTGGCCATGACTTCCCACCTGCCCAGAGCTGGCACAGGAATTTCACTCGCAACACCAGCTACCCAGGTTTGTGGTCTGCAAAGGGAACGTTTTTCCAGCCCACTGGCCACCTAAACGAAACTCAGGCCTACCTTAGCCTGTATGCACACAATAATTAATAAAAATGTTGACCAGGAACTCCGTGATGATGTTAATATGGAATTCGATTTACTGGTTGCCATAGCTTGCTTTTATAAACCAAATGGCGTCAGTTCCCAGGACCAATCACGAGCCCCCCAACTCTGTGCCACTGCACACCTCGTTCCACCCAGCATCGCACACCTAGGCCATGCTGCTTGCTCCTCCCTGGGGCGGAGCCAGACTCTTGGCCATGCGGTGCTAGTTGGAAATCCAGCCCGCAATTCAAGCTGGATTTCCCACAGTGGGCTGTACATTGGAGCGGTTGAGAAGCAAGCAGTTGTTCAGTCTTCAAGGTTAGGTGCTTCAGCAGTACCAGCCTTGACAGTGGGGACCCAGAGGACTCCAGGACAGTTGCTGGCTTTTATACATTAGAGGCTAAGGAGGATGGGTTCTGATGTTAGGACAGCAGCGGGGGCAGCAGCAGCAACAACAACAACAGGGCAGACTCACTTTGTAAGCAGCAAAGGTAAGCGGACAGGACCACTTTTCCCATGGATGTCTTTACATATGGGCTGCTGCCAAAAGGTACTGCCCTTTCTCTAGGACAGCCTTTCCCAGTCAATTCTCGTTGGACATGCCTTCACAGACCCATCCAGAGATTTGTCTCACAGCTGGGGAGGCCCTCTTGATCTTATGCTTTCCCCACAGGGGGACTCTCATCCACACACTGGGAGTCACACCTTGAGTCACAATGAACCAGCTCTTCCTTTAATTGGTCCTGTCAACAACTTTGTCAGAGCAGTGAGAAAACAGTTAATACTATAGATAACAGAATGGCTCCGACAAAGCTTTCCTTATTCTATAAGGCCGAAAAGAATATCTCATATAAAAAGAATCCTTAATTGGGTACATTTTTTATTTTATCTTTTCACTTAATTTTTTTTTTTTTACAGTCACACCCTGCTGAGCTGGAACTCATTACAAATATACAGCCTAGGCTGGCCTCAAACTCTCAGTGATGCTCAACTCTATCTCTTGAATGGCAGAATTCCTGGCCTGAGCCACCATGCCCAGGCTAAAAGAGTTTAACAAAGAAAAATATATGTTTGGCAGGATGGTGGAAGCGGGTCGCCCACCCACAGAAATGTGTTCTTTTTCCAAATTCAAATTTATGTTCTTATCCATCTATCCATCAAGGGTAATAAAGCCCAAAACTCAACAGCACAGCTTCACACTTTATGTATTAATAAAATTGCATCACGTTGTGAGACTTAATTAGATAATAAAGCACTTTAACCCAGCCTGATAATTCTATGTAAGTGAAAAATATTGCTAATTTAGTAGTCATCATATACTCTGAAAATTTTTCTCTTGAAATGTGCAGACATGCTTTCAAAATCCCGCATGATCATGCCCACATTGGGTATGGTACAAACTAAAAACTGATGAGGACCTTCGTCTTGGGATGCATGAACTATGTCCTGCTCGCTCTCTTTAAATTTCTATTTATACCTCCTCTTCATTTAAATGTTTAATTAGGAGGAACACTTCCATGCATTGTAATTAAATGCAAGCACGGTTTCTTCACCACAAAAGAGTCATTTTCCATTCAGTTTAGACAAAGTTTTGTTTTGTCCCCGAATGAATCAATATGAAAATTAAGCTGGTTGTCTGAAAGCCTTAAAAAGGAGTATAGCTTTCATAATACAAGGAAGATTAAAATAATTTAAAATCTCAAAGCATATCCTTTTAGAATAATGGCATGCTATATTCTTACAGCCCTTAAAGGTGGCTTTCCCAGAGCAAAGAAAAATGAACAAAGGGGGCCTTTCGTTCTGGTTTATCTTCTTTAGAAGCTGGAACCTTTTCATAGTTGAAGCACAATTTTTCACTTTTAATTGGTTAGCTTTTAATGTGAAGATTGCAGTACAAAAAGGAATTCTTGTTCCAATTAGAGATGGAGGGCTGGGAGTTTGGAAGGTAGAGAACAGACTAAAAGATCGCTAGTTTACATGTTTCTCGGAATCTCCTCCAAACATTTTGACCCTTTCAGAGCCATGAACTTGGGAAGGAATCTTGTGCAAAAGAAAGTGATGAATGTAGAAAATTCCTATTTCATCTCTTCAGCCTCCTTCTCGTCGTCTAGATTCCAAAGTTTAAGTGCAATGTGTGCATATGTGTTTGTTTGCATCTATGGTAAAGAGAATGGAAACTAAATTCCTCTTGTGTGGAAAGCTTTGCCTGGTGTTAAATACTCCACACATTCTATTTCAGCTTTGGCTCAAGAATGGTGAGGAACAGAAGCCTCTTTCTGGTGGCTCTGCTCTGCTGGCCCCCTCCACGTGTGCTTGAGCCTTGCCTTTGGCCACATCCCAGCACTAGACAGACCCCTTTCCTCCACCCCCAAAACCCATAATGGATGTGAGTACACACTGTCCTGGATATAGGACCACTCATACTTTATCAAAGACTTCTGTTCCCTTTGGACACTGGTATTTAGTTCCGGAGTGAATGTCTAATCCTCTCTCTTTGTGAAGAGAGATAATTCCAGGGGTTTCTGTGTACAAACTGTGTACTATTTAAACACAGGCAGCTGGTGTCTTAATTATTGTGGTGTCCAGAAGCTAATGTGCATGAATCTGACCAGCAGCATGTAATTGGAGTGTTCTTCACTTATTTAATTACACGGTAAGAAGACAATGGAAATTACTAAACCCCTAGAGAAGAGAGCCATGGAAGGAAGGTGCTATTAAGAATAATGATAGTAAAAGTTCCTGGCAAAAAGACTTATGAAAAATAGAATGTATTTATGTTCCCATGCAAGATACTCCACACAAAATACTGTTTAATTTCAAAGAGAATAATGATGACTTTAAGTGGAAGAAAAGTGAAAGATGGCTTTTAAACCAGGGTTAATGTCAGCAGGGGTGAGAACTCCCTGAACCACATCAGGACCCTGTGACTGCCGGCCCCCAAATGTACAACCTCATGAAAAGAAAAATCAGACTCAAATCGAGGGATTCACTTTAAAGTGTTAAGCTTGTGGAAGACAAAGGAAAGCCCTAAAACCTCAGGAAACTTGGAGATGGAATGAGAGATCACAGAGCCCAGAGCTGATGGCCCTTCCAGGGGACACTACTACAGTGGCTGTGGAGTCTGTAAATTGGTTCATAGCAAAGATCCTAGTAAAATTTCCTGGTTTTGATGAATGAACTATAAATAGGGAAGGTATTAACATTAGAAGAAAATGGGTTGTTCTAATTCATTTTTCTGTTGCTGTGATAAACACCATGACCAAACCAACTTGGGAAAGAGAGGATTTTTTGCATCTTACATTTCCAAGTAACAGTCCATCTTTGAGAAAAGTCAGAGAGGAGCCTGGAGGCAGGAGCTGAAGTACAGACCATGGAAGAACACTGATTACTAGCCTGATCCCCTGGCCTCTACCCAGTCTGCTTTCCTGTACAATCTAGGACCACCTGCCCAGAGATGACACCACCCACATCACTCAACAATCAAGAAAAATGCCTCACAGACAGGCCTACAGGACAATCTGATTGAGGAAATTTCCAATTAAAGTTCTCTTTTCTCAGATGTATCAAGTTTACAACTGACGTCAACCAGGACACGAGGGAAGGATAAGCGGGGACTTTTATCATTCTTCCATCTTTTCAGCAGGACTGAAATTATTTGCAAAAAATTTAGAATAATTATAATTTATTTTTATTGATCACTGTGTACTGAACATTAGTGTAATGCATACATATGCATATATGTATATACATATTAACTAAAGATTAATTTCACATAATCTTTGCAAAATCTGAAAAGATGGAGACATTATTATTAAGTATTCCCTCATTTATGGATGAGAAATCTGAGGACTCAGAAGGGCAAGTATCGATTGGTTCCAGACTGCAAAGGACCTACAACATCTCCAGCCAGAACCTTCTGAAAGTTCTTCTGTATTCCTTTCTCAGTTTAATAAGAATCAGAGGGCTGGAGGGACGGCTTAGTGGTTAAAAGCACTGGCTATTCTTTCGGAAGACCCAGGGCTCAATCCCAGCACCCACGTGGTGGCTAACAACTGTTTGTAACTCCAGTTCCAGGGGATCTGATGCCCTCTTCTGTCCTCCAAAAGCAATGCACAACATGGTGCACTTACAATTAAAAAAAAAAAAAAAAAAAAGAATCAGAATCATTGTGATCTTAGTTTAATAAGACCAGAATCATTGTGATCTTTAGAAACATTAAAGATCCATGTTCAATAAATAATCTAGGCTCCCACATGACCTGAACCAGAATAATGGAAACTTGAATGGAAATATAGAGGCATTCTGCACATACCGCTGTAGCCTCCTAAGGCTCAAAGGTAGAAGCCAATATGTGCCACAAATCAGGGAAACCTTCAGCTTCACTAAGTGATTGATTACCTGTCCACCCGCTCCTCCCTGGGGTGCAGCAGAGCCCTGCTTTGAGGCACAGACCTATTTCTTTTCTTTTTCTTTTTCCTTTTTTGAGACCAGGTCTCCCAGTTACAGCTGTCCTGGAACTCAATATACAGATCAGGCTGGCCTGGATTTCACAGAGATCTGCCTGCCTCTGCATCCCAAGTGTTAGGATTAAAGGGAAAGATGTGCACCACCACACCAGTGAGGCCTGTTTTCTTGGTGAAATGTTTCCTACCGCAGCCAAGTTCAATCTGCTAACACAGTGTCAGCAGGCTTTCAAAAGTGGTGAAAAAAAATAATTGTGACTCCTTTTTGGGGGGCTTCAAACTTATCGTGTAGACTACATTGTCCTCAAACTCACAGCCGACCTTCCTGCTTCTCCTTCCCAAGTTAGGATTACAGTTGTGCCCCACCACATTTGGCTTCGATTCTCAAGCAGACTCTTGCACACCACCAAATGATCACAAAAATCAAAGTGGACATTCTGTTCAAAACAGACAGTGAAAGAATAAAACTGGGGGCACTCTAAGCACTTCTGGTCTGTCTCCTAATAGTTGTGAAAATGTAAGAGGAGCTGATCCATGTCTTGAGTCTATTCCTTATGGAAGCCCAACTCATTCATAATAGTTTGCACGTATTATTTTAATTCTTGCTTGCTTTGTGATCTGTGAACCTTTATACAGAAAGAAAGTATTGACGTGGGGATGCCAGCCAGAGAGGCTACTTGGGGCTTCTTCTAGAAATGCCAGCCACAGCCTTGGGGAGCACCTCGATGAAGCTACAAATGTAAAGTCTGAACTCTATTAACTCATAGTGAAATGAAGATGAGGTGAAAACACGTGTAGACATTCAGGGAAAATACCAACTTCATATTTTTATTTGAATCAAAGATGTTGGTAAATATTTTGAGGGAGGAAAGAGTACTTTGAATAGACAGAAAAAGTAATTATTTGGTAACCACTAAGGTAGGTGGAAGGCCTGGTTGGAATAGAACTCTCTCCCCCGCAAATTCTTTCTCTTCTATATAACACACGCACACACACACATACACACAAATACACGCGTACACATATATACAGAGACACATAGGGACACACATTTACATGTGCACAGAGATATATGCACCACACATGTGCATACATAGACACACGACACATGCATACACACACACATGCACGGTTTGCATGCACACACCATCTTCCTTAACCTTTTCTATTACCCAGGTTACTCTCATTCATTCAAAAACATTTAATGAGTCTCTACTAGCTGCCGTGCAGTTTTTCTAGAATAATGATTATCTTCTATATTCATGACCTCAGATATTGGCAGAATCAATAGTTACTTTCTTAATTTTTGATAAATAGTATTGAACTAAAGAGAAGGGTGTGGGCCTATAAATAATGAACAATCCCACCTAGCCTGCGGGCGGGCATTTGGCAAGGTTTCCCCCAAAGAAGTTTCCCAGGAGAGATTGCTGAAAAGGAGAAGTCAAGTGTGCATAGGACCCAGAGCCGTCCACAGGAAGCCTAGCACAACGAACGCCCAGGGAGGGAGCCAGGGGCAGAAAAAGGAGTGGAAAGAGGAGCCCACACGGCAGGAGAAAGAAGGGGCCGGAGCCACTCCTGAAGGCTCCCTCAGGCCCTGTGCTCCTAAGAGCAGTAGGAAACCATTAAAAGGTGAAGGAGGGTATGACATAATCTGATTCGCAATTAAAGTAAAAGCAGAAATTGCTTAGCTTAGGCCATAAACCCTCTGACTAGGAGCCGTAGAGTGGCTAAGCCAGGTCATATTGAAAGCATATGACAGTAGCATTTTGGTAGGCGGTTAACTACTTTTAGTGGCAGCCAAGGCCTGTCCTTCCTGGAGTGCCAACTATTATTTTAAGGACTAAATGGAAGCTTATATTTCCCAACTGAAAACCTGTAATATCGCCCTAATCAGAATTCTATGTGTTTGTTTATTAAGTTTATGTTATATTTTTAAAGAAGACCTCAGATTTGTAAGGTCTCATTAAGCCCTTCCATAACTATAAATGGAAGAGAAGAATTTATTTAATTCCTTTGGAGCAAATAAAGTCTATGAGGCCCAAAAGAATCTATTCCCCTAGCCCAAAGCAGTTTCTAATGTGCATTATTTAAAGCCTACTAGTCTCTGTTTACCAGATGGTCCAGTGAGCCTGGGGTAACACTTTCCTCAAGTCACACAGTGACGACAGAAAGACAGACAGATGACACAGAGAAAAAAAACACAGGGCTCTAAAAGAAAGGAGAAAGAAAGAAAGAAAGAAAGAAAGAAAGAAAGAAAGAAAGAAAGAAAGAATGAAAGAAAGAAAAGAAAGAAAAGCAGAAATCTGTTCCACAGTGGAAAGCAACATCTAGCATCATCAAAGGGCCAAAACCTTGAAAAGTTTTCAAGGTCCCTGGGATTACTAAGTAGGGTGACACTTCGTTGAACCTTATTTTGTCTTCTCCCAGGAGTCAAAACAAGCCTAGGGAGGATGGAACTGAAAAATTACGTGGATTTATTTTTTTTCCTAACAAAACTTTAGAAAAAAAAATCCCCTGTATGATCTATGCTCAGGGAAGTCTTACAACCTCAGGGAAAGAGCACCAGAAAAATAGCATATTTTATTATTTCACATTAACTAAATACATTCCGTGAGACAAAAATGAGAGGATTAAAATGATAGAAGCAGTACAACACTAAGAAGAGTGAGAAATGCCGTGACACAAAAGGTAGACGAAGTCTTTTATTTATTATTGGTGTGTGAGGGTGAGTGCATGCATGATAGCAGACAGTATACATGCCATGACACATGTGCGAAGGTCAGAGGACACTGTGGACTCGGCTCTCTCCTCGTACCTTTGCCTGGGTTCTTACCAGGCTTCCATGGCCCCTTTACCCACTGAGCCATCCACATGCCTAAGACAGATAAAATAGTCAGAGATGTGCTGGACCTGATGGTACAAACCTGAAATCCCAGCTACTCTAGAGGCTGAGGCAGGAGGATCCCAAAGTCAAGGACTGATTGCTATAGAGTGAGTTCAAGGCCTGCTGAGGGAACTTAGTGAGACTCTATACTAAAAAAAAAACGTGAAAAGATGTAATTCAGTGGTAGGGTGTTTGCTCAGCAAATTCAGGGCCCTGGTTTCAATAGCAAAGGAGAGTCTCTCTCTCTCTCCTCTCTCTCCTCCCCATCTCTCTCCATATCAATATATAATATTGAGATATAATATATAATAATTATAATATATGAAATGTTACATAAAATAGTTTTAGTATAACTATACATAAACATTAAGAAAAAGATAAATGTCTCTTTAGAATAATGGTAATCAAGTCAAATTGTTAAAGAAGATAATGTCCATAAATATGTTTTCTTTTGCCTCTAATGCTCAACCTACAAATAATCAGAAAATTCCAAATAAAACCTGAAATCTTCCTTAACACCACCACTTACCAAACATAGCACGACCTAGTATTTGAAGCTTATGGATAAAATAGGCACCCTGTTCTGTGGAACTGTAACCTTTCGGAAGAAATTTCTGGAAATTACCATTACAAGCCTTGGAAATGTAATACACCTTAGCTTGTCAACTTTTAGGAAATCATCAGATGTTGGCCTGTTTTCTATTCATTGGAATTTTTGTTATAATGCTTGGATTCAGTTGCATTCAGATCTGCTCATCTCAGAATGTGAATTGATTTGGAATAGTGTCTTTCAGATGCACTTAGTGGAATCACACTGAAGTAGCATGGTCTAACATCACACACACGAGAGAAGAAAGCAGTGGAAAAGAGAGATAGAAATCAGGGTAGTTGTATAGCTTCCTTGTTGTATAGCTGCTTCCTCCATGCCGGACATGACTACTGCCATCACGAGTCAGGATAGCCGTGACCAGCCACGTCAGACTCTCATGCAGTGGGGCCTGTTAGCATCCTCTTGAATGGGAAAATGGCTCAGCTGGTAAATTGCCTGCCTGTAAAGTATGAGGACCTGAGTTCAGATCCCTCGCACCACATAAAAAATCTGGTGTGGCAGCATGCACCTAGGATTCTGGCACTGGGTAGGTGGAGAGTGGAAGATCCCAGGAGTTCATTGGCCGGCCAGCCTAACCAAATTAGTGAGCCCCAGGTTGAGAGACCCTGTCTCAGAAAGTAAGATAAAGAGCCAACACTGACCTCTGGCCTCCACATGCATGTTGCACACATGCATACATACTTGGTTAAGAGCCTCACGAAGGTTACAGGCCCAGGAACTTTCACAAGATTCTCATAAGGCCTCTCCCATTCCCAAGGTTGTATAAGAAGTGGATAGTTAACTGTAGGTGAGACACTTGGGGATTATAGCCGTCCACAGTTTGAAGAAGGGGCTCTTCAGTGGCATGGCTACCATAGAAGTTGCTCATAGAACTTCTCAAGGGTGAGAAGAACTTCCTTAGTCACCCATGCTTTTACCACTCCAACAAACTCACCGGTTCACCAAGCTGGACTTGGATGGATCCCATTCCATTCCTTTGACTGTTGATGCTCCATCGGGAGTAAACAGTACTTTCCTTATATCTCCTCGGAAAAGTCACATGACATGTCTGAAAGCCACCCAACACCAAGAATCAGCATAACCCCTGGAAAATAAGAAGGAGGAGCCTGCAGAGAGCTTGCCCATGCTGACGTGACTCTAGACCTCCAGTGTCCAGATTAGGAACCTTTCTGCCAAGGCACTCGCCGTCTTTCTATTTTCTTCTGGTGGCATTGGGAAACTGCCGTCACACTAAAATCAAGAACAATCTAAATGGTCACTCACGAGTGAAGACTGATTAAGTCACTACAGTGTGGACTATGAGGCTAGCAGGAGGAATGTGGTGTATGAATTATGTTCAAACATGGAACACTGCCTGCAAGTTGCTGGGTAGAAATACCTGTTTCTCTAAGAGTAAGCATTCACCAAGAGGATGCTGTCTTATTTGTCAATGTCTTCTTTAATTAAAATCAGAGTGTTGCTATAGTAGAGTCGCTATATAGCCCATGTAGACCTGTAACTCAGTCCTTCTGCCTCTGCCTCCGAAGTGTTGGGATTACTGGAGAGAGCAGTGCACCTGGCTCTGTTGAATACCTTTAAATCCTGGCTTTGAATCCAAGCAAGAAATTGGTTGCAGGTCTTTCTTAATATAGATGTTGCTAAAAGAGAAACCTAGAGATAAAAATAAAATAAATTTGCCAAAGACCCTCTCCATTGTAACATTTCTATTTGTGCTTTCTGTCTCCTTCAAGCTATCATTTAATAGATGCCATGCTAGACTCTCAGAAACAACCTAATCCATTGTCTGTTTTCTCCCAAGTGCTGGGAGGTAGGATTACAGATACATCTGTGGGACAGACGCAGAATTATTAATGTCTGTGTTCACATCAAGCTGACTTGGGCCTGAGAAACATTCCAAGTGGGAAGCGTGATGTCCTTCCCTTTCAGATTCTTGCCAACTTTTCTCATTTAATTCCAGTCCCATGATTAGTGTCTCTGTCAGCCTGGACCACAGGGTAGAACACTTATAATCAGCAGTAATTATAGCTAGTGTTTACCGAGTCTTTCTTCTATCTATGGCGTTGCCTGCTTGTTTTGTCAGTGACCCTCAATGCTTCATTCAATCTCTCAGTAACTTTTCTTTGCAGACTGTGTGGCAGGTCCTGGGTTAATTGTTACACACTTTGTTCCTTCAGCTCCCAACTGTTGTACGATATGGGCTTCCCAGGATCCCAAGAACTTGAGGCACACTTCTGAAAACTCGCAGTGTCTAGCAGACTCCGAACTTGACCCAGTTTCATTGATTCATGGTCTGGAATCATCAAATTCTGGTGGAGTTCCCAGTTCAATAGCAGGGAAAAGGAGAGCTCACTGCTGATGTTCCAGCTGCAGAGGTGGGCACACCTAAGTGTGGCCAGAATGGCGCCAGGAACACTGCAGGGACTCAAGGGCGATTGCAGTGGAAAAGAGGTCGGACTCTGGAGAGAGTAGGCCTTGCTCAGATCAATGAGGTTAGAAACTGCCAGGGATAGAGCTGGTATCAGCCTGATGGACAACACAAGACAAAGACTGAGCTCACTAGGGTGGACTTGCAAGACCCTGAGCCCACTTTTATACTAAAGTACATAACAATTAATTCCTTTTTTTTTGCTTTCACTACAAGAAGCTGCAAATCAAAAGGTGCATATAACAATTGTAAGAGCACCATCCTTTTCTAAAAATTGTGATTTTTTTAACCTTTTTTTCTTTTTCTGGTCTTTTTGAGACAGGGTCTCTCTGTAGCTCCAGCTGTCCTGACTCACTATGTAGTCCAGGCTGGCCTCAATCCAACAGAGATCCACCTGCCTTGGCCTCCTAAGTGCTGGGCTTAAAGACATGTGCCACCACGCCCTACATCTTTCTATTTTTATGTGAGTCATTCTACGGTGTTTCTTGTGTTACACACACTTTAATCTCTTGTGTTGGGCCTCCTGCACTTTTGAAATGAATGTCCTTGTTCAGTTAGGGTTTCTCCTAATAGATGACACAAGATACAGATCATCAAGATGGAAAAGAAGCCTCTCGAAGGACTGGAAAACTGGCTTGTTGGCTAAGAGCACTGACTGCTCTTGCAGAGGACCTGAGTCAGTTCCCAGCACCCATGTCAGGCAGTTCATGACCACCTTTAAGTCCAGTTCTAGGGGATATGGTACTCTCTTTTGCCCACTGTGGACACACACACACACACACACACACACACACACACACACACACACACATGCACGCATTAAAAAAAAAAAAAAGACCCCTCATGTGAACACACGAGGAAGAGGAGAGCGCCACTCTTCCTGGTGCTAGTAACATCTGAGGGCTTGCTCACCATCTGAGGAGCATGGCTGCTTTCCTCTGTCAGACTCCAAGGTCCAGGACAGCAGAAGCCAAATCTTCTTCCTGTCTGTTTTATCCTCTGTACACAAAAAGGTGCCTGTCAGAGACCAAATGAATGTATAAGATTATCTGACATACAGACAACACAAGTGACTGACTTGAAATTATTGGTGAATGTAGGATTTCGAATTTTTTTAAAAATATTTTCTTGATTTTTTGAGAATTCTATTCAATGTGGATTTTTTTGTTTGTCTTTTTGAGACAGGGTCTCCCTTTAGTCTCAGCTGGCCTGGAACTCACTATGTAGACCAGGCTGGCCTTGAACTCACAGAGACCCAGCTGGCTCTGCCTCCCAAGTGCTAGGATTAAAGGCATGCACCAACACGCCTGACTCAATGTAATTTTTTAATTGATCTCAGAATGTCATGCAATGCATTTTGATCATATCAGACCCTTCCACGTCCTCCATTGTTATCTGTCCTTTTCTTTTTCCTTTTTAAAAATTTTTCATTTTTGAAGACCTACCGATTTTAATCCATGCTTCCCAAGTGCTTCTGGGTGTATGTGCAGGGTTGCGGGGGTGGGTGGATTATGACTTTTATTTGCTGTCAGTTGTTGATTGACTAAAGAACATGTAATAAAAAATAATAGATGAAAATTTCCAGAACTTTCTTTAGTCATAAGAACATAGAGTGCAACAAGATGTTTGGAGCTAGTAAGGGGGATTCAGAGACTGACCTAGGCTGGAGGCCGATACTCATTTTAGCTCACGTGTGAGCAGCACTCTGATTGATAGTGAATTCAACTTTTCTGGTTAAAGTAGCTCCATACAACAGAGAGAGAAGCAGTGACTGGCACCCATGAGAGCACCTGTGATTCTAGAAGTTGCCAGTGCATTAATTAGACAGTAAAAAAGAGTCACCCCTCTGGAAATTAGAAGAAAATAAATGTACCTTGGGGAACAGGCTTACAGAGGGCCTGTTGAATGGCTGTGAATCTGAGGGTCTTAAGAAGCTGGGTGGAATTTGATCTAACCACGAGGAACTGGCTTGAACCACCAGTTCAGCTACTATTCAAAGAAAGGTGTGCTTTAATCACAATATCTTAAACAGGAGGATCAACTCGTTATCTTAAAATTGATGGTTTATTTTCATAAGAACCAAAGCATCTTTCCATACATGGTGGCTTTCAGCACAAAGTGCAAAGGAGATGAAGGCTCATTACCCTGTGTGCACTTTGTCTGAAGAGCAATTTGAACAATGAGCAGTCATGTCTCAAGTCCCAGAGGAAATAAGGGATCATGTGACCAAACCTACAAATCTCAACTTGGCACTAGAGGGCTTGCTCTGTGTCCAGGGAGAACTGGGGCACACATATTTATAGGTCGCTGCCCGGGGCATGTCAGCATCCCAGCACCCTCGCCGTGGCTCACTCACCGTTTTCATTCACTTCAGCTGACTGAAATATCGCAGCAATTATGAAATTCAAGATGCTGGCTAGGAGAACTTTAGGAACAGCTCCAGCAAATTGCTTCCATTTTTCAGCTCACAGTGGAAGAAAGGCAGCAACAGACAGAGGTAAAAGAGAAAGCAAAGGAGCGTGCCTAATGCAGGCTGTATGTTCTGTATGTGTACATATATAAATATTAAGCTTCCCTTTTGTGCCTTGGAGAGAAAAGAGCAACAATCAGCATTTCAAGGACGATCAAACAGATTAAAGTGAACATTGTAGACGTCTCTAAGGAGACTGCAATAACATCTTTATTCTTGCTCAGCTACCTTCTACTCCACACTGTGTGAGGGAATATATTTTATTAAAAACATTTCTTTTACCTGGAGGTCCTGTCAACTAACAGAACAAAAAGAAAAGAAACTGGGAGTGTTCTTTATGCACCAAAAAATAAGCTAGCTAAGAAAATGTTTTTTGTTTTTTTTTTTAATAAGGAGAAAGAGGAAAGAAATAGCTGAACTTTTTCCTCAAGTCTTCCAACACCAGTTCTGCGTAGGGGGTGGCTCTTCCCCTCTTCCCGCTGAACCTAGAAGTTTCCTCATCAGAACTACACCGTACACTGAAAGCAAGCACTTTGTTGTTTACATCTCTTTTCAGGAAGACAGGCAGCCTTTTGTTTAGAAACTTCTTCATTGCTGCAAAATTGACATTGCTAGTTCGTGTTTTTCCAACAATGTAGGTTTTGGAATGCATTTTATTGATAAGAGTCAGAGAATACAACTGGATCTAATTCTACCCACAGTATTCTGATGCTTGCACTACAGCTGTCAGGTTTTAAATGTTGCCATTGAAATGGATAGTGATAGACATAATTACACGAGATGGATAGTGATAGACATAATTAATTACACGAGGCCATCTTGAGGGCTCAGTGAGAGAAGGAGGCTGCTGCCAAGCCTGGTGACCTGAGTTCAGTCTTCTGGACCCACATGGCGGAAGGAGAGAGCTGACTCCTGAAAGCTGTCCTGTGACCACCATGTGTGCACTGTGGCACGTGTCCTTCCCCATACACGTGCATTTTTTTAAATGCATAGACAAATCAAATACATATTTATCTCAAAATAACAAACCTTAAATTTATCCTTTTAGAAATTTCTTTCAATATCTGAATGTGGGAATAAAAAAAATGTGTTATAATTTTAAATTTCATCATTTTAACTTATCTTTATTTTTCATTGTTGTCTTAGTTTCTTTTCTTATTTGCTGTGATAAAAATACCCTGACACAAGCAACTTAAGGAAAAAAGATTTATTTTGATGGAAGCAGGTGGCCGGTCACGTCTTGGAGTCTGTAGGGAAACAGCCAGGAATGGCAGTGCTCAGCTCCCTTTCTCCTTTTGATTTTGCCCAGGACCCCACCCATGGGATGCTGCTGCCCACAGCTGAGTCAGTCTTCCCACCTCAATTTACCTAATCTTGCTAATTCCTTAAAGGCCCAGAGGCTAACCTAATACAGATAATCCCTCATAGGCTTACTCAGAGGGTGGTCTCAGAGAGGATTCTAGATTCTCTCTAGTTGGCATCAGTTTTAACCATTACAGTTGTCTAAAGAATAAGCATATAAATATTAAATTCTGTTTGCTGAGGATAAAAACCACTTTAAAAGAGAGTGTTCATTTCTAAATAAAATTTGGGCTCAGGCGGTAACGTGCTTGCTTTGCAAACATGAAGACCCAAGCTAGAACTTCTGGAACCTACATTAAAAAAATAAAAAAAATCCAGGTGTTGAGCTGGAGAGATAGCATAGCAGTTAAGAGCACTGGCTATTCTTGCAGAAGACCCAGGCTTGAATCCAAGCACTCATATGGCAGCTAACAACCATCCGTAACTCCCTTTCAAGGGGGATCCAATGCCCTCCTTTGTCCTCTGTGGGCATTGCATGACATGAGTGCACTTGCACACGTGTACACAATACACACATGTACATGAAATAGAAATAAAGTTAAAAAATTTAAACCCAGGTGTGATAGCACAGGCTTGGAAAGAATCCCAGTGCTGGGGAGGCAGAGCCAGGAAGGACAGGAGTATCACTGACTAGCCTGCCCAACTTACTTGACCAGTCCTCCAATGAGAGGCCCTATCTGAACAAACAAGGCAGACAGCTCTTAATAAGCAACAGCTGAAGCTGTCCTTTGACCAAGACAAACACATGCAGACATGTGCCCACATACCACTCCCCACACATACATATGCACCTCCAAAACACACACACACACACACACACACACAGAAAAACTGTGACATTTTTCTATCAACTCTCTTAATTACTACTGAGTCTTCAAAGGACTAAATAGAGGCAACTAGCCTGAGTCTTTCTGATCAAGTTAGCCACCCCTTTGGACGGTAAAGTGAATCACATAGACACACATATATCTCTCCAGAAATCCATCAAAGGTTGACTTTGAGGCTTGCTCCTGTATCTCACCACAGTTGCTTTTCCTTATCTCCTCACCAGACCAGAAGGGCTTGCAGGAGAGCATCCCCTACCCTTCCATTTCCACTGTGAGTGCCAGGCATGTCCCAGGTTGAGGAAGAAGCCCACAAGAATGCTTCTCCGTAGAAGGAGTGCCTGCTCTGTATGATTTTATGGCTTCTGTCAGAGTGACAAAGATGGAGGAGGGTGAGGCCCTGACTCCAGCTCCCTCTCTGCCCAACACCATGAGTTCTGCACTCCCCCATCTCCAAATCCAGATCTGGATCTAAGCTTTCTGTGGCTCTTCCTTCTTTATTTACATATCTTTTCTACAAATAGTCTGGCTAGCTTAATTTTGGTCACTTGCATTTCCCAAAGTTCATGTCCACAAATCTTCATTGCTCTTCCTTTGAAATGAAGTTTGCTGCCTTCTGACCTACACACACACACACTCATACACACAAATTAAGATTCAGTGAGTAGGCGCATTGGGTAAAGGCACCTGCCACCAAGTTTAATGGCTTGAGTTTAACCCGTGGTAGAAGGGGACTACCATCTCCAGGAAGTAGTCCTCTGACCTACACAGACACACACACACACACACACACACACACATACACACACACACACACACACACACACACACACGCACACAGACATACAAATTAAGGGTCTGTGAGAAGCCTAGTTGGGTAAAGGCACCTTCTACCAACCTTAATGTTTGGAGTTTAACCCCTGGTAGAAGGGGACAACCCACTACTGGAAGTTATCCTCTCACCTACACACACACACACACACACACACACACACACACACACACACACACACACATACAAATTAAGAGTCCCCCCAGGCATTAGAACAGGGGAACTAGACTTCTAATTTTGATTGTATTTGGGGATCCAAACATTCTACACTGGGATTGTTTGGAACCTGCCAATCACCTGTTAGTTGAACCCACTATATTAAAGGTGTCTAGACAGTGACTTCCACATGTTTCTTCATATGGAAGAGTCCCATAGGCTAATGGCTGTGGCAGCTATTAGCAGAGTTTTCAAAGTAACCACAGCTTGTTTGCTTATATCATGCTTCCTTATTCCATTATTGTTATTATTATTGTTATTATGTGGTATATGCACATTTGCATATTGTTGTTTAAAGATTTATTTTGCATGTATGAGTGATTGCTTGCCTGTGTGTATATCCATCATGTAAGTGCCTGTTGCTCAAGGAGGCCAGAGGAGTGTGTCAGAGTCCTTGGAATTACAGATGGTTGTAAGCTGTCGTGTGGGGACTAGGAACCGAAATGAGATCCTCTGTGAGAGCAGCAAGAGCTGTTAACTGCTGGGCCATCTCTCCAGACCTTGTTTATGTGGTCTCAGGCATGTACAGGCGTAGGGAAAGGCCAGAGGTCAATCAACGTGGACTGTCCTCCTGTATTGCTCTCTACCTTAGTCTTTGAAACAAGGTCTCTCTGCACCTGGAGCTCACTGATTGGACAGACTGGTTGGCCACCAAACCCCAGGAGATAGCCCCCTCCCCCCACAATCTCTGCCTCACTGACATTGGGATTATAAACACACACCAACATGCCTAGTTGTTTATAGGAGTGCTAGGGATCCAAACTCAGGTCCTTGTGCTTCTGTGGCAAGCATTTTAGCAACCAAACCTTTTCTCCAACCCGTCTATGATTCATAATGTTTGAGATTATAGCCAGCCCCTCTCCAGTGCAGAATACTTCAGTACTTCTGGTCACAGTTGGATGAGCCAAAATAAAATTACACTACACTGATCAAAGATGTAAAGAATCAATTCATGTCACTGGAGTTCTTGGGAATAGAAGCCACACCAATATAGACGAACATAGTATATTAGCTTTTCCAGGGTGAAATAACAAATTACCACAAACCAGATGGATTACATAACAGAAATTCATTCTTTCCCATTTCCAGAGACTAGAAGTTAAGAGTCAGAGAAGGTGGTTCCTTCAGGAGGCTCTGGAAGAGTTGGCTCCACCTCTCTGTCTGTTTCTGGAGGTTATACACCATTCTTGACATTCCTTGGCTTCTAGAACCATCACTGCAACCTTCTCAATTTCCCACTGCCCTCTTTCATGCCTCGATGACCAATCATCCTCTTAGCAGGATACCAGCCACTGGGTTTAGGGCCCAGCCTGAATTTGAGATGTTGTCTTCTGGTCTATAGCTTGGGGGCATCTGTAAGGCTCCTTGTCTCCATAAGCTCACATTCTGAGGTTCAACGTTGACGTGAACTGCAGAGGGAGGTCTTTTTCCCATACATGTGTACCTTCCTTAGGTTTATATTTGATTTAGATGTGTAAATGAAAATCCACTTATGTTGGTCTCTTTTTCAGTACTTTCGAAGACAATAGATGAAACCTCTGATGCATAAAATTTAGAGGAAAAACTCCAGCTGTTACATTTTAATATGTTTGATTTGATGTAGCATTCCTTATTTCTTACTGTACTATTTTCAGAATCTTATTTGCGCCAGAATACAGAATAAGAGGAACAGGGTAAGTAATTGGTTTACTCGTGGATTAAGACATGAAATAGTATGTTAATAAGAGGGTAGCACTCTCACCAATTTGAAAAATATCATTATTTGAAGCATACACAGACTCGAAAATTGCTTTATAAATAGTTTAGCTTGTTTCTGACCTTTTGCTAATGCTGAATTTGCATACATGATATAAGTTCTGTGCTCCACCACACATACATGCAGTAAGTCACTACCCCTCCATGCTTTTTTGAGACATTTTTAGGACAATAATTTTTAGTCTACAATTTAGGGCCATTCAACAATTAAAGTGGCTTTTTGTTGTGAAAACTCAGGTGAGAACAGTTGCTTGTGAATTGAATCTGGGATGTAGGAGTCCGGGAGGATGGGCCGCATCCTAGAATGCACAGCAAAGCTCCTTTGCAGAGGACTGCACAGTCCTGTCTGCCACTGGCTCTAGAGTGAGGACCCTGTCAGAAATATACTGAAAGATGGGCACTGTGCAAGTTTTTCAGACCCACAATGAACAAAAGCATCCTTTGTCAGAACACGGGCCGAGAACCAATTTATGGATTACTTAAATGACTGCGCCTAAGATTTATCTCCCTTTCCATGAGCAGCACTTCAGCTGACTTTTGCTCAAGACCCAAGCTCAAACACATGGCAGACATGCTGATTCTTATTTGCCAAGGATCCTGCTATGCATATTAGGTGAGCTTTTGCCTTGGTCATTACCAAATATCCCACAAGAATGCATAATACATACATGCTCAGGTATTAAAGGTGTCATTACACCTCATATTTATGAAATCCACCTAAAGGAATTAAAATTCCTTTGTGCTATTGTGAAATATGTATTTGGTCTTCATCCCAGTTTCCAGGCCCCGAGCCTCTAATATCCTGAAATATCCCAGGTGATAAATGGCTTTTGTAAGCTAATAAGTTGGCTGGAGCCTGGCAGCCACTAACTGGCTTCAGAATGGGAGCCGGTCATAGAAAGAGCAAGACATGGGGCTGGAGAGATGACCTAGCGGTTAAGAGTGCCGACTGCTCTTACAAGAGGACCCGGGTTCGATCCCCAGCACCCACATGGCGGCTGAGAACCGTCTGAAACTCCAATTCCAGGAGAACTCCAGTTCCAGGGGAATCCGACACCCTCTTCTGACCTCCGCGGCATTGCACGACACACCCCGGGTGCACAGACTTGCATGCAGACAGTACATTCACACATACAGAAATTAAAAAAAAAAAAAAAGAGCAAGACATCACTAGTGGGTCGAGAATACGGCAGACCGTCTATTTTAATTTCATTTCTGCCTCCGTGATAAAACACCTTGTCAAAAGGAAACTCAGGAGAGAAAGGGTTTATTTTAGGTCACAATTCCTGGTTACAGTCCATCACTGGGAAGAAGTCAAGGCAGCTGGTCACATCTATGGTCAAGAGCAGAAAGAATGAAAACAATGCTTACTCTACTGCTTGATCTACACTTACATGTTCCAGGATTCCCTGATTAAGGACTGGCACCACCCACAGTGAGTGGAGCTTCTAACCTCAATTAACATAATCAAGATAGTACCCCAGGGACATGCCCTCAGGCCAAGCTGATGTAGACAACCCCTCGCTGAGACTCTCTTCTCAAGTGATGTGTCAAGTTGACATTAACGCTAACCATTGCACTGTCACAGTCTGGGGCGGGAAGATGAGTTGAGAATTAGGTTGATCACTAATGGCCAATGGCCATGCCTGTATGATGAAGTCTCAACAAAGACACTTCAGAGAGCCAAACATCTGGAGGTTCCTAGAGGACGGGCAACCTACTTGCCCCTCCCTACATGCCCTGCCCGACACCACCTCATCTGTTTCCTTTGAAATGCCATTTATAATAAACCAGTGAACATAATGCTTCCAAGAGTTTTGTGAGTCACCTTAGGGAGTCAGTTCAGGGTTCCAGTCCTGGCAAACCCAATTTCCAGCTGATAAGTCAGAAGTACGGTTTGCCACCTAGCACTGGTGACTGATGTGGAACAATTTGTGGGGCTGGGCTCTCTACCTCCATCTCCAGGATAGATGGTGCCAGAAATGAATGCACTGGCTGACATCCACACGCACCCTCTTGCTGCAGAGCTGTTTAAGTGGTTATTGGTGAGGGAAGTCACACATGTCTTCTGTGTTGATTACTGAAAGAGAGACTAGGAAAAATACTTCATCTTTCACTCTCCATCTGTATTGCCAGACTTTTCTACCTTCCTCTGGTTTGGAACAATAGCCAATAGCCTACAGTGTAGAAAGCCAAAATCCAAGGTGGCTAAGGACCATTTGGCATAAATATACTATTGACATCATTTGAACAATAATGATGATAACAATACAGTAAGCATTCAAGTTGTTTTATTTTCATTTCAATCAACTACAGTGGGGTGGATCCTGTGCTTCATATATTGTAATGTGGTTTCATGTGGTGTGTGTGTGTGTGTGTTTATTTTATATCAGAGAACAGCTTTGTGAAGCAATCACACAAAGAACCAAGACTGAGCTGGGCCGTACAGTACAGCCTTGTCATGGCAGTTGGGAGACTAAAGCTAGAGAAGCACAAGGTGGAAATTTACCTGTTCAGCCCAGGCAACTTAACAAGAGCCTGTTTCAAAAAGAGGGCTGTGGATGGATGAACTAAAGGGGCTTGCCTAGCACCCAAGGGCCTAGTATCAATTCCTATTATGAGAGAGACAGACAAACAGACAGACAGACACAGAGAGACAGAGACAGAGAGATACAGAGAGACAGAGACAGACAGAGAAGGGAGAGGGGAAAGATAAAGAGGAAGACTAATGAAAAGGAAAGAAAGGAAGAAAGGAAGGAAGGAAGGAAGGAAGGAAGGGAGGGAGGGAGGGAGGAATGAAGGAAGGAAGGAAGGAAGGAAGGAAGGAAGGAAGGAAGGAAGGAAGGAAGGAAGGAAGGAAGGAAGGAAGAAATCAAGAGTGTATTTGTCATAATGAAATGTGAGCACATAGAATTCTGTTGACTCCCAGGATGTTTAGAAAGCCTAAGACCATCTCGGTATTGACTTGCCAGATGCCTGTGTGATGGAAGGCAACAACTCATTCAACTCACATCTGACACCTGTGCTGGCTGGAGTTCAGATGTACCAGGCTCCAGTGATGTCATATCTGCTTGGATACTTTATCCAGCAGAGCAAAGCTTGGAAATGCTGAAGGTGGAGTATCTCCCTGTGATCTGATCTCTGTTTGTTTTGCACTTCTTGAAGGATGCTTGTGAGGAATGAGTCTGAGGACTTCGGCCTCCTCTTTGATCATCTATTCCTTCCCTGGTTCCTGTGTTGTAACAGGCCTGCTTCTGAGACAGGAATTATTCATCACAAATCGCTTGTGTTTCCAGTGTTTCATTTCACTGACTCTTCCCCTCGCCCATGATTCTCAGATCCTAACTATTTCTTTATGAGGATTATTTTTGTCTAACTAAAACTTTGGGTATGAATTGTGGGTGAGCAAATGGCTGGCTGCTGTCTGATCAGTTTTCTGCATCCAGATGTTTGTTGACTCAGTTGTAGTAATTTAGATTTTTCCCACAGAGTTTGTTTGACATTTGAAAGTCAGTCTGCACCAACTTCTATTGTATTAAGCAAATACCCGGATTGCACTGAAATTCCATCCATTGTTCCTTCTAAAGCACTGGGATTTTCACTAGTTCACCAACAGCTAAACCTATTGTTATCAAAAAAACCCTCTGCAGATGAAAACTGAAAAGAATCATATGACCCAGAAAAAAGAACAACCTTCAGGAAGTCTTTAAGTTTTGCCATTTTTGTCAAGATGTCCCCAGTGGGAGTGGAAAAATAATAAAGTAAAACCTATTTCTGGAATGCAGCCCACTTCAAAATAAGGTCTATGGACTTCCAAATTTGCAGGACAGTTCTCAAAATAAGAGGTGCAAAAACAGGCCTGTGACAAACCCTAAGGGACCAGATGCAACACAAAACAAGAGATTTAGTAACTTTTAATTGCCTCATTTTCAATTCAAAAGGGAGTGTAAGTACTGATACTGAGCTCTAGCTGAATTGCACACACCAGTCAGCTGGCTAGCTATGACACAGAGCCCTCAGAGATTCATTATTAGTCAGGACGTCTGTCATTTCAGATGAATTTCTACCTGTTGGAAACAACATTCTGTACTTCTGGGGATACCGACCCAAACTGAAGAGCTCAAAAAGAAAATCTGGATAGGAAACAAATGTAGTTTGGTTTATACTTGAAAATATGTGGCATGGAAATCTGCTTCTAAAGGTACCTGACATCTGTGTACGGGAGGGACCATAAAGGTCTGATGCTCAAGACTGGAACGTAGGCAAAATAGTAAAATGTGTATTAAAAAAAGCAAAAGGATGTAGATGCTTCAAACCAGCTAAGAAATTGCAAATATTTATGCCCCAGTACCAATTGTTGGATGTCAAGCTAAATCCAGATCCTGGCAACCCCAGGACACCACTCTGACAAAACATCTTTCCTGAAACAGCTGCAAGCATGTGCCCTTTAGGTCAATGACGTCTCCTGGTGCTTCATGAGCAGGACATCAGGCAGCATGAATAGCCACATGTTGCAGACTGGCTTTGCTGACTGTGCTGGACAGCTTTAGTTGTCAACTTGACACACCTGGGTTGAGGGATCCTCAATTGAAGAATTTCTTCTATTGGACTGGCCTGTGGCCACATCTGTAGGGTACTTTCTTATACAGTATAGAACAACCTGCCCAGGAATGGCACCACCCACAGAGGGCGCCCACTGTGGGTGGTGCCATTCCTGGGCAGGCTGTTCTATACTGTATAAGAAAGCAGGCTGAGCATGGGACAGGGGAGCAACTCAGTAAGCAGCATTCCTCCATGGCCTGTGCTTCAGTTCCTGGCTCCATGTTCCTGCCCTGACTTCCTACCTTGGGGCTCCCTCAGTCAGGAACTGTGACCTGGGAGATATAAGACAAATAAACCGGGGCTGGAGAGATAGCCTAGCGGTTAAGAGCACCGACGCTCTTGCAGAGGACCCGGGTTCGATCCCCAGCACCCACATGGCAGCTAAGAACCGTCTGTAACTCCAATTCCAGGAGAACTCCAGTTCCAGGGGAATCCGAGACCCTCTTCTGACCTCCGCGGCATTGCACGACACGGGTGCACAGACCTGCATGCAGACAGTACATTCATACACATACAAAAATAAATAAATAAATAATAAAAAAAAATTTTTAAAAAAAGACAAATAAACCCTTTCCTCCTCAAGTTGGTATTGATCAGAGTGTTTCTTCACAGTCATTGAAAGTAAACTAGAACACTGGCATATTAGTTATTCATCACTGCTCAATGGATTACCGCAAAACTTTGTGACATAAATCAGTAATAATTGCTTTCAATTTCACCTTGGTAGTCAGCTTGCAAGAAGGGCCACAGAGATACCTAGCCCTTGGTTTTCATATCTTTTATACAATGTACATATATACTGAATATGATGAACCCGTGTAACCAGAGGACGCTATGGGACAGACAGCATGATTCCCAAGGTGTAATGGTTGGTCTTGACTGTCAGGTTCACCTAGGAGACAACCTCTGCATGTGTCTGTGGAGGTGTTTCCAGAGAGATTTTATTTTTCTTTGGTCTTTTCGAGACAGGGTCTCCCTGTAACCCCGCCTGTCCTGGAACTCACTCTGTAGACCAGGCTGGCCTTGAATTCACAAAGATCCGCCTGCCTCTGCCTCCCAAGTGCTAGGGTTAAAGTCGTGCGCCACCACACCCGGCTCCAGAGAGATTTAACTGAGGAGGGAAGACACAGCCTAGTATAGGCAAGCATATTCTGTGAGCTAGAAAACTAGAAGGGAATAGCTAGAGCGCCAGCAGTAGTCTCTGCTTCCTGTCTGCAGACCACCTGTCTCACATCCCCTCCCTCACAGCTAACTCTACTCCATCTGCATACTCCCCTGCCTCAAGCCACAAGCCCCACAAGCCCTCCCTTCCTTGAGTTCCTGTTGTCAAGTATTTTGTCACAGACACAAGAAATGTAGCTAACACAAGGCTAAGTCAGAAAAAGCACTGTGATTTCTAAACCGTTCCTTCTCTTGGATCATTTCCACTGCCATGTTCTGAGGATACTCAGGCAGCCCAGGGAGAGAGTCACAAAGGGGAGGGAGTCTGAGTTGTGCTTCCAGGAGTCGGTGAAAGACTAAGGCCCAACTTGACAGCCGCATGAAACAGCCATCTGGAGGCAGAACCCTGTCAGCCAAGCATTCAGATGGCGACTGCCCCAAACAGTATCTTAATCACAACTGGATGAGAGATCTCAAGCCATTGGTGCCCACCTATCCCATTTATGAATCCTCGAATCACAAAAGCTGAAAAACATGTTTATTTTTAATGTGCTACTGTGCTAACTAGTTTTTGTCACCTTGACACAAATCTAGACAAACCTAGAAAGAATGAATCTTAGTTGAGGAATTTCCTCCATCAGATTGGCTTGTGCCCCGTCTGTGGGGCTTTTTCTTGATTAATTCGTGTAAGAGGACCCAGTGCACTGTGAGCACGCACTGTCATCCCTGGGCAGAGCTATACTATCTATCTATCTATCTATCTATCTATCTATCTATCTATCATCTATCTATCTATCTACAGCCTGAGCTATACAAAAACAGTAATGGAATGTGAACCTGGGGGCAAACCAGCAAGCAGCGTTCCTCCACGGTCTCTGCTTCAGTTCCTGCCTCCAAGTCTGGCCTTGAGATCCAGCCTTGACTTCCGTCATGATGATCTATAACCTATAAACGGAATAAACCCTTTCTTCCCCCAAGTTGCTTTGGTCAATGTGTTATCAGAGCAACATAGAAGCAAACTAGAATAGCTACATTTTGAGATACTTTGTTGTGCATCAATAAATAAATCCTTGAGCGAGCTGCAAATTTGGCTTATATCAGTGGTTCTCCTCAGTTTTTCTGGCAAGGTTGTAATCAGAAATTCCTCCAGAATGACAGTCACTTGAGGGCCTGCTGTTAAGTGTGCTACAAGGTGGTTGCCTTAGACAGCTGGCAAGATCTATCTGCAGTTAGACTGAGATTCTCACTTATGACCTGCAGGTGTTTCCCCCAAGAATAGGTCGTTAGAGAAATAGGTCAAGGAGAAAATGGTTGTAATGGCTAATCTTCTAGGTCCACTTGGCTGAGCTAAGGAATGTTCAGATATATCAGTACGACACCATGTCTGTGTGTTTCATGACTGTGAAGGTGTTTGCAGAGGAGATTAGCACTGAAACTAGCAGACTAAGTCCAGAAGATGCACTAACACTGTAGGGCAGCAGTCAACTCCATCAGACTCAGATGGAGCAGGAAGGGCGAATCCAAACACCCTATCCGGTTGGGACATTCACTTCCACTGTGAGCCATCAGCACCGCTGTCTGGCTCTCAGGCCTTCAGAATTGGAATGAACTACACCTCTGATTTTCTGATTCTCTAGCCTACAAATGGCAACCATGGGATTTCTTTTTGTGCCAATTTCTTATTGAAGTTTTGTACATTTCATACAACATTTCTCAATCAAATTTAGACCCATTCAATCATGGGATTTCTTATAACCACATGAGCCAATTATCATAATGAATAACAATGGTAGATAGAAGATAGGGAATATATAGATAGATAGATGATAGATGATAGATGATAGATAGTAGAGATAAATAGATGATAGATAAATAATAGAGAAAAAATATAGATAGATAGATAGATAAGGATTTAAACTCTGTCTTTGCAAAGGTGACTATCATTTTTAGACATAATATAAAACCACCAAATCCTACTCTCTGACTATAAGTTATTAACTTGCCTCCCAAATGAAACACACAGACTCCATTGCAAAATATTTTCTACTGAAATATCATGTATTAATCACCAACTATGGCCTAAGTTCAAGAGTCTGAGGATCTAAATCAAATTCTAATGCAAACAAGTTCCTCCAATATGGTTCCTTGAGTAGAGCCCACCTTCTATGAAGACCTGTGAGCTAAGCAGTGTCCTTGAGCCACATCCCCACACATTATAGTCAAGTGTATAAAAAGCAGGTATAAACATCTCAGAACTGGGGATAATGGGAGATGGTCATGAATCACCGGTCCCTAGCAAGCATGGAATCCAGGAAGGCCCATGTTGTCAGGTCCTTGGTCAGTGTCAAAACTGGAGATGATCCAAATAGCTCTTGCCTCTGTTCTCCATGCTTTTGGTTTTTCCTATGAACTATTTCTCTTTCCCATAAAATGCAATTTGTGTTTACAGCTCAACGGTCTCCTGATTCTTGCCTGTGGAAATGTTGGTTTCCAAAGGCTTCTTTCCCTCTCATTTTGTAACTGCCCATTTCAGTTCAAGTGAATGGTACTTCTGCCAATCAAGTTATCTTTAAAACCTTTTTGCATCTCCTATGATTTCTGTTGATAATCATGCCATTACAAAAAAGCTATACCCACAAAAGTCTTGAGATTAACCCTTCTCTTCCTTGGGATTCTACTAAAGTTGGCGAAGGGAAACATTGTTAAGCTTCTCAGAAACATCATTTTGAACTGTCTCTTGGGTACACATTGGGCATTTTTGAGGTTTTAACAAAGGCATTTCCAGCCACAGCCTTGACTGCATCCTCACTCCTTGTTTGCCTGATGGGGCTCCAGATCCCGTATTTGCCCAGGAGCCCTGTTTAGCTTTAGCACCCCGCAGGGCTAATCTTCATTGTCCACTTGACTGGCTTGACTAGCACCCAGGATATTTCTAAAGCACAGCTGTGAGTGTGTCCCTGAGGATGTTTTCAGAAAGGAATTACTAAGGGGGGAAGGTTCACCCTGAATGCCGAGGCACCAGCTCATACACTGAGAGCCAGATGGGCTAAGATGGGTGAGCACAGGCACTCTGCCTCTGCTTCCTGGAAGCCATGAGATAACTTGCTCTATTCTCTGATACTCTCTGGCAATAGACTGAATCCTTTAAAACTGTGAGCCAGAAGAAACTATTCCTCTCTTAAGCTTTTTGTGTCAAGTATTTTGTCATAGTAACTAAAAAGTAATGCAGCGATTTGTTATCTGGAAGGTCTAAGATTTCCAGAATTCCTTGTGTTTCATACATTATCCTTCAGTTCATTTCTCTTCTTTTCCATTTTGCTATGATCAGTGAGTAGACATGCCATGATCCTTTGACAGCCCACATGGAAACATCAGCTTGATCCTGTGGCTCGTGGGATATATTTTGTACTTTCAGCAGTACTTGCAACAGCTGACGTACTAGAATAGATAGATGCCTTCTCCAGGAAGGTCCTAGTCACCTCTTATAAGACACAAGTCAAATTGGATTAATACCCACAAAGTTCATTTTACCCTAATTACCTCTTTAAAGACTTGTCTCCAGAGGCTAAAGAGGTGGCTCTTTAGAACACTTGCTATTCTATCATAAGGACTGGTGTTTGGATCCCAGCACCGGTAACGGGTGGCTTAAAAGAGCTTGTAATTCTAGCTCTGTGGTGGTTTGAATGAGAAATGTCCCTCATAGGCTCTTGTATTTGAACACTTGGTCGCCAGTTAGTGGTGTTGTTTAAGGAGGTTATGGAATCTTCAGATGGTACTTCTTTACCAGTGTGGTGGCTTTGACTCACATCATTCATAAAAGAAGACAAAGGGCTGATGCAGGCTCATAAAACAGGATTATTTACATGGCTGAAGAAGAGGTAGAAGTGGGTGTGGTTAAGGAAGTTAACACTCTTTCATGTAATTCTAACTAGTTTAAGTATTGTGCTTCACTATTTTCAATGCACTTCCTTATAAAGTCTTACGTTAATATGCAATATTTCTTTTGAGTCAGTTACAGTGAATTATTTGTCTGTAGAGGTCAGAAGGAATAAGGTTGAAACTGATCAATATTTTATGAAATATTCACAATCAATATGAACATCAGAAATCACTTGAAACCAAAGCATTATGCATGCACATTTGATGAACAATTTCAATTCATTTCTAGTTCAATTCCATGCATATCAAATGAAGTGGTCAAGACATCTGAGATGTGGAGAAGGTAATGGCTTACACACCTCACTATAAGACAAGGAAGATTTCATGAAGTCATTCATAGCCAAGCAAATAGACAATGGTATGAAAGTAGGAAGCAAAGAAATACTTCTTTAGAAATATAAAGCTGGGCGTGGTGGCACATGCCTTTAATCCTAGCACTTGAGAGGCAGAGGCAGGCAGATCTCTGTGAGTTCAAGGCCAGCCTGGTCTGCAAAGTGAGTTTCAGGCTAGCTGGGACTATAGGGAGACCCTGTCTCAAAAAGACCANTACATATATATATACATATATATATATATATATATATATATATATATATTAGGATTGGGATTGCTCTCACAGAACTCAGTCTCAGATAGAAAAAAAATCTGATCTTTCAATGAGAGAAGGGAAGGGACATTTGGGCTAAGTGAAAATAGTGGAGAAAATGGCTTGGAGGAAGCTGTGAGCACAGGTTCTGCCTGGAGAGCAGAAACTAACATGCAAGAACCAGGAGGCTGCTCCACTAAAAGCACTAACTGAATTTAACAGAAAAGAATAGCTCATAAGGAAAAATCAAAAGCATGGAAGACAGAGGCAAGAGCCACGAGGATCGCCTCCAGGCCCAGAGGACTTGACTCCTGCTCGGGGCTTGCCAGGGACCAGTGAGTCCTGGGCATCTCCCACTTCACCCAGTTCCTCTGGTGTTTATGCAGCCTTCACATGCTTCGCTATCATGTGTGAGGAGGTGGCTCAGGGAAACCACTGTTTATAGGTCGTCGTAGATGCTGGACTGTACTCAAGGAACCATGTCTGAGGAACTTCATTTGCATCAGGATTGGATTCAGATCCAAAGTAAAGGTCATGGTGGGTTGTGAGGTCAGGGTGAGGTGGAACGGCATGAAGGACATGGGAGGTTCTACATTGCTAGCAAATCTATACTTCGATGAAGACATGACTGTGGCAGGGTTTTGAGTAGAGAAATAGCAGGTGCAGGTCTGTAGCCCATGAACCATATAGTTAATCATCCTTTCACCTCTGTTCTAATATTATATATGCCTTTATTGATCTGGATCTAAATTATCATCTTATAGACTCATTGTGAGGACTTGCCTTATTCATAGGCGAGAATTAAACTGTATAGTCATAAAGTAATGAAAAATAATTTAGAATGCCTTAGCAATGTGAGAACTCTTTAAATCCCTCTATTTAATTATAATGCCGACATAAAACATTAAAGAATCAGAGCACATTTTTTTTTTGGTCTTTTCGAGACAGGGTCTGCCTTTAGTCCCAGCTGGCCTGGAGCTCTCTATGTAAACCAGGCTGGCCTTGAACTCACAGAGATCTTCCTGCCTCTGCCTCCCAAATGCTAGGATTAAGGGCATGCACCACCACCCCCAGCTTTAATTTACTTTTTGACATTAAAAAGTATAATATACAGCCGGGCATGGTGGCACACACCTTTAATCGTAGCACTCTCCAGAGGCAGAGGCAGGCAGATCTTTGTGAGTTCAAGTCCAGTCTGGTGTACACAGTGAGTTCCAGGACAGCTGGGGCTACAGGGAGACCCTGTCTCGAAAAAGACTATATATATATATATATATATATATATATATTATTAAATTTAAAAAATATCAGAAATATAGATTTTCTTTCTTATTTTCTTCTTTGGTCTTCATTTCCATCCCTCCTGGATCCAGTAGAAGCAGGTTCTCCAAGCTGCTTTTACAGGACAGCAAAGTCATATCCAGGGCAAGGCTTCCTCCGATTCTAAGATGCTTAAGCTCATAAAAATGTGACAAATAACTTTTCCTTTTTGAATGCTGCCTTCTAAAATGTATTTTTCAGAAGAGCATAAATTAAAAGAAAATAGAATTACCCAAAAAGAGATGTCTAAACAGTGTGACTGAAATTCAATTAAAACGTGGTATAGAAAAACTCCAGAGTCTACTCATTTTTCACCCAGTGCTCTGAGATGTGTGTTACTGAATGATGAATGGCCAATGTGAGCAGAGGTTGTAGAGGCTGCTTGGAGGGGAACAATGATAGCGATAAAGTCAGAGGACTCACAAGATCAGCAGCCTGAGAATCAAGCCACAGGACAAGGAAAGAGAAATCAGCACACATATATGCACACACATGCCTGCACCAACACACAAAGTGTACACACACAAACATGCACACACGTATATACACACACACACCAAACATAAATATGTGTAAAAATACATGTATATGTATATATATATATATATATGTGTATATTAGTTTTTTTCTTGAAGATTATGACCAACAAATGCAGAGAACAAGTGACCGTGAGGTGTCCAGCCTAAGTGACACATCTGCAATGCAACCTCCTCCATACCCAGGAGTCAAGGGATATTGAGAAAGAGGGGCAGGAAGAATGTAAGGGCAGCAGGAACAAGGCACCTGCTGCCAGTTAATGCAATCTAGACATGGTAGGGAAGCTGCACCAATGAACTCTTCACAGTATGGTACTCTAAGGAGATCTGCATAATGACAAAACCTGTTGACGTTCCAAGATGGAAAGAGGGAACGCCATGGGGTCCCGCCTCAAGATGAACAGACTGCTACGGGCAGTCAATGGATGTGGAGGGAGGGAGAATCCGTTTTCTCCAGAGACTAGCTCCCTAGAGGTTATCTAATCCCAAATAGAGAGCCCTAAACCCAGGTACACACAGGCACCACTAAACGGACATGTAAAGGTATGCATGCACACGTAACAGTAATAATCAAAGACAAGAAACTGAGAGGAAGTGGGGGCCATGGAAGGGGTTGGTGGGGTAGCGGGAGGGATGGAAATAATGCGAAGATGATGTTCATGCATGAAATTCTCAAAAATAAAAATAAAATAAATTATTTCCCAAAGACAGGGTGGGACCAACAAGCCTATATTACAAATAATGTGTGAAATGCTTATGATTGCTCTTTTAAAAAAAAAATTTTTTTTTTGGTCTTTTCGAGACAGGGTCTCCCTGTAGTCTCAGCTGTCCTGGAACTCACTCTGTAGACCAGGCTGGCCTTGAATTCACAAAGATCCACCTGCCTCTGCCTCCCAAGTGCTAGGATTAAAGGCGTGCGCCACCATGCCCGGCCCTTAAAAATATTTTTATGACTTTCATGCTTTACTAGGATCATATGTACATCTTCCTCTTGTATCTGTACCCCCTGGTTAACTCCTCCCAAACAAATATATATATGTTTGTGTGTATATGTATGTAAATATATATTTTTTATATATATGTATATATATGTATATATACATATATATACATATATATGATATATATACATATATAAAATATATATTTATATACATATACACACAAACATATATATACATATACACACATATATACATATATAAAGGCCTATAGATTGAGGTAGGTTTGTATCTCCAATGCTCTTCTGTATGGGTTAATTTACTAGAGCCTGGGCAACCTATAAAGAGTCTCACCCTTCAGTGAGACTGAGTCTCCCTTCCCAGCATCCATGGGTTGTCAAAAGTTCCTTAGCTAGGATTGGGATTTCTTACCCAGTGCCCCACATCTATGCTAGGATTTTGTCTGGCTTGAGCTCACATGGGGCTTATGCATGCTGTCACCATGTGTTGAGTTCATGTAGATACTGATCAGCTGTCTGGAAAACTCTGTTTCCTGTGGTCACCCACATCCTCTGGCTCTTACAATCTTTCTGCCTCCTCTTCCTCAATGATTCCTGAGCCCTGGGAAGCAGAGGTTTGATGCATGTGTCCTAATCAGCCTATGGCCTCTTATTCTGTGCATGATGGCCGGTTGCGGTACTCTGTGTTAATCATCATGTGCTATATAAGAAAGCTTCTTGGATGAAAGTTAAAAGCTGCATTAATTTATGGGTATAACAATAAGTCATTAGAAATCAGTTGACACTATATCCATCTAACAGAATGATTGTATTAGGTCCTCTCCCAGGGCTTATGGGCTGTCTAGCCTTGGTTTCCTAGCCTGATGTGAATAATGTCAGGTACAGGCTCCATCCTTTGAAGTGAACCTTAAATCCAATTAGAAAGTATTTGGTTACTCTTATACTAGTCATACCACTATTACACTGATAGGCATATCTTACCAGGCCAGTCATTTTAACTCATAGGATTCACAGCTGGGTAAGGTTCATTCTAAATTCTCTCTTCAGCCAGCTTGCATAGCACCTTTCTGTACTAGGAAAGCTAGACAGTAGAGATGAGGGTTTGAAGTCAATACCAGCTTGATTTCTTTTTGTTTCTTCTACAGCTCATGTATGTAGCGTCTACCATGAAGTTCTGGTGGGGAACGAAGAGCAGGGTCAGTTGGTATTCTTGGTTGAGGGACTATGGGACCACTAGTCAACAGCTTCTTAAGAGGGAGTCCATCCCTGATTGCTTAATTTTTAGTTTGTATTTTTAAAGTATTTTATTTATTAGTCTTTTATTTTGTGTATATGTGTATTGTCTGTATGTGTGCAAGTGAACACGTGTAATGCAATATCCATGGAGGTCAGAAGAAGGCATTAGATTCCCATGAAACTGGAGTTTGTTATTAGCTGTCATGTGGGTGCTAGGAACCAAACCCAGGTCCTCTGTAAGAGCAGCCAGTGCTCTTAACCCCTGCCTCTTGCTTCTATTTCTTTTTTTTTTTTTTTAATTTTTTTTTAATTATTTCTGTATGTGTACGAATGTACTGTCTGCATGTAGGTCTGTGCACCCGTGTCGTGCAATGCCGCGGAGTTCAGAAGAGGGTCTTGGATTCCCCTGGAACTGGAGTTCTCCTGGAATTGGAGTTACAGACCGTTCTCAGCCGCCATGTGGGTGCTGGGGATCGAACCCGGGTCCTCTGCAAGAACGGTCGGCGCTCTTAACCGCTAGGCCATCCCTCCAGCCCCTCTCTTGCTTCTATTTCTAAAAGTACTCATTGTGTGTATTTATTTACATTTCCATACATGTATATATTATATGCTGAGGATTTTCCCTAATTATTATTGTTCTAATATACACAGACAAAAATGTAGAGTGGGTAAAAATTTAGAAATAAGCCACAAAAACATAACAATAAATTATTCATGTTTTTACAAACATTGCCGTATTTTTAATTAAAACTATATGCAAATCATTCGTATGGTGTTGAAAATGTACTTTCTTGCATCTCATGTTTACATTCACTCAGTCTATTTCACTGGCATGAAAAATACAGTCAGTCTTTCAGTGCAAAATTTCTCAATCTCCAAAACTATCAAAACTTAGATTTCTGGGTCTTACCTCTCTCTTTGTCTTTCAGATTTATTTGTTTGTCATTTCTTTGTTGGTTTACTTCTAGAGAAGCTATTGCTACATATCCAGAAACTCGAGATTCTCATGCTCGGCCCCCAAAGAGCTGGGATTACCACACTCAGCTTAAAAATACAGTCAAAATATCTTTGAAATGAATTTCTTCTCTCCCCAAAATGGAATTTCTTATTTTTCTAAGTGAATGTAAAAGTTCCTTGGGGGAAAAAGAATTATAGAGAAGAGGCCAGTGGAATTCACCCTGCTTCCCATGTCGCCAGGACACGGAAAGGGTCGGCTCACAGATACATTTAAAACTGTGAGGAGCTGGGCGTGGTGGCGCATGCCTTTAATCCTAGCACTTGGGAGGCAGAGGCAGGCAGATCTTTGTGAGTTCAAGTCCAGCCTGGTCTACAGAGTGAGTTCCAGGACAGCTGGGACTACAGGGAAACCCTGTCTCGAAAAGACCAAAAAAAAAAAAACCTGTGAGGAAACAATCCAAGCAAGCTAAGGGGTAGAATGGCTCAGAGCATTTCCCCACCTCTGTTGATGACTGAAAGAATACAGAATCCTTCTCTGTTCCTTTAGAGGATTCCCACGGGGTATAAAGGAGAGTGAAGCAGATGCAGGGAAGTTGAGGCTGCCTTCTCTTCTTCATCCTGGAAGATGCCCCACTCACCTGGACAAAGCTGCTCCCCACAACCCAGGACACTCTCAGGAAGAGCAAAGCTGCAGCTACTTATTGTCTAAATTCCATATCCTACTTTCGAGGAGGGCGACACCCTGGGCCCATACAGTAAACTTCTTTTCATTGTGTATTATTTTCTGATCGTTGTGACAAAATACTTGACAGAAAGAAGTGACTTATGGAAGGAAAGGTTTAGTTTGGCTCACATTGTTGAGGAATTTCACTTTTCGTGGTAGAGAAGACATGGAAGGAGAAGCATGTGATTCACGGCGCTGGAGCAGGGACAGCAGCAGGTTTTCACATGGAGAGGACCAGAAGGCTAAGCAAGCAGAGCTCAACTAGAAGCAGGTACAGCCTTCAAAGACCTGCTTCTGCCAGCCAGACTCAGTCTTTAAGGTTCCACGGCCTTCAAAATAGCACCAGAAGCTGGTGTCGACTGCCCAGAACATGAGCCTGTGGGGAACGGTCCATATTCAAACCATACCGTGTCGGTACAGCCATCCCCGGGAGCACCCCCCAGTGCCTTAGCTGTGGACACTGGAGAGAGACCATTTCATTTATGGGCATTTGAGGAACAGTTAAAGAATAAATATAGCCAGGCATGGTGGTGCATGCCTTTAATCCCAGCACTCAGGAGGCAGAGGCAGGCAGATCTCTGTGAGTTTAAGGCCAGCCTGGTCTACATAGCGAGCTCCAGACCAGGGACTAAAGGGAGACCCTGTCTCAAAAAGACAAAAAAACAAAAAGAATCAATATCATTGCCATGTCTTCTCCACAGTGGTGGCCTGGGTCTCTTCTGGAGCTATAAGCCAAGATAAACTCTTTCTTCCTTAACTTGTGACTCAGAAAGTGCCTTGGAAAAGCTCCAAACAGTGATACGAGTGAGAGACCTGGTGAGCTGAGAGTGAGGAAGAGATTGGATAGAGAGTGCTATGTCCAGAGGACAGCATCCTCCAAGGTCCTGGATGAGCTTGGCATGTTAAAAGAACTGAGTGAGAAAGAGAGAGTAGGAAACCTTCTATTATTCAAAGGAATAATAGAAGGTGTGATTGCTAGAGCATATCATGGCACAGGTTTGCCCTATGCCCACGTGCACCCTGTTGCATACAAGAAGTTATCTATACATCAATTGTACTTCAGTAAATCTTGGGACAAAAGAGAAAAGGCAGGATGGAGGCAGGGAGGGAGCTGACTGGACTATTACCTGGCAAAATGATGGCAAGAATATCATTAGGTATTTGCCCTGACTGGGCCGAGTCTTTACGTGGATGCCATGCTGCCAGTGTTATTCTGGGGTCTGAGAGCTGTGAGGTTCAGAGGTATTTGAGATGACAGCCCCCTGCCCGGTGGTGTCAGCCCATGAAAAGCATCTCAAAGTGAGCTGAGAAGCTAATTGCCAAATTTCAGATCTCACTAAATGTCAATGAGACGGTGTCTTACAGAAAGTTCTGCCCAGGGTCCAGCAGCCTGCCAAAGTCTACACAGTACTGAAGAGACATGATGACAATGTCAGGGAATGAGAAAACTCCAGTTCCTGGGGAGGACTGCCCTCCGTTGTTTGAGTGTTTTAGCCAGGTGTGAGGAAGGGGAAGCACTCACCAACCATGAACCTTAAAGGTTAGGGCTCACTAGAGTACAATTAGGACTAGGGTTATAGATAGGGTTAAGGTTATAGAGGGGCAGGATTAGAGATAGGGTTAGGGACAGGATTAGGGGTAGGGTTAAGGTTAGGAATAGAGTTAGGGCTAGATAGGGTAAAATCAGGACTAGCAATATGGATATGGTTAGGAACAGAGTTAGAGTTTGGGTAGGGTTAGGGTTAGGCTTAGAGTTCGGTCTAACTAGGATACAGTTAGAACTAGGGACAGGATCAGGGTGTTAGTATGAGGGACAGAGTTAGAGTTGGTTAGGGTTGGGCTAGGATCACTGTTTGGGTTTAGGGTCAGGAATAGGGTAAGGGTAAAGGCTAGCTATTATAGGGTTAGGAGAGGACTAGATTTACAGATTATGTTAAGGTTAGTGTTAGGGTTAGAACTAGGGTTGGATTTGAGATAGGATTGGGAGTTAGGGGTTGGGAGCTAGGTTAGGGCTAAATATGCAATTATTAGTGTTAAACTGGAAAATGAAGTTACCAAGATGAGAAGGATAAAGTGGTTGGATTTCAGTATATGTGTTACAGAAGTGTAAGATTACCTCAGAACACAAAGAACCTGCAATGGTTTGAAAGGGAACTGTCTCCTGCAAGGTCATATGTGTGAACACTTGGTCTGCAGTGTGAACACTGTGGTGCTGTTTGGGAATGTTATGGAACCTTTAGGAAGTAGAGCCTTGCTAGAGGAAGTTCATCCCTGGGGGGTGGACTTTGAGGTTTTATAGCTTAGTTCCACTTCCTGTTTATCTCTGTTTCCTGTGTTTGGTTGAAATGTGACCAGCCAGCTTCCTGCTCCTTGCCTTGTCTTCTTCGCCATGATAGACTGGATCCCTCTGGAACTGTAAGCCCAAAGGAACCCTTTCTTCCTTAATTTTCTCTTTGTTAAGATAGCTTGTAACAGCAACAGAAAGGTAATTATTATAGAACCAAATTATATTTGAGGTGTAACACATTGCTATAGAGGACAGGAAGATCATAAACAGATTTTTTGGGGTGGTCACCCCCAGGGGGATCCCACTGTAAAACACAGATTTTTTTTTTAAAGTAAAATCATTTCCTTGCTCTGGGTAAAGGAGCAAAATCATACCAACACAAACACCCAGCATCTTGATCTCTCTTTGAGTCATGCCTGGACAGATGAAGCTGTAAAGAATATCCACTGACGGTAACCACAGTCTTCTAGAATGACATGCTTTCCTTTAAAGCACCTTCATTTCCTACTCTCTCTTTCTCACTCAGTTCTTTTAACATGCCAAGCTCATCCAGGACCTTGGAGGATGCTGTCCTCTGGACATAGCACTCTCTATCCAATCTCTTCCTCACTTTCAGCTCACCAGGTCTCTCACGCGTATCACTGTTTGGAGCTTTTCCAAGGCACTTTCTGAGTCACAAGTTAAGGAAGAAAGAGTTTATCTTGGCTTATAGCTCCAGAAGAGACCCAGGCCACTGCTGTGGGAGAAGTCATGGCAATAGTGGCAACAGTCAGGTGAGGCGAGGAGCCTAGAGCAAGAAGCTGGCTGACGACATCTCACCACACTCATCTTGCAAGGCTGCTCTTGCAAAACTTCCCTTTCCTTTTAACTACATTATCATTGTCCAAATACTTGTTATGATCAGAGGCCAAAGACTTCTGTTTACATAACCACGCTACAAGCTCCACAAGAGATGTCTTTTTGTTCCTGGAGCACTTTCCTTCACATAGCTGGTGCTCTGTAAATATTTGATGAATAATTGGATGACTACACCTTGTCTACAGCTCCTCTAAGATTCCTGCTTTCTGCCTCTTCCACACAGCTGGGATAAAGTCATTGTTCTAAAGCTCACATGTGTATACCACTCCCTCACTTCAAAACCTTAAAAAGTGAAACAGGTTAATCATGTTTCCTAGGTCTGTTTCCAGACTGATTTCTTAATACTGAACCTGTCATGGACTGAAAGTTTATTGGGTCAAAATTTGTTTTTATTTTTATTTATTATTTATTTATATTTTGTCTTTTTTGAGACAGGGTCTCCTTGTAGCACCAGCTGTCCTGGAACTTACTATGTAGACCAGGCTGGACTTGAACTCATAGAGATCTGCCTGCCTCCCAAGTGCTGGGATTAAAGGCATGCACCACCATGTCCTGACTTGTTTTTATTTTTTATTGAATTTTTGCAATATAATACAATAATATGATAATATATAATACAATGCTATAATATAATACTAGAGTAACATAATACAATACAAATAATAATATAATATAATTTGATGGTACTTAGATCCCTACCCCTTCCTCTACTTTCTCTTATTGCCCCTACCCAATTTAACATACTCTATTATATATAATATATAATATATAATATATAATATATAATATATAATATATAATATATATATATATATATATATATATATATGGCTTATAGAGTCTAATTTGTGTCTCCAAATGTTCTTCAGTGTGGGACTATCCACTGGAGCCTGGCCAACCTTCCAAGAGTCCCGTGCTTGAAATAGGCTGTCTCTGCCCCTCCCAGCAGCCATCTGTTGCCACAGTTTCCTTAGGAGGGGTTGGAACTTCTTACCCACTGCTTCTTGTCTATGCTGGGATTTTATCTGGTTTGAGTTTGCATGGGACCTGTGCATGCTGTTGGCATTGCTAGGAGTTCATGTGAGTAGTTTTCCAGACCAGCTGTCTGGAAAACTCTGTTTCCTTGTGATCATCCATCATATCTGGCTCTTAAAATCTTCATGTCCTCTCTTTCCCAATGATAATGAACCTTAAAGGGCAGAAGTTTGATACCGGTGAGATATATATATATATATATATATATATATATTGACATTTCTATAGTTGTAGGTTTCCATGTACCTTCTTCTTCTAAAGGCGTTTAGTGTTACGTATCCTTCCCCAGAGTCCCTGCTCTTTGCCTCTGATATCTCTGCGATTATCTCTTCTTTTGTAAAATGAGAATTTAAGGGCTCCTTTCATAGATTGTTTCTGAGGATTCAGTATGATGACCAACCTACATGAAGTGCTTTGAGAAAATAGAAAACCAGGCTGGAGAGATGGCTCAAGCGGTTAAGAGCACCGACTGCTCTTGCAAAGGACCCAGGTTTGATTCCCAGCACTCACATGGCAGCTAAGAACCATCTTTAAGCCAGGCATGGTAATGCACACTTTTAATCCCAGCACTCTGGAGGTAGAGGCAGGCAGATCTCTGTGAGTTCAAGGCCAGCCTGGTCTATAGAGCGAGTTCCAGGCCAACTGAGGCTATAGGGAGACTGTGTCTCAAAAATACCAAAAATAAATAAATAAATAAATACTCAGAAATAGTAAAAAAAAAAAAACTATAATTGCAAGTGCAGATCCCATGAACATAATATAAACTGAAAAAAGCAAATCACAATTTAATATGCATAGCATAATTTCATTAACTAGGAAAAAAAAGAAGAAAAAAAAAGAAAATAGAAAACCATCTAGATCTATACCTACAGGGTAATTCAACAGACAGTGCTCTTATCTTGGAGATAGGGGAACTAGGTTACACAGGGGACCTTTTGCTTTAATTCATAGAATTCGCACTTTCCATTTGTGAATTTCATTTTATGTTAATTGTCCATCAAGAAAATATAAATATTAAATTCTAACTCATGATATGCACACTTATATTTTAGGAGGAATTTTACAGGTATCTGAAATTAACATGAAAAAATTACCAGAATACTATGTTTAATTGCTAGGTGGAGGACAAAGAAATAGATGCAGGTTATAACAAAAGCTGAGTTAGGTACTGATCACGGAATCTGGGTGGTTATTATGGGGAGATGGTCTACTCTAGATTCAGACAACAGCAAAGGCCCAACAAAAATATTAGTCAGGTTCACATCCCACAAAACAACCATACATTTACATAATAGTGTTTTCTGTAATCGCAAAGCAAGTTCCCCTGAGACCTCAGGTACTGTGCCATTTGTTAGTTGACATTTGTTGACAGATTTATCCTATGCTGGCTCTAACCATATTTTTGTCATTGACCATTTTTATAGAACAAAAGTTAAATGAGCCCAGGCTTTTGCCATTAATTTTATAGCATCATTGATTAGATTCCCCCAAATAATTTATTCCTCACTTCACAGCCTGGAAGGTAATCCCATTAAATATTGTGGTACAACAGTTTAAAGCAGAATGCCTCAGCATCCTAGTGAAATATTTACATAGGTCTGGAATAAGAGCCATTTCTGCCTAATGATCTGTTTGCAAAAACCACAGAAATATAGAAGGTAAGGATGATCAATCTATAAGATGCTATATATCCCCTAAGAATTGTCTGTGTATTCCGAGATTTCCTGGTATGGGTGTTTATACATTGCCTAGACACCAGTAAATGAAACACTAAAATATATATATTTATCTTGTATTTAACATTATTCCTGAACAGCTAGGGCAGTAAACCATTTTGTGTGGTCCATTCTAATATACAGCCTAATTATCAAATTCAGTCAGTAAATAAAATAAAGTGCTTATTTGCAGCCAAGTAGACAACCAATTAGTGTGTGTGTGTGTGTGTGTGTGTGTGTGTGTGCTAGAGAGAGAGAGAGAGAGAGAGAGAGAGAGAGAGAGAGAGAGAGACTTTAACCAAGGGACAGTTTCTCACAAAAGGCATTTGAAGGTGCAGTGTGGAAATTAGGAAAAAGACCTTACTTCAAAGGAATTTCTGTCTCAAAAGGATAATACAAAGATGCCACTCAGGGAGAGGGTCATACAGTTTCACAAGAAAACAACAGATATGAAATATTGTACAATGCATTTCCCTTAAAGTGGCAACTCTGATTTACAAATGTAATTTGGGGCTGATAATGATGTGCTATATAGGTCAATCATTTCAGAGAAAGAGCTTAGTACTGAATTCAGAGAAAGGAAAATAAGTTACATCTTTAAAATTCTATACTTAATAGAAGCTAACATTTTTTATTTTGTATGCACTTTGCTGAATAGTTTACTACTGACAATAGTAAAATTATCAATTTTTTTGCTGTTTTCTTTTTTGAGATAGGGTCTCCCTGAAGCCCCAGCTGGCCTGGAACTCACTATGTAGACCAGGCTGGCCTTGAACTCACAGACATCCGCCCACTCTGCCTCTTGAGTGCTAGGATTAAAGGTGTGTGTGTGTGTGTGTGTGTGTGTGTGTGTGCCACCACTCCTGGCTAAAATTGTAATTTTAAGGGCTTAATACTGTTTCCTACATAATTCACTACTAATAAACCGAAATCAAGGTTTCATTATCTGTTCAAGTATCTGTGAGTAGGATGAGAGTGAGAGCAGAGGTCGTAAATGTCAGGCCTATAGAACACGAACATGCTGCAACAGAAAGACTTGCAGCAGAAACAATTATTGAGCTCAGAAAAAGGTTGCATAAAGAATTTACGCGATGTTTTTCTGGGTATGATCATGAATCCTGAAATACCTCTTGTAATAAGTGAACTAGGATTAGACTCAAAGAATGGGAAGTCTTATGACACTATAAGAAAAAAATGAAGAACAAAAGTTTTTGAGAATTTTTTAAAATGTTAACTAAAGAGACTTAGAGAAATGCCCCCCATTTAATTTAGGCACCACTGTGATTAAATTTCCAATATTCTCCTTGCCAGGAATAAGGAACTAACATTTGGGGAGCATTTGCTATGTACCGCAAGGTGTTTCAGCATTTTACACATAACCATGAACACTCCTCACTTTGTAGATGAGGGAAACAAGGCGACAGTAAGCCAGGGACCACTTTCTTAGTTCCACTCCTGAGTCCACATCTCCATCAATGTGCACACGCTGCCTGGTCCCTGCAGTGCACAGCCTGGACTGTCTGTACTTGCCAGTCCTCTAACGTGCGGCCAGAACCTCCCTTACATGATGTATAACATGTGCTCCCTAACTGCCACTTCATTTCTTCTCTCCTAGACCTTTGGGGAGGACATAGTTTCCCCAAGACTTACATTTCTCATGGGAGAGTCACCTGCTTTTTGGGGGGAGGGTCAGTGTGAAGTAGGAGAAAAAATATTTTTTACCATAGCTTTTTTTTTGTTTTACTACATGGTCTTTAGAGAAGATTGGGGCCTTAGTTTTGATATTTAAAGGGGATAGACTTTTGAGATGGAATAATTTATATAATGGTCACTTTGGCAATAATAAGTAAATGCTCCTAGAATGTCCATCTACATATCTCTAATACATGTCTGTCTATAGCTATACCATATATATAGAAATGGAGCATCTGTATCACTTTGCTACAAGAATATGTATATGTCATATGTGTACAGATGACAGATAGAGGTGTAGAGTTTTTATGGCTGATTAAAGGAAGTATATTTTCACTTGCTAAACTAGTTTTCTTCCAAATTATTGACTTAGTTACTTGACAGTGCAGAAATGAGCTCAGTGCTTGTTTAGTGGCTATAATTTCCCACCAATACATATACATAAATATTTAAGTTTAATAATTTACTCCGCACATGTATCTTGTCCTGTTTATACTTTAAGGAGCCTTTCCAGGGGTTGGAGAGATGGATTCCTGATTAAAAGCACTGGCTGCTCTTGCAGAAGATCCAGGTTCAATTCCCAGATCCCACACAGTGTCTAACAATTATCTATAACTCCAGTTCCAGGGGAATCCAACACCTCCTTCTGACTGCCATGGGCATTGCGCAGCAAAGATGCATTTACACACATGCAGACAATACAGTCCTACATGTAAAATAAAAATAATAAAGCCTGGCATGGTACCACAGGTCTTTAATCCCAGAACTTAGGAGGGAAAGTCAGGTGGATCTCTGTTCAAGGCCAGCCTAGCCTGCATAGGGACTTCCAGGTCAGCTGGGTCTACAGGGAAACTCTGCTTCAGAATACCAAATAATAAATAGATAAATAAATAAATGAATAATTTTTTTATAAAGAAGGCTTTCCAAGTGAGAAGTCATCTGTATTTTAACACACTGTGATCTTTAAACCCACCATTTAAAAATCCTTCTGATGAATTCCTTACTTTATGGAAACTAGGCTGTAATTCCCTGATTCCATCTTAAAATCTTCATGTATTATCTGTGGCATGTTTCTGTCTGTAAAATAATAAAAATTTAAAACTGCTAAACATTCTTTGAATGACTGTCTATGCCATAAAGTTCTTTTTTTTTAATTAATTTTTTTATTTATTTCTGTATGTGTATGAATGTACTGTCTGCATGCAGGTCTGTGCATCTGTGTCGTGCAATGCCGCGGAGGTCAGAAGAGGGTGTCGGATTCCTCTGGAACTGGAGTTCTCCTGGAATTGGAGTTTCAGACGGCTCTTCGGCCGCCATGTGGGTGCTGGGGATCGAACCCGGGTCCTCTGCAAGAGCGTCGGCGCTCCTAACCGCTAGGCCATCTCTCCAGCCCTGCCATAAAGTTCTATATACTAAATAGTTTAATGGAAAAAACTGATTTTTTTATATTTTCTTTTCTTATTGTTATTAAACATTTTCCATAAGTCATACATTATTTCTCAATCGAATCTAGAGTCACTTCCCCTTCCATGTCCCCCACCCAGCCCAAGTCCCTGCACTCTGCCCTACATGTCCTGCATCTTTTTCTGAGTCTTTCCAGTTTTTTTTCTTTCAGTTCTTTTATTGTTGTTCTCGCCAACTTGTATTGCTACAGTATATATACATATATATATACATAGTTATATATACATAAATATATACATACATACATACATACACATATCACTTGAATTGGAAGACCTTTTTTTCCTAATAGATGTCTTGTTTTCCTTAAGGAGTTGCTCAAAGGTTCCTCCTTGGCAATCCCAAACAACCATCAGTCCTGCACTTTTGCTCCACATTGGGGTCTTTCCCTCCCATGGCCCCCAAAATGAAGTCCAGTAAGCACGCGTCCTGTCTTGATCCCCCTGCACTGGCCTCCATGATACAGCCCATGTAGTCCAACAATGGCAGACTACACTCTGACGAGACTGACATCCCCTTAGCTGTTTAGTCCACAAGCTGGGTATCTCAGTAGTCCCCATCTGGCATTGAAGGTTTGGAGGATTCTTGGAGAGACATGAGTCCTCAGTCCATATGGATTCTTTTATGTCTGCAGTACAGTTTCTCTGGTCTTACTGATTATTTCTGGTTGTACTTTCCTTTTGGATGCTTAAGGCCACACAGCCCAGATTAACCAAGGTTTTTGTTTTCTCAAGGTCAGTTGAGGATCTGGTCCTCAGGGGTCTCTCGAAGTTTGGGGGGAGCCTTTCTCCCTTCAGCTTTTCATTTACCAGTCCCATCCACTCGAGGACAAAATCAGGTCTTGCTAGACCAGGCTTCCTTTTCTGAAGCATGAGCAGACTTTCCTCTCTATAGACTGGACACTGGATGAAGTCCCATTAGTGGCTCTCCAAGACCTCCCTGAACAGGAAGACTGGTGACTCACATTTGCAGGACATTTCAAGAGATGTTCCCATGCATAATACCCTAAGACTTGGTTGACCTCTGAGGGCAAGGAACAAAGTTATCCCTTAGGTCCCTCAGCCAAATTGGTATGGACTTTAAGTATGGTCATTAAGCACCCAGAAAGGCTAAGGTGCACCAGCCTGTTACATTGCACCTATATTAAAATTGTATCCTTACAACAAAATATTGGTCTCCCTGAGACAAGCAAGACTCCTCCATCAATATCAGCTACACCTCAACAGCCTGGAGATACTGTGCAACAGTGGCAGCCAAGTGTCTATATATATATATATATATATATATCCCAAATCTATTTGGCTAATAGCTCTCTCCTTGGAGGAATAACTCACAGTGGATGCCACAAACTTATGTCCTCTAGTGGTTAGGAGATTTATAAGCCACAATAAGAACTTGTCACCCTTTATAGAGAAACCACAGTTTGCGGATTAGCATACCATCCAAGCATCTGTGTCTATGCTCACAGCTTAGCTTGACATAATAATTGGTACTGCTTAAATGCCTGTACATCCAATAGCTTGTGCTTTGTTAGTATGACTAAAAAGGGTATCACTGGGAAAGCTGTCAATCCATGAAGGGAAACAAACCTGAACAGACTGGAGTCCAAAATGACAACTCCAAAGAAATTAGACTGTTTTCTTCTCACCCACTTGTGCCCCTTTCCCAAAGCCCGGGGAACAAACTGCAGAAGAGGAGGCGTGGTAGATTGTAAGGGCTGTGGAGAGATAGGGGTGAATCATGAGACTACAGGAATATAGTCTGGACTCCTGATTGATCAACATGCCTGTGCATACAAGCTTCTCCAACTGGACTATGGGAACCTTGGGTTGTTCAAAATTTGGACATAGATACTGCAAAATGCACCAATTACCTAATTGTATGACATACTGTGTAACATCAATGTTATCTGCAAACAACTGTGTCATTATATTGTAGAATCCCTTAAAAATAAAAAAAAATTTAAAAAAATAAAATAAAATAAAAAAATAAAATTGTATCCTTTGGAAACAAACTGTTCGTTACTTCCATATCATATTTCTTGATTCACATCTTTCCATTTTAATTTCACATTACTCTAAAAGATGCACACATACCCTCCATCATATACCAAAAACCCAAGGTCCGAAAATAAATGTTAGGTCAGCTCTAGAACCTTTTTAGGGATTCACAATGCACAGTTATCTTTAGATCATGAGGAATATAACATTAACATTGCTCAGTTTGTCTTACAACCAGGTACTTGGTACTAGCATCCACAGAAGAGGGATACCATTTGTCTTTTTCTGGGATTGTGTTACTTCACTTAGCATAAAATCTTCTAGTTCCATCCATTTACCTGCAAAGTTCATGATGTCATCTTTCTTTACCTCTGCACAGAACTCCATTATGTAGATCTACCACATTTTCTCTATCCACTTGTCAGTTGAGGAGCACTTGGGTTGGTTCCAAATCTTCGTTATTGTGAAAAGAGCTGCAATAAACATGTATCTCTGTGGTAGGAAGAGTCTGATGGATATATTCCCAGAAGTAGTATGGCTGAGTCAGGCGGTAGGCTTCATGTATTATCTGTGGCATGTTTCTGTCTATAAAATAATAAAAACTTAAAACTGATAAACATTCTTTGAATGACTGTCTATGCCATAAAGTTCTATATACTAAGTAGTTTAATGAAAAATAAACCTGATTTTTATTTTAATTTTTTCTGGATAAAGAGACAAAGTATCCAGGACAGTGAAGGGCTACATAGTGAGGAGAGAGGGAGAGAGAGAGAGAGAGAAAGAGAGAGAGAGACAGAGAGAGAGAGAGAGACAGAGATGGAGAGATAGGGACAGAGAGAGAATACATTTTAAATGAATCTCATAACACAAAAATAATTATAATCTATAATTCAGAGCAAAATAATGAATATTTTCTCTTGAGATCTCATTATGATGCATGATGATTAGGTCACACTGTTCTTTCTATCACTTTCTGACATGATTATCAGATATATTAATATTCCAAAGGGAAATCAGAAAAGATGCTTGAAGATGGATTGTGCTGGATAGCTTTAGTGTCATCTTGACACACCTGGGTTGAGGGAGTCTCCTTTGGGGAATTGTCTCCATTGTACTGGCCTGCAGTCATGTCTGTGGGGTATTTTCTTGGTTGTTGAGTGATGTGGGAGGGCCCAGCCCACTATGGGTGGTGATATCTTTGGGCAGGTAGTTCTGTATTTTATAAGAAAGAAGGTTAAGCATGGGCCAAGGAGCAAGCCAGTAAGCAGCGTTCCTCCATGGCCTGTGCTTCAGCTCCTGCCTCCAGGTTCCTGCCCTGAGTTCCTACCCTGGGCTCCTCAGTAATGAACTGTGACCTTGGAGATGGGAGCCAAATAAACCCTTCCCAAGTTGGTTTTATCACAACCATTGATGATAATTATGACAAAGATTAAGAGTAATCAACCTGAAATCAGGCACTAAGTGTGTTGTCTCCCTACCCCCTGTGCATTTTCTTTCATGAAGTAACAGTGAGCGGAAGGAAAAGAAAAGGATGCATATCCATAAACATTATTGTTTCTTAATTTAGTCTGAGCAATACACCAAAAAAAGAAATGACAGCCAACCCATGGCCAGGCTTACTTGGGAAGGGTGTTCCACTCATCGGGTCTTCTCTTATCCCAGGCTCTTCTGAACATAACCTGCTTGATTTCATCCTGGATCTCTTTGTGGCAACAGCAGTCAGAACTCTGCAGACACCTCTTTGATCCTTTTCCTGTGTCCATCTCACTGTGTGCAGTGTCTTTACTGCAGTTATTCCATGCATTGATTGCACTGCCATATATGGGCACATAACATTTTCCCTAGTACATTTTCCAGGCACATTGCTGATAAGCTTTTTCTTCTATTTTAATATGAAAAAACTTCTCCTATTTGAGTCTTACCCAATTCATTTTGTATACTTATGCTGTTGAATAACACACATTTCATGATAAATACAGATTATGATGGTGTGATCCTTAACACTGAATGTCAACAAATGGGATCTAGAATCACCTAGGAGACAAACTTCTGGGTAAGTCTGTGAGGAAGTTTCTAGTTAATTATGGTGAGCAGAGTTACCCTAAATATGGGTAGCACCATCGCGTAGGCTGGGGTCCTGGGCTGAATCAAAGGACGACAGTGAGCTGAACACCAGTATTCATCTCTCTCAGCTTCCTGACTACAGATGCAACATGACCAGCTGCCTCATGTTCCTGCTACCATGCCTTCTCCACCATGATTGACTGTACCCTCCAACTGTGAGACAAAATAGACCCTTCTTCCATTAAGTTCCGGTTATCGTGTATTTTGTCATAACAGCAGACCTTTGTCCCAAAGCTGAACCATTACATAAATGAATCCACACAGCTTACTAGAAACCTCTTCTTCCTTGTTCCCTCCCCTTTCACTCTCCCCTCCACTGGTCAGAGCCTTTTTATCTATCTATCTATCTATCTATCTATCTATCTATCTATCTATCTATTTATCTATCTATCAACTGATCATCTGTATCTCTTCTTCAACCTATATTCTCCCCGTAACTGTGTATCAGTATGTATGTATGTATGTATGTATGTATGTATGTATATAAAAATCATCTATCTATCTATCTATCTATCTATCTACCTATCTATCTCTATCTCTATCTCTATCTCTATATCTATATCTATATTTGAGCTCATGACAATGAGAACAGACATTTGTCATCCTTCAAATCTTAAAGCCTGTGTTCAAGGAAAAAATGTTAATGGATCTATTCGAAAGCCTGGGCATGCTGAAAGAGGTATCCATGATGGGTGAGCTCAGGTGTGTAGGACAGAGGTGGCCCAGACACCCTTACTCTGACCTTGGTTTCTCTCCCAGTAGCACCGCAAGTACTCAAAGTGCTTCAAGTGAAATAGAGTAATAGACTTTTCAATCATAAACATTTCCTTCACCTCAAGATTTCAGAAGATTTTAAAGTGCAAATGGGGTAGAAAACATGACATATATCAATGCTACAATCCTTCAACCCCTTCTCCAGGTTAAGGAAAAGATGAAAGAGCGTTGTAGCATAATTACATTGCTTGGAGGTTGAGCCTTTCTTGAATTTAAATTATGTGACCAGTAAACTCATATTAATTTGTACACTTGTACAATATTTCTTCACATTAGTTCATTATCCTTAATTCAGTTTTAATGGAAGTTTGGGCGGTGAAGCACCTGAAGCTGTGTTGGATCTTCTCCAGCCACTTATTGCTGGCAGACCAGTTACAAAATCAAGTAATGACAACATAGAACCCACGCAGCATCGATTCTTTATCATGCCATTTCTAAGAAAAATAATATTACTCTCATCCTTCCCCATAATTCAGTGCAGTGGCTTTTGCTCATGACCTTCCTAATCAATATCAAATCTCCTTTGAGATCTCAGAAACAAATGTGTCAAGTGAAGCAATAACTGGAGATCAGGATGGAATTATTTCTCTCCACAACCAATGTAAAATTATGTTTACTCTGTTTCCTTCAGTCCATTACCTTGACAACGCATTTATGCTAAATGTATGAAATATCCTAATCTGCTTAAAAGATTTGGTGTAAAGTGAGAAAGAGAGTATCAGAAGTAACTGTGTTTCATAAGCTCTAGGACACATGGCGCATGCTTTAAATTCATTGTCTTAAAGTAGATGTGGTTCTTTGGAGTGCCGACATCTGTCCTATTTGAATCAACAGACCATTGTGTCATTCTTGGCTTTAGATTTTCTGCAGTGGATGTGACATCCCATTCTTTGCTTACACAGCCTGCTCAGTGCTTAACGTTAATGATTTCTATTGACGAGGTTATTGGATTCAAAATGAATGTTTACACTGAAAGGGGACAAGTGTCACGGAATCTCAAATAGATGCTCCAAACTGGAGAAGCTTACTGTGGCTTAAGCCCTCTGCTCTGTGTTCCCGCTCAAGAAAGCAAAAACAATGGAGGACATGAGGATAAGTGTAAAGAAGAGAAACAATAACAGGCTTCAGAGGGGTTAATCCAGGCACAACAGAGTTAATCTGGAACAGCTAAGGGAGGTTTTAGGCTAAGAACTTTGACAAAAACTTGTTACTTTTTGATCCAGTCGCACCTAATGAATGACTCCATTTGCAAAGAAGATTTAGGACTTCCAAACCAGTGGGCAGAACATCCTTGATTTTGTTTTTTAAACACACTTTGGTACTTGGATGTCAAAGATCTTCATCTTCTTCTCAAACAACCAAACAAAAAGAGCCTAACAATGCGGATATTTAAAAGGTGCAGAATGTGTGACCCAAGACCAAAAAGTCCCTAGAACTAAACTGTAAATTCAACATATGCCTGGCTAGTGTAAGGCATGGGAGAAATACAGTTTATTCAAGTCCCAAGGGGAAAAAATAAAGCACATACAGTTATATAATTATCACTTGGAAATATATTGCTTTGAAATAATCTCTTGGTATTTTTATCTGGTATATCCAGATTATTCTATCTAACGTATGAAATCAGTCAATGTAGTCATATCCAAAGGTGCTAAATTTGAGTGTGTGGCCCTCCTCTGCCTGCTGTGCAAGCTCTGTCATATAAAGATAAATATAGGGGCTGGAGAGATTGCTCAGTGGTTAGGAACACTGGCTGCTCTTGCAGAGGACACAGGTTCAGTTCCTAACATCCACATGACAACTAACAACTGCCTATAACTCCAGTGCTAGAGAATTCCACACCTTCTTCTGACCTCCTCAGGCATTGCACAACATGGGAACACTTAGATACATGTAGGCAAATACACTCACACATAAAATAAAAATAATAAATAAAATATTTTTAAGTAAATAAGGATAAAGTACATATTCTCAAAATTAGAGTGAACTGAATTCGCTCAGGATTTTTCTTTTTTTCATGAACATTCCCATGGAGTAGATCTGAAACTGCAATGTGGAAATCACAAACGATGCCACAGTTCACACCTGAATGACATCTAAAAACAAGACAAAGAGAGCTAATAATGTGACCCTCAGCGTTTGACGAATGGGCAGACAGCAAAGGAGAGAACATCATTGTCCCCATGTTCAATCAGGGTTGTTCCAGACCTAACAAAGAGAAGTATGCTGCTCTGTTCTTAAGAGAAAGACTTAGTTTCAATGGCATCTTAAAATTCTTCACACCACATTTGAAATGTTAATATGGAAATGCATTATGTGGAATGAGAATCTCCTTACAACAGTTGTTAAATTCATCTGAAATTTTAAAAAAGCACATCTTAACCTAAAGAGATAGCATAGAATTGTCATGATGAAGCTTAAGTGTTACTTGAAAATGTACCTTTCATTGTTATTTTGATTGTTTTATAAAATGAGTTTCAAAGCAAATGAGACATATTTATCTCTAAAGACTATATACATTTTTACATGTTTATAAGTGCATTAGAAAGTAAATGTGTTTATAATGTGACAAAAAGGTAATGATATTTAGATGTGATGTATGCCATAAAAGACTATTGAGATCACTGAATGCTGAGGTAAATACTAACTCACAGTTAGAGAAGAGCTCTGAGTGTTAGGGCCTGACAACCAGCTGACACTGAAGTGTCAGGAAGAGCGTGGACTATTTAGGACAAGTCCTGGTCTTTTATAAGTATTGAAAGAATATAGAGATATTCTTATATCTTCATGCCTTATAATCAAGGAAGGTATGAAGCAGGGTTAAAGAGACAGGCGTTGACCTCCAAAGTTTCCATGGTAGCAATATGTAAAGATGCAAGGATGAACATCCGAGTTTAGGAAAAGAAGGGTTTGATGTCTCACGAGTGTTAAACACTCCATACACTTGTTTAAAGACAGTATGAGGGTGATAATAGAATTGAGGGTATAAGAGATAAGATTTGTGAGATGATTTCGCATTGGTCATGGAATGTACACTTCTCTGTTGTTGATTGACTTTTCAGTGCAGTTGTGTAAATGAGAATGGAAAAGGTAGGAGGGATAGTGTGGAAGATCTTTGAAAGAGGCGATGGAATGATATTAGTGAACAGTGGAAGGCAGGCTTATATGGAAAGATAGGTCGGGATTATTAACAATTTAGCAGTGTTACAGTTTCACATTGCAGCCAATGTTAAATATATACTGATGATTTCTGATAAAAATTTCAAACGGAAAAAATAAAAGAAAGTAAATGTGTTTATGAGATTCCTTCTGAATCCCGCCAGTGAAATTATATTTCCTATTGTGATTGAAACTATCTTCACTTTCTGGAGTATTATCTTTGAAATAGTTTCTACAGCTGCTTTAAGAACATGTGCTTCTTTGTGCATATGTTTGGGTGAATTCTTAGCCATGATTGGACAACTCTGCTTCGAAAAGTGATGTGTCATGTCATGTGCTTGGGATTCTTGTCACGATTCTTTAGAAGAACTGAGACAGGGAAATGGCAGGACAATGACCAAAGGAAACGGAGAACAGCAAGTGAAGTGGAGACTTGGCAGGAGGGGAAATGCAGTGGGTGGGTGTGACAGAGCCTCCTCGCAGGCTGCTGTGTCAAATGCTTGGTTCCCAGCTGGTAGAGCTGTTTAGGAAGGTGGTGGAATCTTTGGGAGGTGGGGCCTCGCTGGGGCAAGTGGTTCGCTGGTGGTGATGCTTGAGGTATGTAGTTCAACTCTGCTTCCCAGGTCCTGTCTCTGCTTTCTGATAATATCACTGAAAGCAGTCTCTGTCCATCATAGAACCCTCCTCCATGCCTTCCCTGCTGCGAGGCACTGGACTGCACCCTCAGGCCTTTCGGGTATTTTATCACGGCGATGAGAAAAGTAAATGACGGGGAAAAGACCCTTAATTTGGCTAGTTCTTAAGAGACTGAATCCTTATAAGTAAACAGAGTCACTCAGGAATAATAATAAAAATTGACTACTCCAATCTTCTTTTTGGTATGAAACAATGGCCTGGGGACTCCACCTCTGGCCAGAAATGTTCTCTTTCCTGTAGACTAGGTCAAACCAGTTCAGATAAGACTGAGGCTAGACCTGGACACCTCATCATTTAGAGTTATATCAGCCTTCTCTTCTTTGTTTAAGCTGACCAGTACAAAAATAAGGGAAGGGAACCACTAAAATCCTTGAAACCCTGGTTCAAGTTCTCTTCATTTACGCAGAATTTTATTTCTCTATGTGAGTGTATGCTCAGATGTGTGTTTATCTCTCAATAAAAGCTTGTTTGCTTCATGCTCTTGGGGGTCTGAGACTTTTTTTTCCTGCCTATTATTAATTCTTCAAGTGGCTGAGAAAATGAATCCAATGTCACTATCCAAGACTGATAACGTAGTCACAGCAGTTCCCTCCACACGATGGCATTACAAACAGTCTCCCCACACACACCCTCAGAAACATGTGCCCATTCCCCCAATCTGACTGCAGACCTGGTTGTGTAGTCCCCAGCCCCTGGGCTCTTTCTCTTCTGTCACTTTTGTGCATGTTGGTGGCTTTTTCTACATCTACACCCTACAGGGGCAAGGGGCTGTGTACATGTAACAACAGTGTTGGAATACCCACTTGCACTAGGCACATGAGCATTACTGGATCTTCACGGTGCACTGAGGCCACTGCTCTTTATCAAGTCTGGAAGACATTGCAGTACTGTGGTTGAGAGGGGGCCCTTGAGAGCCACAATGTCTGGGCTTTAATCCTGACTGCCAACATCAGCCACTCAGGCTTCAGCAAGTCCATTTCCTCCTCTCTTCAATGAGTATAAAATAGTACTTACTTCTAAGTGTCTGTGAGTACTAAATGATTTCAATATGCACATATACATATATATATATATATATATATTATAGATATATAAATATAAAGGTGTGTATAGATAGATAGAGATACAAAGGTATAGATAACTTTGAACAGCTCCAGGTAAGATGATAATTTAAATGTAGCTAATCGGATCCCCATTTTGTTGGTAAAAAAAATAGTAACTTGGGAAATCTAAGTCTTGGGTGATGAATAGAACATTATTTTACTTTAAACACCATTCAACACTTCTCTGAAATAAGAAGAACTTCAAAGTCTTACTCCCATTTGGTGATGAATAAATGTTGTTAGGGAGAATGAACGGGAAACTCCCACATCCCTCCACACAGCCACTCAAGGCAAACAGGATGAGTCATGAAGAAGCGACTTTGAAGCCGGGCGTGGTGGCGCACGCCTTTAATCCTAGCACTTGGGAGGCAGAGGCAGGCGGATCTTTGTGAGTTCAAGGCCAGCCTGGTCTACAGAGTGAGTTCCAGGACAGCTGGGGCTACAGGGAGACCCTGTCTCAAAAAGACAAAAAAAAAAAGAAAAAAAAAAAATAAGAAGAAGGAAGAGGATTTTGAGAGCAGCTGCCTGGCAGAATGGGAAACCCGAGACTCGTAGACTCCACTATGCTGTGCCTACAGATCTCTTCTCCCCTGGACACAACCTGAGACACTCTCACAGTAGCTATTAATTCTTAGCATCAGAACCCTATTTTAAAAATGTACTTTTTTTCTTTTTTATTAGGCTGAAAGATGTATTTTCCTAGAATTTTGAAGTCTCCTTGGCATGCCCAAACAACAATCAGTCTGCCTTGTGCTCCACACCGGGTTTTCCCTTCCCATGGCCACAAAATGAGTCCAGAAGACACATCCTATTTATCTCTCCTTGTTACTGGTCTCCGTGATACAGCCTCGGTGGTTCAACATGGCAATCAATACTTGAAGAGCCAAAAAACCCCTAGTAGTAGTAGCTCAGTCCATAAGCTGTTATCTCGTAGTCCTCATCTGGACTGCAGGTTTGGAGGGTTCCTTGGAGAGACGTTGAGTCTTCACCTTGGAGTTAGTGTGACGTCTTCAGTCATATTGGAAGGTTGAGAAAGCGCTGTGACTCATGTCTTTGAAGGGATGGCAAAAGCACAACCGTCAGCCTCAGGTAAGCTGCACTGCCAGTAAGCCTAGGCAAAATAACTGTGCTTTTTTTTTTTTTTTTTTACTTTTGTCTTTTTACTAAGATCTCCAGTTTTATAATTGAAGTAAAATTTCTCAGGCCATTACTAATATTTTTTCTGGTATATTTTCCTTTGGATGCTTAAGTGCCACACTGTTAGCCGATTCAGATTAACCAAGGCTTTTGATTTTCTTTAAGGTCAGGTAAGGAAAAAAATCAAAGCGGGTAAGATGCTAAAATCCTATTCATGCAGCTCCGTGCATAGTTTGAACATGAAATTAGTTAACACAACAACAACAACAACAAACAAAAAAAAATGCGTGTCAACAGTAACTGACTGAAACAGGTGAACTTCTGCTCAAAAAAACAAAAACTGTGAAAATGTTAAAAGAGATCTGAGAAAAAGAAATAACATTAAAAAATAAAGAAAAACAGTTTGGCAGAATGCTTTGAGCCTGTCGTAGGGGTCGGGGGCACTGGAATGGGGAATGACGTTTTAGATTTGATTGGAACATTTTGTATGAAATGGCACAAACTTCAATAAAAAATTGGCTTTGAAAAAAAATTTTCCAATTAGATTTGGGATATACAGGCACATGGCTTGCATCTGCTGCACAGTTATTTCCAGGCAAGGTGAGGTTGTGCTCTTGTGCTGACGGTGGAGTCTTGCTTGACTCAGGGGAGACCCATATTTGCTTTATTGGTTTAGTGGCTCTTGATGGTAACCCAGTCCTGCATTCAGAGGCCATTCTGTACACTTTGCCATGTGGGTGTGGTCTCAATAAATCCCTCCCATTGATGTAACGTCAGGTCTTCGGCAGCAGGGTCTTCTTTCCTCTCCTCCTGTAGGTTTACTCCCAACTTAGAGGCAAGTGAGCCCTTATCCTTTTGTGGGGCCTTTTGTGATCCCCTGGCCAACATCCACCTGGTTAGAACAAATCCCTTGCTGATGTCGAGCTCTGTATTAATACTTTTGCCTTCCTGAGTGCATTAGACCCTGGACTTTAGTTATTATATTTGTTCTGACAGAGAGTGTCCCCTTTCCACAGTTCTACCAATTGTTAGAGTAGTCCAATTAAAGAATAAAGTTTTACCGGGGTTTTTTATTGGCTCTTTTCTTGGAGGAATAACCCATTGGCTGATGCCACAAGCTTACATTCATCTACAGGTTAGATGTTATAAAGCCACCGTAAGACCCTGTCATATTTAACAGGGGGGAAAAATTTAATTCATGGATCAACATATCCAACTGTGTCTATGCTAAAGTAACTTACCATAACCATTAGTCCTGGCTTAAATACCTATATATCTTATCGCTTTTGTTTCTTCATTAGTAGATCGAAAGGTTATTTCTGGAAAAACTGTCGACCCCTGAAAGGAAAACATCCCGAAAGAATTGACCCGAGTCCACGTCAACAGCTCCAGAGAGAGTGGACTTTTTACTCTCATCCACCTGTGCCCCGTTTTCTATAGCCTAGGGAACAACCTGCCGGAAAGAAGGGGGCGTGGTAGAATGTAACGGACCTGCGATTGGGGTGAAGGTGGTGAAAAACTACAGCAGATTGTAGTTGGACACTCATTTGATCAACTGATTGAACAAACAAACCTGTCACCCCCCCACTGGATGTGGGGCTGTAGGTGTTTGGGGAAAAAAACAACCAGGGGCCTGCAGATTGGTTTTGCATGAAGGGTTTTGATTGCTTGTAACTCCTGGATATCCACTTATAGCTCAAACTGAAAAAAAAAAAAACTGAGACAACGAGAGGACAGTCCATGGCAGAATGCATTGATCGGCGATGGGGGTGGGGGTGGGGTGGAGGAGAAGAGGAATAAGCCTAACCTGAATTGGAAAAAATGTATGAATGCACAAAGCATCAATAAAAATTAATAAAAAAAAAACAAAAAAGAAAAAAAAAAAAAAAAGTTCCTTTGGGGCGGAGAAGATGCCAGACCTCCCTCCTCAGGCTGCCTTAGTCTGTGTGCACTTTTTTTTTTTTTTTTTTTTTTTGGTATTTTTGAGACAGGGTCTCCCTTATGTGTGTACTTTTATGAAGACAATACACTCATACATATAACAATAAAAATAATAAATAAATTAAAATGTTAGTTTCTTTTCCCCCGATACTCATAATTGTTTCCTTTAACCTGAAGGTCTGTCTTCAGAAGAAATCTTTATTAAAGCAAGCACATTATCTGTAAGATGTGACCAAACTATGAGGGGAGAAGATCCACAGAAGCAGGGGAAAGGGACATCACAACCAAGAACTCTTCATTCAACAGATGTTTATCTGAGCCACAGCTATGGGCCAGTCACCATGTAAGGAGAGAGCATATAAGATTCTTTCCCTCCTTGGAACGAAAGTCTTTCTTTAGTGCATAGCACTAATGAGTGTAGACAGTGTTTGAGAGTCTTACCTTATACCACACGTTAATTCTCAATTCCAGATGAGTTAAATAATTAAATGAAGGAACCAGAGACTGTCAACTCTAATTGCTTATTTACCTGGTTTGTTGATGGGATCCTACTTTATACCCGAAAGAAAGGTCTTGTCCACAACTGTGAGGTGATCTGGAACATGCAGACATCTTAAGAAGCCTGTGCGTGATGGCGCATGCCTTTAATCCTAGCACTCGGGAGTCAGAGGCAGGTGGATCTTTGTGAGTTCAAGGCCAGCCTGGTTTACAGAGTGAGTTCCAGGACAGCCGGGGCTACAGGGAGACCCTGTCTTGAAAAGACCAAAAAAAAAAAAAAAAGCCTGTGAACCAAAAAGGAGGTATGACCCCATCTATTAATGAGCCCTGTGCACACCTAAGGACTGAATACATAGCATGCTCACTGGATGGGAGCTGGTGGTGCTTATACGATTTAGACCTCATAGGCTGTTGTTTGGGGCCATATGTTTGGTTGTTTGGTTAGTTGATATGGTCTCGTGTAGCCCAGGTTGGCCTTGATCTTACTATGTAACAGATGACTTTAAACTTCTGGTCCTCCTGCATGCAGCTCTCAAACACTGGGATTACAGGTGTGTCAACAGGCCTAATTTATTCAGTGCCGAGACTGAACACAAACATCAAATCCTCAAACAGGATATACTACAAAATCTTTGATTAGTCTCCTCCACTGTCAAACAAGGACAGCCTGAGAAACTGTCACCCACAAGAGAAAAATAAACACAACCCTCCTCATTCACACTTTTTCTCTTTCTCAGTTTGGGGTCTAAAGTAGGTTTATGGACGAGTCTTTTTCTTGTTTTAAGGGTGATTGGGCATGAGAACAAAACTGAGAAGAAGCAGTCATTTAAAAGTAAACAAAAATACCTCATAAATACATCATCTCAGTATGACACACCTAAAGGTGAAAGCAAGGTCATGTCATTGGTCTGGATAACGGAATTTACCATGAAGTCTACCCCGGAAACACAATGGCGATGCACAATGCGGAATTTATTATGTCTGCACAGATTTCACTACATGATGGGCCAATCCTATTGGCAAGTGTGTTGTTTTGGACATTAGTGTTCTTTATGATCTCAGATCGTTTTTACAAACGCCACCTATCTGGGCCTTTTTTTTTTTTTCCTGTTAATTATTGCACTTAGCTGTACTTATTTCTTAGCAAATAACTAGAAATGGGATTTCTGTGTCAAAAGCTATGACTAATATTTTCAATGTTTATAAAAGTTGCCATGTCACTGTCAAAAATATGTGTGGCTCCAGTAGCACAATCGGTTAGCGTGTGGTACTTATAAAAATGTGTGTGGTTGTATACTTCAATACAGTCTCTGAGATTGTCTTAAAGGTAACTTAACTAATTAAACTAGTGATTCCTTAAAGATACATAAAGAGACCTTTCTGTGTACGTGTTTTGTAAAATAATTTTTAAAATGTGAAATAAATTACAGGAGAACTTCTAAAAAGAAATTGCTCAGTTTAAAACTACAACATTCTGCACTAAAAATGTTTTGGTTTCTCTCCCTTAATGTTGCTGCTATGAAATATATATTAACATTATTAAATAAAAGAACATACTAAATAATGAAGGAAGAAATGGGCATTTATTGGTAGCTATATGTATTTTTATACTTTCCATTATAGCAGAACTTCAATTAAAATTAGCTAATAAGCAAGTTTGATTTGATAAATTTGGTAAATTGAAAAGAGATCAATTGAACTCATTTTGTAATGTAAAACAGGAAATATGATGTAATTACTGTAGAAGGAATGCTTTTCAGCCAAAAATCATGAAGAAGGCAGGAAATAGGACGTTCTTTTCTGTAGATCAGCATCTCCAGCAATAGTCCCATCCCAGAGCTCCAACATGTCAGGAGATGTGGATCTTAGATATCAGTGTCATCTGCTACAGGGTCTGTGAGATCCTAGTACTCTACCTGCAGGTTCAAGGAATCTTCTGGAGCTTAGGTATCTGCCGATTGGAAGATCAAAAGACTTCTTTCTCCTCTGGCTTTGAGAGTCAGCGCTTATAACACCAAATAATTTCCCGTTTAATTTCAATACTAGAAACTGTCCTTTCTGTCCAAATAGTGGTCGTAGCAGTAGTCATAAAAGTGAGTTCCAGGGGCTGAAGAGATGGCTCAGCAGTTAAGAGCCCCAACTGCTCTTGCAGAGGACCCGGGTTCGATTCCCAGCACCCACATGGAGGCTAAGAACCATCTTTAACTCCAGTTCCAGGGGAATCTGATGCCCTCTTCTGACTTCCGAGGTATTGCACAACATGACACGGATGCACCAACCTACATGCATACAGTACACTCATACACATAAAAAATAATAAAATAAATTTTAAAAAATTTTAAAAAGTGAGTTCCAGATGGAAAGAATCATAAGCATTAGTCTGAGCTTTCTCAATCTTACTATTCATGATGGTGACATAGACTGTGTGGGTGATAGGAGAGGCTGATGGTGCAAACAGAGAATCTAGTCTCTATATAAACATTATCCAATGGATGTGTCCGTCACCAGTTGGGAGATGTATTTATGCCCCACATCATCATAGCATGTTCAAATTACAATGTGCTCGTGTTCTATGGCAAAATGTATTCAAATTCCCTTAATTTTATGCTAATATTTTTAAGATTGTAGAGGTTTTGGGTGAAGGGATTTATTTTCCTATATGATCATTAAAAGCTCTATGAGTAAATGGATAGATGAAAACTCCGTTCTGGGTCGAGGGCCAATTCTGTTGAATTCTTAGCTTTTATGAGTGTTTTTCTTCATTTCAAACATGTCAGACAAATCCAGGAAACCTGACTTATTACCAGGGTCCATTTCTATCAAACATTACATTTCCCTCAAATGGTAACAGAATTTTGTTGGCAAAGATCTAAAGAACATTCCAACTCATAGGTCTACACACCTATGAGCAGGAATTCTGTGTTTATTATCCAGCTTTGAATGCTTTTGTAAGTATTTCATTCTTAAGCCATTAATCGAATATTTAACAAGACTTATTTTTTTTTATTTCATTTTTTTTTATTTATTTATGTGTATGAATGTACTGTCTGCATGTAGGTTTGTGCACCCGTGTCGTGCAATGCTGCGGAGGTCAGAAGAGGGTGTCGGATTCCCCTGGAACTGGAGTTCTCCTGGAATTGGAGTTACAGATGGTTCTCAGCCACCATGTGGGTGCTAGGGATCGAACCCGGGTCATCTGCAAGAGCAGCTGGCGCTCTTAACCGCTAGGTCATCTCTCCAGCCCCAACAAGACTTATTTTCAAGAAGGCATATAATATGTGTTAGATGTGTTAGTGATCCTTTTTGCTTCCTTCTCTCCCTCTTTTCTTCCCTCCCTCCCTCCCTCCCTCCCTTCCTCCCTTCTTTCCTTCCTTCCTTTCTTCCTTCCTTCCTTCCTTCCTTCCTTCCTTCCTTCCTTCCTTCCTTCCTTCTACTCTTAGCTCCAAGCTCTGGCCTTAAGCTCACGATCTTCTTGTCTCACAGGTGCATTCTATCACCAAGCCTGTCTGTGTGATCCCTGCAGAATCAGTGAAAACTAATTTTAAGCATTATTATTATTATTATTATTATTATTATTAATTTAAAGTGATCTTGTCACATCTTGGGATAGTTACCTCTTCATTTATTTTTTCCAGGAACAGAAATGAATTTAAAGAGTTCAAAAGGATTTCAAAAGTCACAAATGATCACTCATAAGCAGTCACTGTATCTTCAGGAGAATCATGTTAACAAGGTCAGGATCCCACCACATACCCTCAAGAAACCGAGAAGGTCTCCTCTTTCTTTTTGTTAGATGACCGATGGATAAGCAAAACCTGAGGAGAAAATAGGGCAGATAAATGCTGAAATGAGAAAGGACAGTAACATTAAGGTAACCTAAAAACCAGAGTGGAGTTCCAGGCTGCTTCCTCAGCCGTAAGTTCCCCCTGTGAACTTTCTGTGCTTCATTCTTTCTGCTGCAATTGGAAAGAGAGGAGCCAAGCACAGGCCTCCTGCTCCATTGACTCCGGCCACCCCATAAATGAGTTTAATGGGTTAGAAGTTAACACCAGTGACAGCTGCAAGCCAAGTAACCAGGGGTTTCCAGGGCCCCCCAGACCCCCTGCCGCTCTGGCTGTGCCCATTTCCTTCCACTTTCCTTTTCTCTTATCTATAGAAACTTCCATGACAATCAAGGGGTAACTTATTAGGAAACAAAGCCCAGGGCTGACAGAAGTGAGGCAAGCCTCATTAGCAGGGGGTTGGGGGGAAGCTAGAAGAACGTCTCTAATTACAGCAGCTTAACAGCAGATGATCACAGGAACTGATAAGCTCTTGAAGACAGAAAGCAAATTTCCTTTAAATTCTCCCCAAACTCTTGCTCTCTGTCATTCACCCCTGCAAGGGGGGTCGTTCCCCACTGGAGTGTGCCCTCCTAGCCCACTCATTTGCTACGCCTGGCTTCTATTTGCATCATTTTCTTTTCTTAAATTGTCTTTATTATTTTTATTTTATGTGTATGACTGTATTGCATGTATGTAACCGCACCCATGTTGGGCAGTATCCACAGAGATCAGAAGAGGGTGTTGGATCCCCTAGAATGGAGTTACAGACGGTTGTTGGCCACCATGTTCTGGGAATTGAACCTGGGTCCTCTGCAAGAGCGGCCAGGGCTCTTAACTGCTAAACCATGTCTCCAGCCCTTCACCATTTTCTTCTATCATTTTCTCAGGTGGTTTCTTCCAAAGGACCTTCCAGAACCCATGGGAGGAGGTCCCAGTGGACACAGCTCTTTCTGCCCAGAGAGGACAAGAAACCACTTTGTCCTTCAACACTTCACACCTACACCTATGATCTGTATAGTCTTACCAGGTTGCTGAAGTATCAAGTACAAAAATGTAAATTTCTCAAGTGCATAGCTTGTTGAACTTGTGTTAGTATATGCGTGTGGTATATGTGCACGTCTGTATGCAGATGGGCACTTACACGCATGCATGCAAAGAGAGGCCAGAGGACGATATCGTGTGAAATGCTCTATCACTCTCCACTTTATTCTTTGAGGTAGGGTCTCTCACTGAACCTGGAGCTAGGCTGGCAGCCAGCAAGCCTCAGGGGTCCTCCATCTCATCCCCCCCACACACACACACACCCAGCACTGGGGATATAGGCCATGCACAGCTTTTCATGTGGTTCTGAGATCCAAACTCAGATCCTCACGCTTGCATATTGGATGCCCGTGTGCACTGTCACATCTCCATCCCCGTAGCTTGCTGACGTTTTACACATGAACCTGTGTTCAGACTGCAAAGCGGAGCATGACCTTCCTGTTAGCTTTCCAGAGTAGCTGAAACAAACCCACAAACTAGGCAGCTAAAACCAGCAGAAACACACCCCCTTACTGCTGTAAAGCCCATGGTCTGAAATCAAGGTGTTCAGAGACCAGAAGTCAAGGGCTCCTCTGGAGGCCCGGAAGAAGAGTCTGGCCCAGGACTGTCTCGTGATTCTAGGGATGCCAGTGGCCCACTGCTTGCCTTGGTTTGCAGCAATGCCGCCCCAGGCTCTGCTTATATCTTCACATGTCTGTCTCTGGTGCCTCCTCTCTCCCTATAAGGACATCAGCCATGCTGGATTATACAGGAGTAAATCTGCAAAGACTGTTTCCAAATAAGATCACAGGTACTGGGGTGGAACTTCAACATCTTCTTGAGAGTTGGCAGTGGAAACGGAGAGTGTTCCAAACACCCTCTTACCCTGTCTTCCAATTTTTACCCCAGGTGATCACACTGTCAACCTCTGGTAACATATTTTCTTTTGAGATTTATCCAAAACACACCCATCAAGTCTTTGGGACAGGAAATGGATTTTAAGGACGACTCCCGGAACTCCATCAGTCATTCAGATTCTCTGAAAAAGTACACAGCCCCCCATGTTGATATTCCTGGCCAATCGCCCATTTCATAACTAGCATACATTCATTTAAATCATCTTACTATTATAAAAAAAAATTATTGCCCGGCATGGTAGCGCAAGCCTTTAATCCTAGCACTTGGGAGGCAGAGGCAGGTGGTTCTCTGTGAGTTCAAGGCCAGCCTAGTCTACAGAGTGAGTTCTAGGCCAGCTGGAGCTATGGGGAGACCCTATCTTAAAAATATAAAAAAAAAAAAAAAAAAAAAAACAACTATTATGGGAGAGAATAAAGCAACGTTTCTGTAATAGTATAGAAACTGTAACTGAAGGCAGGGGATCCACCTGTTGTAGCAGGAATCCCTACATTTCCCAATAAGTCACATACTTTCTCATTTTAAATGAGGCAATGCTCTACTCACTTCCTGGTAGAGGACCAGGAGCATTGCCCTCCATCAGATCAGTGTTTGCTCGGCCCTTCCTGAGGCCTGTGCCTAACCATCTGGAGAGGGACATCCAGGAAGGGTATGTGGCTCTTTCTGATCATATGCCTATCTGTGTCTAGTGACAGATGCATGGGCTCGCCTGATTGCAGGGTGGTGATCTTCTTGTAGTCCACCATGACACACCCTCCTTTCACCCCTCTGCCTCAGCTCCTTCTTTCTGTAGTTAGGGCTCCTGGTGAGCTCCCTGCTGCTGCGAATTTTTGGAAGCCACTTCTTTGTTGTATCTGCCTTGGGTTTTAGCCTCAAGAAATTTGGGGGGCTCTGCGATGGGGAACGAGTTGTGAGAGGCCTGGCCTGAGTATCATCTGACCTGCTATTCTTTTCCTACTCCCTTCTACTTGGGCATTCGACCCAAGGCAAGGACTTCTTTTACTAGTGAAGGATCTGGGAACTCTGTCTCCATCTCTCTCCCAATCATTGGCCCATGCCTCAAACCTTCTAAGTTTCCATGGAGATTTTGTGTGTGTTTGTGTGTGTGTGTGTGTGTGTGTGTGTGAACATACCTTCATTTTAAGTCAATGAGTAGAGCACTCCCAACTTAACTGTGTAACTTTAAACAAGCTGCTTGCTGCCTTTTCTCATTAAAAACCTTCCTCTTCTGGAGAGAGGGATTAGGAGGTTTCAAAGGTTTTTTGGGGGGCGGAGGAGGAAAGGGGGGATATGAATTAACTGAGTTTATAAACATCTAGGATAGCATTGTGTCAGGCCCATAGACTCTGTAATATAAGTTATTAATTAATTTGCTAACAGCTTCAATGGGGAAGGACAAAAAGACAGGAAAGGAATGAAAATTCAATCTGTAAATTAACATAGCAAATCACGCTGGGTAGGCATGGTGGCACACACCTCGAGCATTTGTGAAGCCAAGACAGGCATATCTTTCTGTGACGCAGAGGTGATCTGGTCTATATTGGAAGTTCCAAACCAGCTGGGGCTATAGGAGGATGCTGTCTCAAAACAAAACAAAACAAAACAAAACAATATACACACACACACACACACACACACACACACACACACACACACACACACCACATAGCAATAGTTACTCTTAAAACGTCATTCCTAAAAATCAACCAAATATTAGAAATGAAGAGGGTTCATCTCTCTAGTGAGAAGCCAACAGTAGAGATGCCAACCAAACATCAGAGTTTCAGGAAAACCCACAGGTGTCCTCAGTGGAGGATTTTCCACAAGGAGGTGTGACTGGGACAGGCAAGCAAGCCAAAATCACCGAAGCAGTTAAAAAAGACAATAAAGCCACCCATTCCATCAGAAATACTGGAGGCTCAACAGTGGTACCTAGAAAGCTGTAATTAACTTTTTAATGGTCACAGAACTAGCCAGTGAAAAAGAAGCCAGGACTTGTCCCCACAGCAATTAACTCTCACAGACTGAGTAAACAGAGAAGTTACTTTGAAATGCCTTTTTCCATCTTATCACTTTCAGTGTTGTCAAACACTTTACAAAGAAGACTTAAACAGCAGCAAACTGATACTGGTTTTGCCGAAACCCACAATTACTTTGTCAGTAAGTACTTCCTTAGCGTGCCACACACCCAGTGGGTGGGAATAAATATTAACCTGGAAGTGATCAGATATGGAAGGCATGGTGTGGACACACACACACACACACACACACACACACACACACACGCACATCCTGGAATGAACGGAAGCCCAACTGGAGATCCAGTCTTCTCTGCAAGTTCTATTCACCAAAACATTGAGACTCATCCTCAAAAGACATGGTTAAGGAGCTGCTGCTCTTCTTCCACAATACAATGAGGGGGTGGGGTGCAGCTAAGATCCAGTGGAAGGGATTTAAGACAGGACACATAGAGGTAACATAGTCTGAAAGGGCAGCAGGAATTACCTAATAGAGCCAGGAGGTAGCAAGAGCAGTTGTAGGATCTTTGTGAAGATTTGTGCATACTGTTGCTTCAGATGAAGATATACCAACAAAAGATAAAACTATAGGAAGAGCTAAAGGATCCCAGGCTCTGTCAAGGCTTTTGTCTCTCAGTCCTGCAAAGATTAGAAACATACAACCACTGAGAAATCACATGTCACTTGGGCTGACTTCAAGCCAATCTTAGGGATTTGATTCCAAGTTCATGAATTACAGCTATATTTCACAGATGCTACTGCAAAACAATTTGATGGGCTATCACAGGGACACATAGGAAAACAAGTATTTCAAATATTGATATGACCAGCCCCATGTCAGATCAGGAATTCTCTAGAAAGTGCTTCTAGGAGTTCTAGGAGCAGAAAAGATGGCTGTCAGTAACATGTCAGTAAAGAGTTCAGAACCCCAGCACCCACACCAAAATCGAGGCATTGCAGGGTGTGCCTGTAGTCTCACACTGGAGTGGAGGGAAAGGCGACAGAGAAAGAAGAACCGCTGGGCTTGTCTAATAAAAAGAGCTCCAGAGGCAGCGGGAGGACCTTTCTCAAGAAACAAGGCGGAAGTGATCATTCTCAAAAAGACAAAAAAAAAAAAAGAAATTCTCCTCTGGCCTCCACTTACACTTGACACACACACACACACACACACACACACACACACACCACTGGGAAAGTGAAGAAAAGGAGGTGGGTGTCCCTGAGGCTCCTTGGCCAGCCAGTCTAGCAGAATCAGTGAGCCTCACATTCAGTGAGACATTTGTCTCCAAAAGATGTGAGAACAGTGGAAGAAACTAAACATCTAGCATTGATGTCTAACCCCCACCTCACAGGCAGACACACACATGAGTGTGCACACCCTATGTACACAGGCACACACACAAGAACACCTGTGTATACATGCATGCACACACATAGAAACAAAGTGCCTCCAAAATCCATGACAGAGTTCTGAGTGTTTATAGTTTTCCTTTTTTGTTAAACGTAAATCTTTGTCAAAATATAATTCATTGTGGCTATTAGTGTCATGTGAATAATCCTACTAGGTTGGAGAAAAGTTTATAGTATATTAGTTCTGAAAAGCAGGCTATCGAATAGTAAATACATTATCAGTTTTAAAAACATTTTCAAAAGCACTAGTGAAAGAATCAAAGAATGTAACTTAGTGCATTAGCTATAGTTTTCGGCCACAGGCTAAGAGGTAGTTTCTCTTTCTTTCCTTTTGTGTTCTTTTTAAACTTTCTGCAAGGTGTATTTCTAATTTTTACAATGAGAGGCAGAGCTTTTTATAAATACAGAACCATTTTTATGAGGAAGAATAAATTAACATTCTCAAAAAGATACTCCATCATGAAGCAAGATACATGATTTGGTAACATCTACAGTGAGTCTTGTTCCCGAACCATTTCATCCCTTAGATGGCTTCTCTGCCTAGGTGGAGCCAAGTACATCTTTGTGGACTTACTGATAACATCTACAGTGTATAAAAATACCTCTGTCTTAGCCAACTGTTTCAGAAATAGCTTGGCATTTCAGGGCATGATAAATCACTTGGGTGGGGGCTTAATCTGACAAAAGAGTACTACTCTCACTAAGATTGGTTTTATGGAACCAAACTCATATATACTCAGAGTGACTTGCAAACACAGTTGGAATTTACCAATGTAGACTTCAACAATATGGCATTTGGAAATATAAGGACCAGAAACAAATTTTGACCTCAGCAAAAATACTTTTCAATAATATAAATAAATGACAGGGCTAATGTCAAAAATTCATAAAACTCTTTCACACATCACACGTGTGTATACATATATAAATAAATATCTATAAAGCAAATTCCTTACAGAATATTATATAGATCTTACTTAAATTTATACACACTTAGCAGTGACAGTTGGTGTTTCTTCAACGAAATAAGTTTTAGTCACTCTTTACACAGACATCCCCAGTAGAATCATAAGATGACCATAAAAAGAGGTAAGAGGCGTGTGAGTTGCTCTCTAGTCAAACCTCTCAACCAACAAGGAGAATAGAGCCTTTGCGTATGTGTTGAGGAGGTAAAACTAACTATCAATATCTGCTTAACAAAAATTCCTGAAAACGTAGATCGGGTATGGCTAGGGTTGACCGTCTACTTAGGAACCACATTCTTTGTGGTTCTGCTCTGAGTGGATCAGCACCAACAGTAGAAAAGCTCTAAGAAGGAAGACATGCTGTTTGGAGAATGCTGGGATTATTTATTCCCAGAGTTCATTCTCAGCAGGCTGCAGGCTTCTTAGGAAGCCTCCCTTCTGTACAGTCTGAGAGCTCTGGTGACTCTCCAGTGGTGGTCTCCCTTCCCACAACATCCGTATCCTGATATGCAGAATCCTGTGTCCCAACTCCCCAAATCATAAACTTTTGGAGGAGGCTCAGTCTGCATAACAGGCCTCTATGGCAATGTAGACAGAGGCAAGTTTAAGAACGAGGGCTGTGTCAAAAAAGAAGGCAGCAGGATTGTTAGTAATTAGTTTTCTTCATCAACTTTTCCCATTTTTATCTCTTGTCCTGCAGTAGAATGATTAATGCCTTTGCCTTAATTAAGCAGTTAGGCATAGCTATGCTTTGCTTTGGCCAATAAAATGAGTGCAAATGGCATGTTTTATGTTCCAGATGAGAACTGCTTTTTTGTGTGTGTGTTTTTGTTTTGTTTTGGTTTGGTTTTGTTCTGGACTCTGGACTGATGTGGAACCAACTGAAGGCCGTGCCTCTAAGCCAGTGAACTTCAGGCATTGCTTGCTACCACTGTCTAACCTATCCTATGCTGCTTGATACAATCATATCTGAAGACCTTATATTACCCCTTCCCCTCAGACCATAACCACTCAGGTAGTTGATGAAGCCAACCAAGTAGCATTGGAGCATTCCTGGCATTTCTGAGACAAATGAGACAAAAGAGAGAAGCCACAAGACTTGGAAAAGGCAGATTGAACATTCAGTTTTAACAGAGTTGTTGACCATAGACTGTAGTAGGAACAAAAGACTGAAGTTCTTTTGAGCAGCAAAAGATATCAATGAGAGGCCTTCCTATTGACACCTAAAATGGGAGCCACAGGAGCCTTCTCAGCAGGGAAGACTGAATGCTCAGGTTAACATCAGACCTGATGGAGACAAGCTATGATAAGCCGTGCTGCCTTGTGTCAGACTTTGGGTTGTTGTTACACACTGGAATAGCAAACTGAGGCTTCTGATCATGCTCAGAGAATTGTGGGGCTGGCAAGACAGCTCACTGGGAGTCCTAGTTTCTTTCTATTGCTGTGATAAAAACATTGACCAAAACCAACTTGGAAAGGAAAGGGTTTATTTTATTTTACATCTCTCAGGTCACAGTTCATCACTGAGGGAAGATAAAGCAGGAACTCAGGGCAGAAACCTGGAGCACAGACCATGGAGGAACAATGCTTACTGGCTTGTTCTCCAACCCTGTGCTTAGCCTGCTTTCTCACACAATACAGGACAACTTGCCCAAGAGTGGCACTGCCCACAATGGACTGGGCCCTCACACATCACTCAACAATCAAGAAAACGACCCACAGACATGGCCACAGGTCAATCCAGTGGAGGAAATTCCCGAATTGAGATTCCATCTACCCAGGTGTGTCAACTCGACAACTAAATCTATCCATTACAGTGGGGAAGGGCCATGAAGACTAGCTGCCTAAATCTTATCCCTGGGACCCACAGGGTGAAAGAGAGACCCAATTCCTACAAGTTGTGCTCTGACTTCTACACACATGACATGTATGTGCCATAAATAAAGAGATAAATATAATGAAAAATTAAAAAGAAATGTGGACCACTTTATGTGCATGCATCTCATTTGAGTTACAATTTTAATATATTTACATAACTAATAACCAAGTATTTGTATGCTATCAAGGATGATTAAGAAGAAATAACAGGATAATGAATTAGGAATGGCTTGGGAGGGATGATAAATAAGTGGTTCTGGAAGGCCTCTTACATGGTAGAAAAGAGGTGGGTCCTAGAGGGACCTGGGAACATGCAATTCTCCGGAAGAAAGGGAAAGAGCAGAGGTCCAGAATCAAGGATTCATGTCCAAATGACAGAAAGAACATCTACATTCTACGGGTCCAACAGCCTTTCTCCAGCCCAACGAGAAAAGTTCTGAGTGACTATTTCCACAATTCTATCGAGACCCTTGCTGTTCTAGATGTTCAGGAGAGAATCAGGTATAACGTATGCCTATTGCACTGTGGCTTCATTCCCTTCAAGGCTCAGCTGAGAAGGGCTAGCTAGAGGGTGAAAGCTGGAGAGAGATTTAGGCACAGTCAGAGAGGGAAGGTGGAGCCACAAAGGGATGTCAGGTTTTATTCTAGGTAATTAACAGGCATTGTAATGCTGCAAACACTGTACTGCTCAGGTGGTACCTTGGGTCTGTAAAGATCACACCAGCTGCCATTTGGAGAATGGACCTTGAAAAGACAAGAGAGCATGCAGCCAACTCTCTTGGGCACCTGTGACTCACATTACAGTTGGGAGGCTTGTGTATTCATTCCTGAAGATGAGTGATGGCACAGCTGGGGTAGCTGGAGTGGGATAGGATGAAAAACTTCAAGTGGGGAATAGACTTTCAGTGAAAAACCAAACTTGATTATGGGCTGAATATAGTGCCAGGTGAGAGAAGATGATCGAAAGCCATAAATCGAATAAGACTCCTGAGGAATCCGTGATGGAGGATGCTATTTAAGGACACAGGGAAGTAGAGAGCTGAGAATAGAGAGTCACAAGATGACAACTAAACATTGGATCTTTGAGCTCAAAGGAGAGGCAAGCACTTTACATACAAATAAGAGAGTCATCGGGCATATTGAAGTACTTTAGCCACAAGACTGGATGAGCTCCTCTGTCAGTTTTTCTCTGAAAGTCCCTCAAATACATCTCTTCCTCTGATTTCAACTGCCATTAATCTTTGTTTCCCAGAAGACCCACTGCAGTAATTCTGTACCTAGCAAGTGGCCTTTCCCCTCCGCTATCCTTTTTGTCCATAACAGTACCATTCATCTTCCTGTTACAAAAATTAGATAACTCTTTTCTTCAATAAAAACCGAGTGCTTATTACGTGAAAATCTCACTTTGGGTGATTGAAAGATGAATAAGAAATAGATTCTGACATGGGAAGCTCATCATCTATAGAAGCAAATGTGTCTGTAAAGAAAATCATACTTCAGGGTAGGAAGCCACAGAGTGGTAGAAAAAGACAAAGGGTGGAAGAAACACAGTGGGATTTAGGAGGTGAAGATGTGATTTTTTAGCATCAAGGAGATGAACAGAGTCTGCTCAGAAGGTTAAATTTCAGTTGAAACAAGACACCAAAATTCTTTCTCCTTGTTGAACAAAGACCATGGTTGTCCATGATCCGAGTCTCTCAGTCTCCAACCTGTCTACTCTTCCATTTTCTGACATTAAACACTGGGATTTTCAAGGAGTCCATGTCAAATGACCTTTTCTGGGTGTAACACTCATTCCCCAGATGTGTCATGTGACCTCCCAATTTTACAAACACATAATGTTTGTAAAAGGCAAGTCTGACTCTATTAGTGCTTTCTGGAAGCCCGTTAAATCTATTTATTGCTATTAGGATTAACATTCAAAAATCTGATCTAATCATCTCTTGTTTATTTCCTCTGTGCTCTACGGAATCTAACTACTTGTTTCTTCCAATGCATTCTACCTTTTATCTTGCCAGAGGGATAAAGGACAGTCACTTTATCCAGGAAATTACCTTCAACTGCCAATTTCGACCTTGCTGTATTAGCCTGCAAACTCCTCCTGCTTCACAGCTGTGCTGGTTCTTCTTCTTTGGTACTTAACTGGATTTGGAATCACATAGCAGTATTTCTTTGAGCTTTTTTTTTTTTTTTTTTTATTGATGCTTTGTGTATTTCATACAACATTTTCCAATTCAGTTCAGGCATATATCCCCTTCCCTTCCCCCCACCCCACCCCTATCCATCCCAGATCATGCATTCTGCCGTAAGTTTTCTGCATCTTTCTCTGCTTTTTTTGTTTTGTTTTTTCATTTTTTTTAGCAATAAGTGATAATTTGTGAGTACAAGCATCCTTCATGTAATACCAACTTGCAAGCAGTTGTTAACAGAAGCAAGAAGACCCACCCTGATTGTGGGTAGCACTGTCCCACCAGCTGACACCTCAGACTGAATGAAAAGAGAAAAAGCAGAAATCCAGCTGAACACCAGCATGCCTCACTTTTCACTTCCTCCTGCGAGGAGAGGAGTCCGCACCCCCAAACTATGCACCAGATAAACCTATTTCCCTAAGTTGCCTTTGTCAGGTACTTTGTCAGAGCAACGAGAAAAGAAACTAATGGAGCACGCGGAGTGGCAATCATAGGAATGCTGTTAGGGACTTTTGTTAATGTTGCTTCCCTCCAGTGAACTATGAGAAGGATAATTAATGCAGCTGTTTGCATACTTATTTCCTTTTTACCTTCCTGTCCCAAGAATCTACAAGTCACACCAGGCCCCAAACCAAGCTACCCTTGTTCAACCCTACATATCTAGCTCAAGACATGTGTCACAGCAAGCAAGCACATTTAGATGTGTATTGCTGGATGGAACCAAGCCCGTGTTCTTCTATCTACTGACTTCGCCTTGTGCTCCCGCCCTTCTTACACACTGACCTCCACCACTTTAATGCAGCGTCTTCTATAATGGCCTACCTGACATTTGCACCTGGGAGAATCCTAGCATATTGAATGGCTAGTCTCGGTTTTCCTTTCGTGAAGTCCTCACTGTGCAGTCCTGCCCAGGATGATCCTCCTTCCCCCAAATGGGTGGTGATTTCTCAGAATTGCAGTTGACATATGTGCTGGATAGCTTTAGTGTCAACTTGACACACCTGGGTTGAGGGAGCCTCAATTGGGGAATTGGCTCCATTGGATTGGCCTGTGGCCATATCTGTGGAGTATTGTCTTGATGGTTGAGCAGTGTGGGAGAGCCCAGCCCACAATGAGTGGTGCCACTCTGGGCAGGTTGTTGTGTACTGTATAAGAAGGTGGGCTGGGCATGAGCCAGGGGAGCAAGTCAGTGAACAGCATTCCTCCATGGCCTATGCTTCAGCTCCTGCCTCCAGGTTCCTGCCCTGAGTTCCTGCCTTGGGCTCCCTGAGTGATGAACTGTGACCCAGGAGATGTAAGCTGAATAAACCCTTTCCTCCCCAAGTTGGTGTCGGTCAGAGTGTTTTGTCACAGCAATGGAAGACAAACTAGAACAACATAGATTATTACATCCAAGCGCTATGATGATTTGTATGCATGCGTGGCCTCTTATTTTCAAATGCTTAAACTCTCCAGTGGCAAGTACTGTAGAGTACTACAACTTGCAGTGCACCATGACCATGAGGTTTTAGAAGGAGGACTGTATTGTGGGCTGGAGAGATGGCCTAGAGATTAAGAGCACCAACTGCTCTTGCAGAGGACCTGGGTTCGATCCCCAGCACCCACATGGCAGCTGAGAACCATCTTTAACTCCAGTTCCAGGGGAATCTGACACCCTCTTCTGACCTCCGTGGCATTGCATGACACGGGTGCACAAACCTGCATGCAGACAGTACATTCATACGCATACGAAAATAAATAAAAATAAAAAAATAATTAAAAAAGAAGTCTTAATTTAAAAAAGGAGGAATATTTTCCAATCAGACTTGTTTCAAAATGAATTTTTACCCAGAAAATCTTTGGTGTCCAAAAGGGTGCATAGTATTTGGAAAATTATCAATTGCGAAGCACCTCATTCCTACTCATTAGATAAAAAGAAAGTTACAACTCTTGAACCGTGGACTCTCCAAAGAACTTAAACAATGGATCTTATTATCTGATTTTGAGCACAATATAAATCATCGATCCTAAGTCATTTCTTATCATCTAACGGGACCTCCCTGGAGAGACAACAGCTCCTATGACCTTCCAAGTCAGGCAAAGAAGAGACTTAAATCCTACCTGGGGAAGACAGCTCAGAGATGTGGCTGTGTCCCTCAGAAAGAAATTCATATGAAGAAAGAATTGGCATCCTGACTATCCTCAAATATTAAAGGGACTCTGGCAGAAGAGAAATTAGACTGATTCCGAATGCTCCCGGTAACATTTCTTGGGATAATGAACAGGTGTGAAAGGAGATGAATATTTACCTAAAATGAAGGAGAACTAACAATACCCAGAGATTTCCAATGGCAGAATGAATTACCTTTGGCGGCATTGATTCTCCTTTTACTTAAGGCATTCAAGAAGTTGAATAACTACTCAACAGGACTTAGAGGAGCTTTCAAACATGGCAGCTTGGACCTAGCATTTTTCCACCCCAGAGATTACTTGATTCTTCTATAATAACAAGAAAAATACATAGAGCATTTACCACATGCCAGGTCCCGTTCTACACATTTTATATGCATTACCTCATTTCATTGTCACGATAGCTATTATTATACCCATGACTAAAGACAAGAAAACTGAAGGAGAGAGACATTAAATAATTTGCCTTAGTTCCCACAATTAAGAAGAATTTGATACCAGGAACTCTTTTTCCAGAGCTTAGTCTTTTATTTTGTCTTTTACAACCCTGTGACAGATCTGAGTCCAAAATGGGAGAGGCCTTGCTGAGCAAACAGAACAATAGGTAAAGAAAGTGGGGGTGACGGTAGGAGGCTGTGCTAAGAAAATTCTGTTTTACAAGCAAAAAGGTGCAGACATAGTGAATAAGGACTTTAAAGCCTAGGTCAGGGTACTTTTCTAGGCCCATGTGAGGTGTGCAAGGCAGGGGGCTCTAAAATATGTAACCTATATCATATTTTAAGAGATATGAAATGGATTGTCTCAACTTTCCTTACAAACTAAATTCTGTGCACCTTGCCCACCATTGAGTCTAAACCTTAAAAGTTTAGCATTTTTTAAAAATAAGAGAACATATTGTCTCAAACCAAGAAAGCACGCACAGCAGGAAAGAAAGAAATCACAATGTGAAGGGGCTTCTAATGGCATGAAGGAAGAGAACCTCCTCTGGAAGAAAGAACAGTGCAGGGCCTCATGGGTAATCTTGAGGGTTCAAGATGGAATCAGCCAAGTGTGTTGAAACTGCTGCTGAACACGGTAGGTTTCTTGCCCTACTTTGCATTTTGGTCTCTAAGAAAACACTATTGCATGCAATACCTCTGCATCAGTGAGGTGTGAGATTTCCCCTAGAAGCTCAAGAATGAAACACACAAGCCATAAAGTAGTTGGAGGGCTCAGATGAGAACCACCTGTACTATGAACCAGCAAGAGCGAGGATAAATGCAAGGTCTCATCAGCAGGTGTAGTCTTCATTGTCAGCTTGATTAGATTGTCACTTAATTAGGAGGTACACTTCTGGGCTTATTTTTGAGGACATATCCAGAGAGGTTTAACAAAGGAGGAAAGATCCACACTGAATGTGGGCAGTGCCATCCCACTTCCTGGGATCCGGGACTGAATAATAGAAGGGAGAGCATCATCCAGCTGAGGGTTAGCATTCTCCCTTCACGGCTTCCTGACCTATCCAGATAAGAAGGGTCCTAGACACACACTCCCATTTCCAAGAACTCCATCATGCCTTCCTCACTAAAATGGGCTACTCAAGGCCAAGAGTAACAGTTTAACATGAGTCAACAGCATCAGCAGACTTAGGAAGGAGCAGATATTGTGGTGACAGACAGAGCCTGCAAGATTCAAAGGTGCAGGAGTCACAGCTCAAGCTGGGAATTGAGGCTCATATCATTATCCTAAGACAAAAACTATTTTCTTTACCCAATACTATCTTGGAGAAAAAGAACCATACAGACATAGTCAAGTAATCGTCATGATAATAATATTTTATCAAAGAGATAAATGAGCATTTAGGCAAGAGTTTAAGTTAGGCAAGGCATATTAGTTACTCTTCTTTTGCTGTGGTAAAACATCATGTCCTAGGCAACTTTAGAAGGAAGAGTTCATTTGGGCTTACAGTTACAGAAGAAGAGTCCATCATGGTGGGGAAGAGTGGCAAGAGGCATCCCAGCAGAAAGCCGAGAGCCGAGAGCCGAGAGCCGAGAGCCGAGAGCTCACATTTCCCAGCACATTTAGGAAGTATCGAGTGCAAAACTGAAGTAGGGCAAGGGTTAGAGCCCTCAAAACCAAGGCCCAGTGACCTGACACACTTCCCCCAGCTAGGCCACACCTCTTAAAAGTTCCATCATCCTCCCAAACGGTGCCACCTGACCAAGTGTTGAAATACTTGAACTTATGAGGGGCATTTCTCATTCAAATTCCCTATCTGCCACTTTAATTGCATCTCTGCCTGTGTTCATGCAGCCCTCTCCTCTTCTGTCTGCACATCTGAGCCTGTCTTTCATTGCTGGCATTAAGAATTGACAAGAAGCTAATTTAAGAAAGCACTCTCCTTCTTCATTTGATGAATTAAAATGATATTTGTTTATCATCTAAAACAGATCCACAAGCAAGCATGGATAAGAAATGGGTAAATAACAATTAGTCAAGAGCAACTTACATTTTGTATATCTCAGTTTGTTGAGGGTTAAGGTATCCTATAAACATTCAATTAAGATGGGTGTGGTGGCGCACGCCTTTAATCCTAGCACTCGGGAGGCAGAGGCAGGAGGATCTCTGTGAGTTCAAGGCCAGCCTGGTCTACAGAGTGAGCTCCAGGCCAGCTGGGACTTAAAGGGAGACCCTGTATCGAAAATACAAAAAAAAAAA
>VZQC01007082.1:241142-288268 GCA_009823505.1 Rhizomys pruinosus
TGGTAGATTGTAAGGGCTGCAGAGAGATAGGGGTGAATCGTGAGACTATAGGAATATAGTCTGGACTCCTAACTGATCAACATGCCTGTGCATACAAGCTTCTCCAACTGGACTATGGGAACCTTGGGTTGTTCAAAATTTGGACATAGATACTTGCAAAATGCACCAATTACCTAATTGTATGACATACTGTGTAACATCAATGTTATCTGCAAACAACTGTGTCATTATATTGTAGAATCCCTTAAAAAAATAAAATGAAAAAAAAAATTCAACAAGGTAAGATGGCTTGGGTTATTTATTTATTCACTTAATGTTTTATTCATTTATTTATTTATTTATTTACTTTTCTTTTATTTATTTATTTATTTATTCTTGTTTTATATTGTTATGTTGTTTTTTATTTTTTATTGAGGAATACTAAATGAAAATAATAAATAAAAAAGGATAAATAAATTAAAAAAAGGACAATCACAGATTTACTCAAAGAAATCAAGGACCTAAAAGGAGAGAATGACCAACTCCAGAAGGAAATGGAAATACTAAGGAATCTCAGGCTGAAATGAAAAAGGAACTCTAACGCTCATCCAGTCAACAGGAAAAGGCAGGAGAAAGCTTCAGTGATAGAATGGATGAAGCAGAAAATAGAATATCAACCCTAGAAGATAACATGGAAGAACTGAAGAGCTCAAGCAAAGACAATGAAAAATTAAAAAAAAAAAAACAAGAGTAGAATAACCAGGAAATGTGGGACAGCATGAAGAGACCAAACCTCTACATCATAGGTAGAGATGAAGGAGAAGAATCCCAGAATAATGGTATGGACCAGATCGTCAACAGAATTTTAGATGAAAATTTCCCTAAATTGAAAAAAGACATACCCATACAAATACAAGAAGTACATAGAACACCAAATAGACAAGATCAAAAAAGAAACTCCCCATGCCATGTCATAATCAAAACTCTAGATGCTCAAAACAAACAATACGGAAAGCCACAAGAAAAAAAAAAAAAAAAAGAAGCAAGTTACATATAAAGAAAAATCCATCCCATCAGAATTACAGCTGACTTTTCAATGCAAATGATGAAAGCCAGAAGAGCTTGGACCAAAGTATTTCCAGTACTAAATGTCTATAGATGCCAACCCAGGTTACTCTACCCAGGATAAATGTCAATTATAATCTAAGGAGAAAGGAAAATCTTCCAAGACATAAACAAGAGGAAAGAATACATGTCTAGGGCTGGAGAGATGGCCTAGCAGTTAAGAGCACCGACCAACCACTCTTACAGAGGACCCAGGTTCAATCCCCAGCACCCATATGGTGGCTGAGAACCGTCTGAAACTCCAATTCCAGGAGAACTCCAGTTCCAGGGGAATCCACCTCTTCTGACCTCCGCAGCATTGCACAACACGGGTGCACAAATCTGCATGCAGACAGTACATTCATACACATATAAAAATAAATTTAAAAAAATAAAAAAATACATGTCTAGAAAACCAACCCTCCAGAAAATACTTAAAGCAATTCAGAGGACAGAGGAAAGGAACAACTATCCCCAAGTGACAAAAGAGAGTAATTAATGAAGTTATAAACCCAGAAATACAAACAGACCAAAACACAAACAGAAAATAAACTGAAGGAAAGCAATATACATCTCTCTATATTAACCCTAAATATTAATGGTCTAAACTTCCCAATCAAGAGAGGCAGACTGGAAGAATGGACTAAGAAACTGAATCAATCTTTCTGTTGTCTACAAGAAACAGACTTCACCTTCAAGGACAGGCATCATCTTAAGGTGAAAGGAGGGAAAAAATATTTCAAGCAAATGGTACCAAAAAGCAAGCAGGAGTTGCTATTTTAATATCAGACAAAATAGCTTTCAAAGTAAAACTAATCAGAAGAGATGAAGAGGGTCACATCCTTATCAAAGGATCAATCAACCATGAAGGTCTCACAATCATAAATATATATGCATCAAACTCTGGTGCACCAAACTTCATAAACACAATCCTAAAGGACTTCAAGGCACAGATCAATCCTGGCACACTAATAGTAGGAGACTTCAGTACCCCACTGAGCCCATTGGACAGGTCAACTGGACAAAAATTAAACCGAGATATATCTGAACTGAATAATACAATACACCAAATGGACCTAACAGACATCTACCGAATATTCTACCCAAATACCAAAGAATATACTTTCTACTCAGCACCCATGGAATATTCTCCCAAATCGACCATATACTGGGACACAGAGCAAACCTCAGCAAATACAAAAACATTGAAATAATTTCATGCACCTTATCAGACCACAGTGCAATAAAGCTTAATATCAACACCAGAAATAGCCCTACTAGCTACAAGAACACATGGAGACTAAACAACATACTACTGAATAACAAATGGGTCAAATGGGAAATAAAGAAAGAAATAAAAGCATTCTTGGCACTAAATGAAAGGGATGACACAACATGGCAAAACCTATGGGGCACCTTAAAGGTAGTCCTGAGATGGAAATTCATAGCCCTAAGTGTGTACATTAAGAGCACAAATAAATGACATAACACTGGAGAGGCAGCAACAAATGAATCCTAAACCCAGCAGACAGGAAGAAATAACAAAAATCAGAGTGGAAATCAATGAAATAAAAACAAAGAAAACAATACAAAAAAATAAATTAATCCAAGAACTTTGATTTGGTTCTTTGAAAGGATAAGCAAGATAGATAGACCTCTAGCCCAACTGACTAAAGGAAGGAAAAAGCAACTCCAAATCAACCAAATTAGAGATGAAAAGGGAAACGTCACAACAGATAGTGAAAAGATTCAGACAATCCTATGGGAATACTTCAAAAACCTATACTGCACTAAATTTGAAAAACTAAGAGAAATGGAGGAATACCTGACATCATGGAATCCACCAAGACTTAACTGGGAAGAGATCGACAGCTTAAAAAGACCCATAATAAAGGAGGAAATTGAAACTGTGATTTAAAAAAAATCTCCCAACTAAAAAAAGCCCAGGTTCAGATGGATTCACGGCAGAATTCTATATAACATTTAAAGAAGACCTACAGCCACTACTACTCAAATGATTCAAGAGGATAGAAACAGAAGGAAATCTCCCAAATTCCTTCTTTGAAGCCAAAATCACTCTAATACCAAAACCAGGCAAAGATACAACCAAAACAGAAAACTATAGACCCATTTCACTAATGAATATGTAAGCAAAAATTCTCAATAAAATACTTGCAAACTACATACAGGCACATATCAAAAAGATCATCCGCCATGACCAAGCTGGGTTCATACAAGAGATGCAGGGATGGTTAACATATGTAAATCAACAAATGTCATAAAGCACATAAACGGACTGAAATGACACAGTTATCTCAATCGATGAAGAAAAGGCCTCTGACAAAATTCAGCATGCCTTCATGTTTAAAGTCCTGAAGGGAATTGGACTGGAGGGAACATTCCTCAACACAATTAAAGCCATATACAACAAAAGTCCTTGAGGGAATTGGACTTGAGGGAACATTCCTCAACACAATTAAAGCCATATACCATAAACCCACAGCCAGCATTATCTTAAATGGGGAAAAACCAGAAGCATTCCTCTTAAAGTCAGGAACCCAGCAAGGCTGGCTGCCCCCATCCCCTCTCCTTTTCAATACAGTGCTTGAAATGCTCGTGAGAGCAATAAGACAAGAAAAGGAAATTAGAGGAGTACTAATTGGAAAAGAAGAAGTTAAACTATCCCTTTTTGCAGATGACATGATAGTTTACTTAAGGGACACCAAAAACTCCAGCAGAAAACTCCTAGAAACCATCAACAGTGTCAGTAAAGTGGTGGGATACAAAATTAACTTGGAAAAATTGGCAGCCTTTCTTTATGCCAATAACAAGCAATTGGAAAAGGAATACAAGGAGACTTTCCCACTCACAATAGCCTCCAAAAAATAAATTATCTAGGAAAAAACCTAACCAAAGACACTAAAAATCTCTACAATGAAAATTTTAAATCCCTCAAGAAGGAGATTGTGGAAGATACTAGAAGATGGAAAAACCTCCAATGCCCATGGATTGGAAGAATCAATATAGTAAAAATGACCATCCTGCTCAAAGTAATATACAGATTCAATGCAATCCCAATTAAAATCCCCACGAGCTTCTTCACAGACCTAGAAAAAATATCCTAAAGTTCACGTGGAGAAACAAACGACCCTGGATAGCCAAAGCAACCCTGAGCAAAAAGAGCAGTACAGGGGGATTACCATACCAGACTTCAAACAATATTACCGGGCTACAGTCATAAAAACAGCCTGGTATTGGCACAAAACATACCCATAGATCAATGGAACAAAATTGAGGATACAAACCTGAACATATCTAATTTCAATTACCTCCTATCCGACAAAGGGGCCAAGAAGACTTAATGGAGGAAAGACAGCATCTTCAGCAAATGGTGTTGGCATAATTAGACTACCATTTGTAGAAGAATAAAACTAAACCCCTACCTCTTGCCATGTACAAAAATAAACTCCAAATGGATCAAAGACCTCAATGTGAAACCCAAAACTCTGAAAATGATAGAAGAAAACATTGGTAGTAACCTACAAGACATAGGCATAGAAAAAGACTCTAAATCAGACAGCAGCTTTTCAAAAAATAAGGTCAACAATTGACAAATGGGACTTTATTAAACTCAAGAGTTTCTGTACAGTGAAAGGATCAAAGAAGTGAAAAGAAAACCCACGGGGGGGGGTGGAGGAAACAATCACCAGTGATACATCTGATAGAGCATTAACATCCAGAGTGTATAAACTACTCAAAAAACAAAGGAGGAAGAAAACGAATGACCCACTCAAAAGATGGAGTAAAGAGCTGAACAGAGACTTCACAAATGAAGACCCAAAGATGGCTGAGAAACACTTTTTAAGTGTACAACATCACTAATAATTAAGAAAATGCAAATTAAAAAACCACCTTAAGATGTCATCTTACTCTGGTAAGACAAGCTATGATCCAGAAAACAAAGGATACCAAATGCTGGAGAGGTTGTGGGGAAAGGGAAATACTCATCCATGGGAATGCAAACTCATGCAACCCCTATGGAAAGCAGTGTGGAGAACACAAACTGAAAATGAGCCTACCACCTGACCCAGTCATACCACTCCTGGGTATATACCCACCAGACTCATCCTACCACAGAGATACATGCACATCTATGTTTATTGCAGCTCTCTTCACAATAGCAAAGAGCTGGAAGCAACCCAAGTGTCCCTAAAGCTATGAGTGGATTGAGAAAATGTGGTACATCTACACAATGGAATTCTATGCAGCAGTAAAGAAAGATAATATCATGAACTTTGCAGGTAAATGGATGGAAGTCGAAACAATTATGCTAAGTGAAGTAACACAGTAACAGAAAAACAGATGATGAATGGTATCCCTCAATTGTGGAAGCTAGCACCAAATCCCTAGTTGAAATGCAAGCTGAGCAATGTTAATGTTGTATTTCTTTTTATGAAATCAACTGTGCTGTTATAATGTGAATCTCTTAACAGGCTCTAGAATTAACTTACCGCTTATTTTCAGGCTTCATAATTGTGATATATGGATGGAGGGTATGTATTCATATTTTAAAGTAATATAAAAATTAAAGAGAAAAATGTGAACTACTAAACATATTTTGGAATTAACATACAGTATATTCTTGGAGATCATAATTTTGGTATATATGTGATGTATGTAGGCATATTTTGGAGCAATACAAAAGGGAGGGAACAACAATGACAAAAGGTCAAAGAACTGACTGAAACAGCTAACTTCTGTCCAAAAAATAAACCTCTGCAGAGAAAAACTTTAAAAAGACTGAGAAAATCCCAATCAAAATTCCCAAGAGCTTCTTCACAGGTTTGGAAAAAAGAATCCTCAATTTCATTTGGAAAAACAAAAGACCCCAAATAGCCAAAGCAACTCTGGGCGAAAAGAGCAATACAGGGAGGATCGCTCTACCAGACATCAAACTATATTACAGGGCTATAGTCATAAAAACAGCTTGGTACTGGCACAAAAACAGACCAGTTGACCAATGGAACAAAATTGAAGATCCAAACCTGAGCGCATACAATTTCAGCCATCTCATATTTGATAAGGAGGCCAAGAAGACACATTGGAGGAAAGACANGACACTAAAAAGCTCTACAATGAAATTTTAATCCCTCAAGAAAAGGAGATTGGTGGCAGATACTAGAAGATGGAAAACCTCCACTGCCCATGGATTGGAAGAATCAATATAGTAAAAATGACCATCATGCTCAAAGTAATATACAGATTCAATGCAATCCCAATTAAACTCCCCACGAGCTTCTTCACAGACCTAGACAAATTCCAAAGTTAACGTGGAGCAAAACAACCGACCCTGAATAGCTAAAGTGACCCTGAGCAAAAAAGAGCAGTACAGGGGGCTTACCATACCAGACTTAAACAATATTACCGGGGCATACAGTCATAAAAAAACAGCCTGGTATGGCACAAAACATACCCATAGATCAATGGAACAAAATTGGGATAAAAAACCTGAACATATCTAATTTCAATTACCTCCTATCCGATCATAAAGGGGCCAAGAAGACTTAATGAAGGGGAAAGACGGATCTTCAGCAAATGGTGTTGGCATAATTAGACTACCATTTGTAGAGAATAAAACTAAACCCCTCCATCTTGCATGTACAAAAAATAAACTCCCAAATGGATCCAAGACCTTCAATGTGAAACCCCAAAACTCTGAAAAAAAAAAAAAAAAAAAAAAAAAAAACATTGGTAGTAACCTACACGACATAGGCATAGAAAAGGCTCTAAATCAGACAGCAGCTTTTCAAAAAATACGGTCAACAATTGACAAATGGGACTTTATTAAAACTCAGAGTTTCTGTACAGTGAAAGGATCAAAGAAGTGAAAAAGAAAACCCACGGGGGTGGTTGGAGGAAAACAATCACAGTGATACATCTGATAGAGCTTTGACATCCAGAGTGTATAAACACTCAAAAAACAAAGGCGGAAGAAAACGATGACCCCTCAAAAGATGGAGTAAAGAGCTGAACAGAAGGACTTCACATAATGAGGACCAAAAGATGTCTGATGAAAACACTTTTTAAGTGTTCAAATTCACTAATAATTAAGGAAAATGCAAATTAAAAAAACACCTTAATGACTGTCATCTCCTCTGTTAAGACTAGCTATGATCCAGCAAACAAAGGATACCAACTGCTGGAGAGGGTGTGGTGAAAGGGAAATACTCATCCATGGGAATGCAAACTCATGCAACCCTTGAAAGCCGTTTGGAGAACACAAACCGAAATGAGCCTACTATGGGACCCAGTCATACCACTCCTGGGTATATACCACCAGACTCATCCTACCACAACGATACATGCACATCTATGTTATTGCAGCTCTCTTCACAATAGCAAAAGAGCTGGAAGCAACCCAAGTGTCCTAAAGTATGAGTGGATAGAGAAAACTGTGGTACATCTACACAAGGAATTCTATGCAGCAGTAAAGAAAGCTAACATATATGAACTTTGCGGTAAATGGATGGAAGTCGAAACCCAATTATGAAAGTGAAGTAAAACACAGATAATCAGAAAAAAACAGATGATGAATGGATCCCTCAATTGTGGAAGCTAGCACCAAATCCATGTTGACATTGCAAGCTGCGCAAAGTTTAAGTGTATTTCTTTTATGAAATCAACTGTTGCTGTTATAATGTGAATCTCTTAACAGCTCTAGAATTGAAAAAAGCCTTACCGCTTATTTTCAGGCTTCATAATTTTTTTTTGGGCAAAAAAAATATATGGGTGGAGGGTATGTATCATATTTTAAAGTAATATAAAAATTAATAGAGGGAAAATGTGAACTACTAAACATATTTGGAATTAACATACAGTATATCTGGAGATCATATTTTGTCTATCTGTGATGTATGTAGGCATCTTTGAGCCATTACAAAAGGGAGGGAACACACTGACAAAACGGTCAAAGAAACTGACTGAAACAGCTAACTTCTGTCCAAAAACATAAAAACCTCTGCAGAGAAAAACTTTTAAAAAGGCCTGAGAAAAATCCCAATCAAATTCCCAAGAGCTTCTTCAAAGGTTGGAAAAAAGAATCCTCAATTTCATTGGAAAAACAAAGACCCCAAAATAGCCAAGGCAACTCTGGGCGAAAAGAGCAATACAGGAGGGATCGCTCTCCCAGACATCAAACTATATTACAGGGTTCTAGTCATAAAAACAGCTTGGGTACTGCACAAAACAGACCGTTGACCAATGGAACCAAAATTGAAGATCCAAACCTGAGCGCATACAATTCCAGCCATCTCAAATTTGACAAAGGGGCAAAAAAAAAAAAAAAAAAAAAAAAAAAAAAAAAAAAAAAAAAAGTGGTGTTGGCAAAACTGATAACCACCTGTCGGAAGAATGAAATTAAACCTATGTCTCAACCTGTACAAAAGTCAATTCCAAAGGATCAAAGACCTCAATGTGAAATCCAAAAACTCTGAGGTGATAGAAGCGGAAACTGCCGCAATCTACAAGACTTAGGTGTAGGCAAAGACTTCTAAATCAGGAACACGCAGCTGCACAAGGAATAAGGTCGTCAATTGACAAATGGACCTCATTAAAACTCAAAAGTCTTCTGTACATCAAAGGACAACAATAAAGGAAGTGAAGAAGAAAAACCCAGAATGGGAGGGAAACCTTCACAGCAGATACATCCAACAAAGCATTAATTTCCAGATATACCAAGCTACTCAAAAAACAAGAAGAAAGAAAAACAAATGATATCACTCCGACGTATGGAGCAAAGATCTGAATATAGACTTCACAGAAGAGGAACTTAGAGATGGCTGAGAAACATCTTAAGAAGTGTTCAACATCGCTAATAATTAAGGAAACTGCAATTAAACCACCTTAAAATACCATCTTATTCCAGTAAGACGGCTCGGATCAAGAAAAAAACAAATGATCCAAGTGCTGGAGAGGGTGTGGAGAAGGGGAACCACTTATGCATTGCTGGTGGGATGTAAACTTGTTGCAGCCACTATGGAAAACAGTGTTGGAGAACCCTTAGAAGACAAAATGAGGCCGCCATTTGACCCAGTCATACCCCTCCTTGTATATACCCACACGACTCAAATTACTGCAGAGATACATGCACAGTAATTTATTGCTGCTCGTTCACATAGCCAAACAAAAAACTGGAATCAAACCCCAAATGCCCCTCAACTGACCGAGTGGAAGAGAAAATGTGGTACATGTACCCAATGGAATTTATGCAGCAGTAAAGAAAGCAACATCATGAACTTTGCAGGTAAAATGGATGAAGCTAGAGACATCACTGTTAAGTGAAGTAACACAGGTCCCAGAAAAACAAACGAAAAAAAAAAAAAAAAAAAAAAAAAAACCCTCATCTGTGGATGCTAGTACCACATAACCCCAGTTATAAATATTTCTTGTGAGAGGGATGCATATTAAAAAGAACAACAACAGAAATATTGCATCAGAAAACTACTGACATGGTGACTCGGAAGGGGGGACGGGGTGGGAGAGGGACACGGGTGTATATCGATTGGTGCATATTTAAATGACGTGAGTTCAACAGCATTCAGTTTTGCCCAGACTCTGCTACAGGCTACATGGTGTTTTCGGACTTGGTTTGTAAAAGTAAATATGTACATATTAAACAACATCGGTTTAAAGGCTGATCAAAATGGTTAATGCATCTGAGTTAATTGGTTATATAAATTGCTCTTGTCCACGTTTGTTCTACATTAAAAAACAACTGTATAACCAATTACTTTGGGATTGGTAAAAACAAATATTCTCTATAATTATGCTGTCTATATAGTATTACCTTGTAGCATTCTCTTCACCTATAAGATGATTTAATCTTAAAAATAAAGTTTGTGCCCAAGTTAATCACATTAAGTAACCCAAAACAGCATGGGTGAACTTGATGAATCTTGCCTTGATTCCACCTATAATTATAATAATACAACTGTTTTTTGAGACTCATGGTGTCAAAAATACAAAAACCTAAAATAAAAAAAGGGGGAGTATACTAGATACGAAAATTTTGTCAAAAAACCTTGCAATCCAATATCTAAAACTAACTAGGGGAAAGGTTGATGTTCCAACAGGTCAGAGTATCACCAATTAATGGCTGAGAAAAAAATTGCAGCTTTGCAGTGGTAGGATGTACCTGAAAGTGCAGCAGAAGGATTATTGATCCTCGTGGGCATTGAATGGGAAGAAATGCCTCAGATTGCTGCTGACATCAGCCACTCTCTGGATCCTACTAGTAACAACATTTTTAATGAATCCTAGCGAAGCTTATCTTTAGGTGCTGCAAAGGTTTTTAATACAAGAGACTTTTCTTACTCCCCCACCATAGAATAAGGAGAAATAGATGATGATGAGGTCCATTCTCCAGCTGTAGATTTGGAGCCACTGTTCTATGAGGTATTCTCGTGTAAATATGGTAAAACTGCCTTCGTTTTTTTTTTTTTTTTTTTTTTTTTTTAATTTTTTTTATTATATTATTTTGTAGTGATGAATGTATTGTCTGCATGCAGGTCTTTGGCCACGGCCGTGCCGTGCAATGCCCGCGGAGGTCAAAGAGGGTTCTCGATTCCCCCTGGAACTGGAGTTTCCTCCTGGGGAATTGGAGTTACAGACGTGTGTCTCAGACCGCCATGTGGTTTGTGGGATCGAACCCGGGTCTCTGCAAGAGCGTCCGGGCCTAACCGCTAGGCCATGCGCTCCAGCCCAAAAACTGCCTTGCTTTAATTGACTAATAGACAGAAACTGTGAAAAGGATTAATTCTCTATCCGAACCAAATAAATTGCTAAAGTCTCCTTAAGTCTGCGCACTTAAAGCAAAATATATTAATACGGCAGGCTCTGACATACAACAATGGATTAGTTCTACCAAGGAGATTGCCAGGGGGATCCAACCCCCAGAAAAGGTAAAGGATCCCTTGCCTCCAAACGGGAGATCTGCAGGAAGGGAGGCGATAATGCCCTGCTGTTGAACACCTGTATATAAACATGGGAAGATGTATGGGACCGCACTTGCTAACATACGGATGGTCTTCTGGAATGCCAGAGGGTGTTACAAAAGGCCACTAACCAATAAAGCAAATGATAGGTCTCCTTGAGTTCAAGCAGACTCCTCCGTTAGAGCTCACTGACCACCTCATCTGCCGGATATACTGGGCAGCAGGGCAGCCCAATTCTGTGGATATCCCAAATCTAATTGGCTTTAGTGCTCTTCCTTGGAGAAATAACCCATGGCTGATGCCACCAACTTACATCCTGCTAATGGTTGAGGAGATGTTTGAAACCACACTGAAGACCCTGTCATACTAACAAAGAAAAATTGTCAAATGGATTAAAATAACCACCCAAACATCGTGTCCTATACCTAAGTAACTACCATATAATTGTAATGTTTAAATACCTATATATCTAATTGCATGTGCTTCTTCTAGTAGGATCGAAAGCTATGATATTATACTGTTTAAATACCTATATATCTAATTGCATGGTGCTTCATTAGTAGGATTGAAGTTATGCTGGACAAACGGCAGCCCATGAAAGGAAAACAGGCCAAATTTGACCTAAGACCAGACACAGCTCCAGAGAGAAAGTAGACTGTTTGCTTATGATCCACCTGTGCCCCTTTTCTAAGCCTGGAACAATCTGTGGAAGAGGGGCAATCGTGAATATAAGGGCGGCGATTGGGGTGAATGGTTGAAAACGACAACAATATAGACTGGACACTCATTGAATCAACTGATGATTGAACATACAAGCCCCCCCACTGCTGGATGGTGGGGACCATGAGCTGATGTGCAGTTTGGCCACAACTGACTCGCAAATTGGTTTTACCATGAAGGATGCTTGTATTCACAAAATTATCACTTATTGTTAAAAAAAATGAAAAACAGGCCGGCGTGGTGGCGCACGCCCTTAGTCTAGCACTGGGGAGGCAGATGCCAGGCGGACTGTGTGAGTTCAAGGCCAGCCTGGTCCTAACAGAGCGGAGTTCCAGGAACAGCTGGGACTACAGGACCCTGTCTAGAAAACACATAAAAAAAAAAAAAAAAAAATGAAAACAAAACAAAACAAAACAAAAAAACAGAAAGATGCAGAAAAGTTATGGCAGAATGCATTATCTGGGATGGGTAGGGTTGGGGTGGGGGGAAGGGAAGGGGATATATGCCTGAACTGAATTGGAAAATGATGTATGAAATACACAAAGCATCAATAAAAAAAAAAGACTGAGAAAAATATACAAGACACATACGGCAGAATGCATGAACTAGGGCGGGGTGGGAGACATGGAAAAGGAAATGTGTATATATTGGACTGAGAAATGATTTATGAAATACACAAAACATCAATAAAATATTTTATAAAAAATAAAATAGAATAAAAATTAAAAGAATAATAAAATAAATTGGAATCTCATTGTAACAATAAATAAAGAAAACGTTTCATTTGAACTCAGTTAAAAGTATAATATGGGGGCTGGAGAGATGGCCTAGCAGTTAAGAGCGCCAACTGCTCTTGTAGAGGACCCGGGTTTGATCCCCAGCACCCACATGGTGGCTGAGAACCGTCTGTAACTCCAATTCCAGCAGAAATCCAGTTTCAGGGGAATCCGAGACCCTCTTCTGACCTCCCAGGCATTGCAGGACACGGGTGCACAAACCTACATGCAGACAGTACATGCATACACATACAAAAATAAATTAAAAAATTTTTTTAAAGTGCAGTGTGGTCGCTGCCTCTAAAAATGTCTAAGCAGGAAACATTTTGACCCAGGGAAACTTATCAATCACCTATAAAGCATCCTATGTTTTGGGAGACACTGATATATAAAATTGTTAATTAAAATATGAATAAGTGAAATAATGTCATAGAAAGAAGTTGGAGGATATATTGTAAAACTTCACTGATATTGGGGATAAACTAGGAATAAGAAAGTACAGGTTTCTTAGTTTGTATCTAAGTTTGTAATACAAACTGGGAAGACAGGCATCTCAAATCCTGTTTCGACTTTTGTGAGGTTTCGTGATGATAAAGACAAAAACAAAATTCTTTGGAGGAAACCGAGACCTGGATGAGATGAGGCAATGGAAAAGCTGGAACCCGAGATGCTAAGGGACAAGGGAGAATGGATTGGATGTGCTGTACATAATCAATGAGGTAAAAAGGAAATCTGACCTGGGGTTCCAGAGATAACACAGTCGTTAAGAGCACTGACTGCTCTTGCAGATGACCTGGGTTCAGTTCCCAGCACCCACATGGTGGCTAATAACCATCTGTAACTCCAGTTCCAAGGGATCCAACACCCCCCTCTCTCTTGTGTATACCAAGCACACATGTGGACCACATGCACACATGCAGGCAAACACACACACACACACACACACACACATAAAGTAAAATAAATCCTTAAAACAAATAATAAAATATGTTTTAAAAATTAAATCTGGGGCTAGAGAGATGGCTCAGTGGTTAAGAACGCCGACTGCTCTTGTAGAGGACCTGGGTTCGATTCCCAGCAACCACATGGCCTTTAAGAACCATCTTTAACTCCAGTTCCAGGGAAATCTGACGCCCTCTTCTGACCTCCGCAGCATTGCACAACATGGGTGTACAAACCTACATGCCAACAGTACACTCATACACATAAAAAAAGAAATAATTAAATCTGCACTATTCTAATCTTTGAGGAATTTGGGGTACTAGAGGCAATGAGAGGAGAGGTGAATACCATAAACAATGGAAATTGCACTAAATACAAACTTGAAACAGATTACTGAAAATTACACAAGAGACGTTTTCACGTTGGGTTAAGCTACCTGTACCCATGTCTTCCCCATCCTCCTGCCTCATCCTTGTTTAAACTTTTAACAACAGTATCCTCTCTCTCTGTTCTTTTTGTTTTCTTTTGTTTTGTTTTTGTTTTGTTTTTGTTTTTTGTCTTTTCGAGACAGGGTCTCCCTGTAGCCCCAGCTGTCCTGGAACTCACTCTGTAGACCAGGCTGGCCTTGAACTCACAAAGATCCTCTTGCCTCTGCCTCCCAAGTGCTAGGATTAAAGGCGTGCGTCTTTTTGTTTTCTTTTGCAACAGCCTTTATTTTTATTTTTTTCGAAGCCAATTTTTTACTGAAGCTCTGTGCATTTCATACAAAATTTCAAATAAAATCTAGACCCCTGCCCCCGTCCCTGCCCCCCCTACCCCACCAGAGCTCATGCATTCTGCTAAACATGTTTTTCATCTTTTTCTCAGTCTCTCTCAAAATTCTAGATGCAGAAGTTTACTGTTTAGAGCAGAGGTTCACCACTTCAGTCAGTTCTTTGACCCATTCCTGTTGTTGTTGTTGTTGTTGTTGTTCTCTCCAATTTGCATCACTCCAAAATATGCATATATGCATGCCACATATATCATAGGTTTTAGCATTTTTAGCTTATGATTTTTTTTTCCTTTATTAGGCGGAAAGATGTCATGTTTGAAGGCTCCTCCTTGGCAAGCCCAAACCACCATCAGTTCTGGCCTTGCGTTCCACAATGGGGTTTTCCCTTCCCATGGTCACCAAATGAGGTCCAGTAAGCACTGCATCCTGTCTTGATCTTCCTGTACTGGTCTCCATGATACAGCCTGGGTAGTCCAACAATGGCAGTCTATACTCTGAAGAGGCTGAAACCCCAGTAGTAGCTCAGTCCACTAGTTTGATGTCTCAGCAGTCCCCATCTGGCACTGAAGGTTTGGAGGATTCTTGGAGAGACATGAGTCTTCAATCCATATTGAAAGGTTGAAAGGCTATGTCTCATGTCTTTGAAGGATGGCAAAAGCAATGGCAGCCACAGGGTAGCTGCACTTGTCAGTAAGACAGGCAAAACAACTGTGCTCTTTTCTTTTTAAAATTTTTGTCTTTTTACTAAGATCTCAAGTTTTATACCTGAAGTATAATTTCTCAGGCTTTACTATTTATTTATTTATGGTTATACTTTCCTTTTGAATGTTTTAGGCCACACAGCCCAGATTAACCAAGGTTTTTGTTTTAATCAAGGTCAGTTGAGGGTCTGGTCCTCAAGGGTCACTCAGGTTTGGGGGGCAGGTAGCCCCGGGCTCCTTTTGGCTTTTCAATCACCAGTTCCATCCACTCAACGACAAAGTCAGGTCTTGCTAGACCAGGCTTCCCTTTTTGAAGCATGAGCAGACTTTCCCCTTTATAGGCTGGAAACTGGCTGAAGTCCCATTAGTGGATCTCCAAGACCTCCCTGCACAGGAAGACTGGTGACTCACATCAGCCGGACATTTCAAGAGATCCCCCCATGCATAGTCCCCTGGGATTTAGTTAACCTCTGAGGGCAAGGAACAAAGTTATCCCTTAAGTACCTCAGCCAAATTGGTATGGGGATTAAGTATGGTAATTAAGCATCCAGAAAGGCTAAGTTACACCAGCCTGATACTTTTAACTACTGTATAGTATTTTTAAAAAAGCTTAGACAAACATATGTGTCTATGCCAAAGTAACCTACCATAACTATTAGTGCTGCTTAAATACCTATATATATCTAATTGCTTGTGCTTCATTAGTAGGATCGAAAGGTTACTCCTGAACAAACTGTCAGCCCATGAAAGGAAACAGCCAGAATTGACCAGAGTCCAAGTCAACAGCTCCAGAGAGAGAGGACAGTTTTACTTCTCATCTACCTGTGCCCCTTTTCTAAGCCTAGGGAACAATCTGCGGAAGAGGGAGCGTGGTAGAATGTAAAGGCTGCGATTGGGGTGAATGGTGAAACTACAGTGATGTAGTCTGGACACTCATTTGATCAACTTGATTGAACAAACAACCTGTCACCTCCCACTGAATGGTGGGACTGTGGGGGTTTGGGCACAACAGTCTGTAGATTGGTTTTGCACGAAGGATGCTTATACTCATGGATTATCACTTATAGCTAAAAAATGAAAAAAAAAACCTGAAAGATGCAGGACAGTTATGGCAGATACAGGATCTGGGATGGGGTGGGGTGGGGGTGGAAGGAAAAGGGAAATGTGCCTGATCTGATTGGAAAATGATGTACGAAATGCACAAACCATCAATAAAATTTAAATTAAAAAAAAAAAGCTTAAACAAAAGCTCAAACACCCACAAAATAAATACTGTGGTTAAACACAATGTCATGAAAAACTATGTTTTTTTTCCACATTCCTTGACTTTATTTACTCTAAAATATGCACAACATACCTCCACCATATACCAAAAATTCCTAACTCTGAAAAAAATGATGCTTAGTTCTAGAACCTCTTAAGGCATTCAAAATATAAGAGCACAGTTGTTTTCAGATCCATGAGGAATATAACATTAACATTGTTCAGTTTGCCTTACAACTAGGTAATTGGTGCTAGCATCCACAGATGAGGGATACCATTCACTTTTTTTTTTTTTTTTCTGGGACTTTACTACTATTACTCACATTAACATGATATCTTCTAGTTCCATCCATTTACCTGCAAAGTTCATGATGTCATCTTTCTTACCACTGCATAGAACTCCATTGTGTAGAATATACACACTTTTCTCTATCCCTCATCATTGAGGGGCACTTGGGTTGGTTCCCAGCTCCTTGCTATGTGAAGAGAGCTGCAATAAACATGGCTGTGCAGTCTCTGTGGTAAGATGAGTCTTGTGGGTATATCCAGGAGTGGTATGACTGGGTCAGGTGGCAAGGTCATTTTAAGTCTTCCAAGGGTTCTCTACACTGCTTTCCACAGTGGCTGTATGAGGTTACATTCCCACCAGCAGTAGATGAGTGTTCCCTTTTGCCCACAACCTCTCCAGCACTTGGTCTCATTTGTTTTCTTGATCTTGCCAGTCTTATCGGAGGAGGTATATCTTAAAGTGGTTTTAATTTGCATTTCCTCATTAATGCTTGTAAACATTTTAAGATGTTTCTTAGCCATCTCTAATTCCCACTTTTGAAGTCTCTGTTCAGCTCTTTGTACCATCTTTTGAGTGAATTGTTTTCTTTCTTCTTTCTTTTTCTCTTTTTTTTTTTTTTATTTGGTCTTTTCAAGACAGGGTCTCCCTGTAGCCCCAACTGTCCTGGAACTCACTCTGTAGACCAGGCTGGCTTTGAACTCACAAAGATCCACCTGCCTCTGCCTCCCGAGTGCTAGGATTAAAGGAGTGTGCCACCACGCCCAGCCTTCTTTGTTTTTTGAGTAGTTTATATATTCTGGAAATCAATGCTTTGTCAGATGTATCTGTGGTGATGGTTTCCTCCTACTCTGTGGGTTTCCTCTTTATTTCCTTGATTGTTTCCTTTTTTTTTAATGAATGTACTGTCTGCATGTAGGTTTCTGCACCCATGTTGTGCAATGTCTCAGAGGCCAGAAGAGGGTGTCGGATTCCCCCGGAACTGGAGTTAAAATGGTTCTCAGCCACCACGTGGGCGCCAGGGATTGAACCTGGGTCCTCTGAAATAGCAGTCAGTGCTCCCAACCACTAGGCAATCCCTCCAGCCTGATTGTTTCTTTTGATATACAGAAGCTTTTGAGTTTAATGAGGTCCCATATGTCAATTGTTGATCTTATTTGCTGCACAGCTGCTGTCTGATTTAGGAAGTCTTTTCCTACACCTATGTCTTGTAGGCTGCTGACAACTTTTTCTTCTATCACCTTCAGAGTTTTGGGTTGCACATTGAGGTCTTTGATCCATTTGGAGTTGACCTTTGTACAGGGCGAGAGGTAGGGGTTTAACTTTATTCTTCAACAGTTTTGCCAACACTACTTGCTGAAGATGCTGTCTTTCCTCCATTGTGTCTTCTTGGCCCCCTTGTCAAATATGAGGTGGCCGAAATTGTATGTACTCAAGTTTGGATCTTCAGTTTTGTTCCATTGGTCAACAGGTCTATTTTTGTGCCAGTACCAAGCTGTTTCTATGACTATAGCCCTGTAGTATAGTTTGAAGTCTGGTATAGAGATCCCCCCACACACCCCATATTGCTCTTTTTGCTCAGGGTTGCTTTGGCTATTCCAGGTCTTTTGTTTTTCCGTATGAAATTAAGGATTTTTTTCTAAGCCTGTGAAGAAATTCTTGGGAATTTATTTGGGATTGCATTGAATCTGTATATTAATTTGGGTAGAATGGACATTTTTACTATATTAATTTTTCCAATCCATGAGCATGGGAGGTCTTTCCATCTTCTAATGTTTATTCAATTTCCTTCTTTAGGGGTTTAATTTTTTGTTGAAGAGATCTTTGGTGTCTTTGGTTAGCTGCAATCCCAAATCAATCTCCACGAATTTCTTCACAGGCTTGAAATAACAATCATTAATTTCATACGGAAAAACAAAGACCTGGAATAGCCAAAGCAACCCTGAGCAAAAAGAGCAATATGGGTGTGTGTGGGGGATCTCTATACCAGACTTCAAAACTATACTACAGGCTATAGTCATAGAAACATCTGGTACTGGCACAAAAATAGACCTGTTGACCAATGGAACAAAACTGAAGATCCAAACTTGAGTACATACAATTTCGGCCAACCTCATATTTGACAAGGGGGCCAAGAAGACACAATGGAGGAAAGAGCATACTTCAGCAAGTGTAGTAAAACTGGTCATACTTAGAAGATAAAGTAAACCCTACTCCCCCAAATGGATCAAAGCGACCTCAATGTGCAACCCAAAACCTGAAGGTGAAAAAGAAAAAGTTGGCAGCGACATACAAGACATAGGGTGTAACGAACAGACTCCTAAATCAGGGACCAGCAGCTGTGCACGCACAAAGATAGATCAAACAATTGACATATGGGACCTCATTAAACTCAAAAGCTTCTGTATATCAAAAGAAACAATCAGGCTGGAGGGATTGCCTAGTGGTTGGGAGCAATGACTGCTATTTCAGAGGACCCAGGTTCAATCCCTCGCCCACTGTGGTGATGGCTGAAACCATTTTAACTCCAGTTCCGGGGGAATCCGACACCCTCTTTCTGGCCTCTGAGAAATTGCACAACATGGGTGCAGAAACCTTACTGGCAGAACAGTACATTCATAAAAAAAAAAGGAAACAATCAAGAAATAAAGATGAAACCCACAGAGTAGGAGAAACCATTCACCACAGATACATCTGACAAAGCATTGATTTCCAGAATATATAAACTACTCAAAAACAAAGAAGGCTGGGCGTGGTGGCACACTCCTTTAATCCTAGCACTCTGGGAGGCAAGGCAGAGAGGCAGGGGATCTTTGTGAGTTCAAAGCCAGCCTGGTCTACAGAGTGAGTTCCAGGACGTTGGGGCTACAGGGAGACCCTGTCTTGAAAAGACCAAAAAAAAAAAAAAAAGAGAAAAAGAAAGAGAAAGAAAACAACTCACTCAAAAGATGGTAGCAAAGAGCTGAACAGAGACTTCAAAAGTGAGGAATTAGAGATGGCTAAGAAACATCCTTAAAATGTTTACAAGCATTAATAGGAAATGCAAATTAAACCACTTTACAGATATACCTCCTCCGATAAGACTGGCTAAGATCAAGAAAACAGAAATGAGACCAAGTGCTGGAGAGGTTGTGGGCAAAAGGGAACACTCATCACTGCTGGTGGAATGTAAACCTCATACAGACCACTGTGGAAAGCAGTGTGAGAGAACCCTTGGAAGACTAAATGACCTTGCCACCTGACCCAGTCATACCACTCCTGTATATACCCAAGACTCATCTTACCACAGAGACTGCACAGCCATTGTTTATTGCAGCCTCTCTTCACCATAGCAAGGAGCTGGGAACCAACCCAAGTGCCCCTCAATGATGAGGGAAGAGAAAACGTGGTAATTTACACAATGGAGTTCTATGCAGTGGTAAGAAAGATGACATCATGAACTTTGCAGGTAAATGGATGGAACTAGAAGATATATGTTAATGTGAGAATAGTAGAAGTCCCAGAAAAAAAAAAAAAGCTTGAATGGTATCCCTCATCTGTGGATGCTAGCACCAATTACCTAGTTGTAAGGCAAACTGAACAATGTTAATGTTATATTCCTCATGGATCTGAAAACAACTGTGCTCTTATATTTTGAATGCCTTAAGAGGTTCTAGAACTAAGCATCATTTTTTTCAGAGTTAGGAATTTTTGGTATATGGTGGAGGTATGTTATGCATATTTTAGAGTAAATAAAGTCAAGGAATGTGGAAAAAAAACATAGTTTTTCATGACATTGTGTTTAACCACAGTATTTATTTTGTGGGTGTTTGAGCTTTTGTTTAAGCTTTTTTTTTTTAATTTAAATTTTATTGATGGTTTGTGCATTTCGTACATCATTTTCCAATCAGATCAGGCACATTTCCCTTTCCTTCCCCCCACCCCACCCCATCCCAAGATCTGTATCTTGCCATAACTGTCCTGATCTTTCAGGTTTTTTTTCATTTTTTAGCTATAAGTGATAATCCATGAGTATAAGCATCCTTCGTGCAAAACCAATCTACAGATGTTTGTGCCCAAACCCCACAGTCCCACCATTCAGTGGGAGGTGACAGGTTGTTTTGTTCAATCAAGTTGATCAAAATGAGTGTCCAGACTACATCACTGTAGTTTCACCATTCACCCCAATCGAAGCCTTTACATTCTACCAGCTCCCCTCTTCCGCAGATTGTTCCCATAGGCTTAGAAAAGGGGCACAGGTAGATGAGAAGTAAAACTGTCCTCTCTCTCTGGAGCTGTTGACTGGACTCTGGTCAATTCTGGCTGTTTCTCTTTCATGGGATGACAGTTTGTTCAGGAGTAACCTTTCGATCCTACTAATGAAGCACAAGCAATTAGATATATATAGGTATTTAAGCAGCACTAATGTTATGGTAGGTTACTTTGGCATAGACACATATGTTTGTCTAAGCTTTTTTAAAAAACTATAACAGTAGTTAAAAGTATCAGCTGTGTAAACTTAGCCTTTCTTGGATGCTTAATTACCATACTTAAATGCCCCATACCAATTTGGCTGAGGTACTTAAGGATAACTTTGTTCCTGCCCTCAGAGGTTAACTAAATCCCAGGGACTATGCGATGGGGGATTCTCTTGAAATGTCGGCTGATGTGAGTCACCAGTCTTCCTGTGCAGAGGAGGTTTGGAGATCCACTAATGGGACTTCAGCCAGTTTCAGTCATAAAAAGGAAATTTAAAAAACAAAAAAAAAGGGAAGCCTGGTCTAGCAAGACCTGACTTTGTCGTTGAGTGGATGGAACTGGTGATGAAAAGCCAAAAGGAGCCCGGGGCTACTGCCCCCACAACCTAGTGACCCTTGAGGCCAGACCTCAACTGACCTTGATTAAAACAAAAACCTTGGTTAATCTGGGCTGTGTGGCCTAAAACATTCAAAAGGAAAGTATAACCATAAAAAATAAACAAAACTGAGAATTTAACTTCAGGTAAAACTTGAGATCTTAGTAAAAAGACAAAAATTTAAAAAGAAAAGAGCACAGTTAGTTTTGCCTGTCTTACGGAAGTGCAGCTACCCTGTGGCTGCCATTGCTTTGCCATCCTTCAAAGACATGAGACATAGCCTTTCAACCTTTCAATATGGATTGAAGACTCAGTCTCTCCAAGAATCCTCCAACCTTCAGTGCCAGATGGGGACTGCTGAGACATCAAACTAGTGGACTGAGCTACTATGGGGTTTCAAGCCTCTTCAGAGTATAGACTCCATTGTTGGACTCCTAGGCTGTATCATGGAGACCAGTACAGGACAGATCAAGACAGGATGCAGTGCTTACTGGACCTCATTTGGTGACCATGGGAAGGGAAAAACCCCATTGTGGAACACAAGCAGAACGATGGTGGTTGGGTCTGCCAAGGAGGAGCCTTCAAACATGACATCTTTCGCCTAATAAAGAAGGAAAAAAAAAAACATCATAACGCTAAAATGCTAAACACCCCGATACAGTGGCATGCATATTATGCAATTTTGGAGTGCTGCAAATTGGAAGGAGTAACAAAACAACAACAACAAGCAAACTAAACAGGAATGGGTCAAAGAACTGAACTGAAGGAGTGAACTCTGCTCTGAAACAGTAAAGTTCTGTATCTAGTAATTTTGAGAGAGACTGAGCAAAAATGAAAAACATAGTTAAGCAGAAATGCATGGCTCGGGTGGGGTTAAGGGGCGGGCAGGGGACGGGGGCAGGGGTCTAGATTTTATTTGAATTTTTGTATAAATGCACCGAAGCTTCAGTAAAAATTGGGCTTCGAAAAAAATAAAAAATAAAGGCTGGTTTGCCAAAAGAAAACAAAAAGACGCACGCCTTTATCCTAGCACTGTGGGCAGGCAGAGGCAAGAGGATCCTGTGAGTTCAAGGCCAGCCTGGTCTACAGAGTGAGTTCCAGGGACAGCTGGGGGCTACAGGGAGACCCTTGTCTCGAAAAGACAAAAAACGAATAACAAAACAAAAACAAAACAAAAGAAAAACAAAAAGGAACAGAGAGAGAGGATTTAACTGTTGTTGAAAAGTTTAAACAAGGATAGGCGGCCAGGATGGGAAGACATGGGAAAAAAAAACAGGAGCTTAACCAAGTGAAAACGTCTCTTGTGTAATTTTCAGTAATCTGTTTCAAGTTTGTATTTAGTGCAATTTCCATTGTTTATGGTATTCACCTCTCCTCTCATTGCCTCTAGTACCCCAAATTCCTCAAAAGATTAGAATAGTGCAGATTTAATATGTTCTTTTTTTTTATGTGTATGAGTGTACTGTCTGGACATGTAGGTTTTTGTACACCCATGTTGTGCAATGCTGCGGAGTTCAGAAAGAGGGCGTCAGATTTCCCTGGAACGGAAGTTGAAAGACATGGTTCTTAAGAGGCCATTGTGGTGCTGGGATAGCGAACCCAGGGTCCTCTAACAAGAGCCAGTCGGCGTTCTTAACCATGAGCCATCTCTCTAGCCACAGATTTAATTTTTAAACATATTTTTTATTGATTTTAGATTTATTTTACTTTTGTGTGTGTGTGTGTGTGTGTGTGTGTGTTTGCTACCTACAGTGTGCATGTAGGTAACCCTGTGTCTTTATACAACAAGAGAAGGCATCAGGGCGTTTGGATCCCATGGAACTGGAGTTACAGATGTTATTAGCCCCATGGGGTATGGAACTGAACCCAGGGTCATCTGCAAGAGCAGTTCAGTGCTCTTAAGACACTGTGGTATCTCTGGAACCCCAGGTCAGATTTCCTTTTTACCTCATTGATTATGTACAGCACATCCAATCCATTCTCCCTTGTCCCTTAGCATCTCGGGTTCCAGCTTTTCCATTGCCTCATCTCATCCAGGTCTCGGTTTCCTCCAAAGAATTTTGTTTTTGTCTTTATCATCACGAAACCTCACAAAAGTCGAAACAGGATTTGAGATGCCTGTCTTCCCAGTTTGTATTACAAACTTAGATACAAACTAAGAAACCTGTACTTTCTTATTCCTAGTTTATCCCCAATATCAGTGAAGTTTTACAATATATCCTCCAACTTCTTTCTATGACATTATTTCACTTATTCATATTTTAATTAACAATTTTATATATCAGTGTCTCCCAAAACATAGGATGCTTTATAGGTGATTGATAAGTTTCCCTGGGTCAAAATGTTTCCTGCTTAGACATTTTTAGAGGCAGCGACCCACAACGCACGTTTAAAAAAATTTTTAATTTTTAATTCATTTTTTGTATGTGTAGCATGTACTGTGCCGCATGTAGGTTTGTCGCAACCGTAGTCCTGCAAGCTGGGAGGTCAGACAGAGGGTCTCGGACGAATAGGGGGGGGAATTCCCCTGAAACTGGATTTTCTATGGAATTGGAGGTTAAAGCAAGAAGACGGTTCTCTGCATTTTCGTCCGACCCAGCATTGTGTGCTGGGGATAACCGGGCAACCCGGGTCCTCTACAAGAGCAGTTGGCCCTCTTAATGCTAGGCCATCTCTCCCACCCCATATTTTTTTTTATTTTTACTGATTATAAGAAGTTTCTTTTATTTATTGTAGCAATTGAAGATTCCAATTTATTTTATTATTTCTTTAATTTTTCTTCTATTTATTTTTTTTATAAACTAATTTTATTTGTTTTTGTGATTTTCATAAATCATTTCTCAGTCCAATATATACACATTTCTTTCATGTTCCCACCCCGCCCTTGTCATGCATTCTGCCGTATGTGCTTGTATATTTGTTCTACAGTCTTTTTTTTTTATTGTGCATTTGTGTGATTTCATACATCATGTTTCCAATTCAGTTCAGGCATATCCCCCTGCCCTGTCCCCCCCACCCCCAACACCCTACCCATCCAGATATTGCATTCTGCCATAACTTTTCTGATCTTTCTGTTTTTGTTGTTTTGTTTGTTTTGTTTTCATTTTTTTTTTTATTTTTTTTGGTGTTTTCGAGACAGGTCACGTTAAGCCCCAGCTGTCCTGGAACTCCGCTCTGTTAGACCAGGCTGGGCCTTGAACTCACAAGTCCGCCTGCCTCTGCCTCCCCAGTGCTAGGACTAAGGGGTGCGCCACCACGCCGGTTTCTGTTTTCATTTTTTTTACAAATAAGTGATAATTTGTGAATACAGCATCCTTCATGTAAAACCAATTTGCGAGTCAGTTTGCCAAACCACATCAGCTCATGGATCCCACCATCCAGCAGGGGGGCTTGTATGTTCACATCAGTTGATTCAAATGAGTGTCCAGTCTATATTGTTGTGTTTTCACCATTCACCCCAATCGCAGCCCTTACATTCTACAGCCCCCTCTTCCACAGATTGTTCCTAGGCTTAGAAAAGGGGCACAGGTGGATGGAAGCAAAACAGTCTACTTTCTCTGGAGCTGTTGTCTGGTCTCTAGTCAATTCTGGCTGTTTTCTTTCATGGGCTGCACAGTTTGTCCAGGCATACTTTCATCCTACTAATGAAGCACATGCAATTAGATATTAAGGTATTTAAACAGTATAGATATTAGCCTTTCGATCTACTAATGAAGCACATGCAATTAGATATATAGGTATTTAAACAGTACTAATTTTATGGTAGGTTACTTGGTATAGACACAGATGTTTGGATGGTATGTTAATCCATGAATTACATTTTTCTGTTAGTATGACAGGGTCTTCGGTGGTTTATAACATCTCCTAACCATTAGAGGATGTAAGTTGTGGCATCGCCTGGGTTATTCCTCCAAGGAGAGAGAGCTATACCAATTAGATTTGGGATATACAGCATGGCTGCCACTGCTGCCACAGTATTTCCAGGCAGATGAGGTGTAGCTGACGCTGAGGAGGAGTCTGCTTGACTCAAGGAGACCTATATTTGCTTTATTGGTTTAGTGGCCTTTTGGTAACACCCTCTGGCATTCCAGAGACCATCCTGTAGTCTTGCAAGTGCAGTCTCCATACATCTTTCCATGTTTATATAGGGTTCAACAGCAGGGCCTTATCCCTCCTTCCTGCAGATATCTCCAGTTTGGAGGCAAGGAGCCTTTACCTTTTGTGGGGGTTTGGATCCCCTGGCCAATCTCCTTGGTAGAATAATCATTGTTGATGTCAGAGCTCCTGTATTAAATATTTTGCTTAAGTGCTAGCTTAAGGAGACTTTAGCTTTATTTGGTTCTGAATAGAGAATAATCCTTTCACAGTTTCATATGTCTATTAGTCAATTAAAGAAGGCAGTTTTTGGGGCTGGACGAGATGGACCTAGCGGTTAGAGCCCGGACGCTCTTGCAGAGACCCGGGTTTCGATCCCACACAACCCCCATGGCGGATCTGAGAACACGTCTGTAACTCCAATTCCCAGGAGAAACTCCAGTTCCAGGGGAATCGAGAACCTCTTCTGACCTCGCGGGCATTGCACGCACGGCCGTGGGCAAAGACCTGCATGCAGACAATACATTCATACACATACAAAATAATAATAATAAGAAAATAAAAAAAAAAAAAAAAAAAAAAAAAAGAAGGCAGTTTTACCGTGTTTACACGAGAATACCTCCTAAAACAGCTTGGCTCAAATCTACAGCTGGAGAATGGACCTCATCATCATCTATTTCTCCCTTATATGTAGTGGGGGGGAGTTAAGAAAAGTCTCTTGTATTAAAACCTTTGCAGCACCTACAAGATAAGCTTCGTAGGATTCATTAAAAATCTGTTGTTACTAGTAGGATCCAGAGAGTGGCCTGATGTCTGCAGACAATCTGAGGCCTTTCTTCCTTCAATGCCCAAAGAGATCATAACCTTCTGCTGGCACTTTCGGTACATCCTACTCACTGCAAGCTGCAATTTTTTTCTCAGCCATTAATTTGGTGATACTCTGGACCTGTTGGAACATACAACCTTTCCCCAAGTTATTTTAGATTTGGATTGGCAAGGTTTTTTGACAAACAATTTTCGTATCTAGTATATCCCCCTTTTTTTATTTTAGGTTTTTTATTTTTTGAACCATGAGTCTCAAAAAAGACAGTTGTATTATATAATTATAGGTGGAGTCAAGTGCATCAGATTGTCATCAAGTTCACCCATGCTGTTTTGGGTTATNACAATGGGGTTTTCCCTTCCCATGGTCCACCAAATGAGGTCCAGTAAGCACTGCATCCTGTCTTGATCTTTCCTGTACTGGTCCCATGATACAGCCTGGGTAGTCCACTAATGGCAGTCTATACTCTGAAGAGGCTGAAACCCCAGTAGAAGCTCAGTCCACTAGTTTGATGTTCAGCAGTCCCCATTCTGGCACTGAAGGTTGGAGGATTCTTGGAGAGACTGAGTCTTCAATCCATATTGAAAGGTTGAAAAGGCTATGTCTCATGTCTTTGAAGGATGGCAAAAGCAATGGCAGCCACAGGGAGCTGCACTTGTCCAGTAAGACAGGCAAAAAACTGTGCTCTTTTCTTTTTAAAATTTTGTCTTTTACTAAGATCTCAAGTTTTATACCTGAAGTTCAATTTCTCAGCTTTACTATTATTATTTTATGGTTATACTTTCCTTTGAATGTTTTAGGCCACGCCCAGATTAACCAAGGTTTTTGTTTTAATCAAGGTCAGTTGAGGGTCTGGTCTCAAGGGTCACTCAGGTTTGGGGGCAGGGGGTAGCCCGGTCCTTTTGGCTTTTCAAATCACCAGTTCCATCCACTCAACGACAAAAGTCAGGTCTTGCTAGACCAGGTCCTTTTTGAAGCATGAGCGATTTCCTTTTATAGACTAGAACTGGCTGAAGTCCCATTAGTGGATCTCCAGACCTCCCTGCACAGGAAGACTGGTGACTTACATCAGCCGGACATTTCAAGAGATCCCCCATGCATAGTCCCTGGGATTTAGTTAACCTCTGAGGGCAGGAACAAAGTTATCCCTTAAGTACCTCAGCCAAATTGTATGGGGATTAAGTATGGTTTAACTATCCAGAAAGGCAAAGTTACACAGCCTGATACTTTTACTAGTATAGTATTTTTAAAAAAGCTTAGACAACATATGTGTTATGCCAAAGTAACCTACCATAACTATTATGCTGCTAAATACCTATATATATCTAATTGCTTGTGCTTCATTAGTAGGATCGAAAGGTTATTCTCCTCGAACAAACTGTCAGCCCATGAAAGGAAACAGCCAGAATTGACAGAAGTCAAGTCAACAGCTCCAGAGAAGAGGACAGTTTTACTTCTCATCTACCTGTGCCCCTTTTCTAAGCCTAGGGAACAATCTGCGGAAGAGGGAGCGTGGTAGAATGTAAAGGCTGGAGATTGGGTGAATGGTGAAACTACAGAGTGTAGTCGGACACTCATTTGATCAAACTTGATTGAACAACAACCTGTCACCTCCCACTGAATGGTGGGACTGTGGGGTTTGGGCACACAGTCTGTAGATTGGTTTTGCACGAAGGATGCTTATACTCATGATTATCACTTATAACTAAAAAATGAAAAAAAACTGAAAAAATGCAGAAAAAAAAGGAAACAGTTATGGCAGAAAACATGATCTGGGATGGGGTGGGGTGGGGGGAAGGGAAAGGGAAATGTGCCTGATCTGATTGGAAAATGATGTACGAAATGCACAAACATCAATAAAATTAAATTAAAAAAAAAGCTTAAACAAAGCTCAAACACCCACAAAATAATACTGTGGTTAAACACAATGTCATGAAAAACTAGTTTTTTTTCCACATCCTTTGACTTATATTACACTAAAATAATGCATACATAACCTCCATCATATACCAAAAATTCCTAACTCTGAAAAAATGGTAGCTTAGTTCTAGAACCTCTTAAGGCATTCAAAAATATAAAGCACAGTTGTTTTCAGATCATGAGGATATAACATAAAATTGTTCAGTTTGCCTTACAACTAGGTAATTGGTGCTAGCATCCACAGATGAGGGAATCCCATTCATTTTTTTTTTTTTTCTGGCTTTTTTTTTTTTTTTTGGGACTTTGTATCTTCACATCCATTTACCTGCAAAGTCATGATGTCATCTTCTTTACCACTGCATAGAACTCCATTGTGTAGATATACCACATTTTCTCTTCCTACTCATCAGTTGAGGGGCACTTGGGTTGGTTCCAGCTCCTTGCTATTGTGAGAGAGCTGCATAAACATGGCTGTGCAGTCTCTGTGGTAAGATGAGTTTGTGGGTATATCCAGAGTGGTATGACTGGTCAGGTGGCAAGGCTATTTTAAGTCTTCCAGGGTTTCTCTAGACACTGCTTTCCACAAGTGGCTGTATGAGGTTACATTCCCACCAGCAGTAGATGAGTGTTCCCTTTTGCCCACAACCTCTCCAGCACTTGGTCTCATTTGTTTTCTTGATCTTAGCCAGTCTTATCGGAGTGAGGTCATATCTTAAAGTGGTTTTAATTTGCATTTCCTTAATTAATAGCAATGTTGAACACTTTTTAAGATGTTTCTTAGCCATCTCTAATTCCTCACTTTTGAAGTCTCTGTTCAGCTCTTTGTACCATCTTTTGAGTGAGTTGTTTTCTTTCTTCTTTCTTTTGCTCTTTTTTTTTTTTTTTTTTTGGTCTTTTCAAGACAGGGTCTCCCTGTAGCCCCAACTGTCCTGGAACTCACTCTGTAGACCAGGCTTGGCTTTGAACTCCACAAAGATCCACCTGCCTCTTGCCTCCCTGAGTGCTAGGATATAAGGAGTGTGCCACCACGCCCAGCCTTCTTTGGTTTTTTGAGTAGTTTATATATTCTGGAAATCAAATGCTTTGTCAGATGTATCTGTGGTGAGTTTCCTCCTCTTGTGGGTTTCCTCTTTATTTCCTGATTGTTTCCTTTTTTTTTTAATGAATGTACTGTCTGCCATGTAGGTTTCTGCACCCATGTTGTGCAATGTCTCAGAGGCCAGAAGAGGGTGTCGGATTCCCCGGAACTGGAGTTAAATGGTTCAGCCACCACGTGGGCGCCAGGGATTGAACCTGGGTCCTCTGAAATAGCAGTCATGCTCCCAACCACTAGGCAATCCTCCAGCCTGATTGTTTCTTTTGATATACAGAAGCTTTTGAGTTTAATGAGGTCCCATTTTCAATTGTTTGATCTTATTTGCTGCACAGCTGCTGTCCTGATTTGGAAGTCTTTTCCTACACCTATGTCTTGTAGTGCTGCCAACTTTTTTCTTCATCACCTTCAGAGTTTTGGGTTGCACATTTGAGGTCTTTGATCCTTTGGATTACCTTTGTAGCAGGGCGAGAGGTAGGGGTTTAACTTTCATTCTTCTACAGACTAGTTTTGCCAACCACTACTTGTCAGATGCTGTCCTTTCCTCCATTGTGTCTTCTTGGCCCTTGTCAAATATGAGGTGGCCGAAATTGTATGACTCAAGTTTGGATCTTCAGTTTTGTTCCATTGTCAACAGGTCTATTTTTGTGTCAGTACCAAGCTGTTCTTATGACTATAGCCCTGTAGTATAGTTTGAAGTCTGGTATAGAGATCCCCCCACACACCCATATTGCTCTTTTTGCTCAGGGTTGCTTTGGCTATTCCAGGTCTTTTGTTTTTCGATGAATTAAGGAATTGTTTTTCTAAGCTGTGAAGAAGTTCTTGGGAGATTATTTGGGATTGCCATTGAATCTGTATATTAATTTGGGTAGAATGGACATTTTTACTATATTAATTTTTCCAATCCATGAGCATGGGAGGTCTTTCCATCTTCTGATGTCTTCTTCAATTTCCTTCTTCAATGGTTTAAATTTTTTTTGTAGAGATCTTTGTTGTCTTTGGTTAGGTTTGATCCTAGGTATTCTATTGTTTTTGAGGCTATTGTGAGGCTATTCCTTCTTCAGTTGCTTGTTGTTGGTGTAAAGAAAGGCCACTGATTTTTCTAGGTTAATTTTGTATTCTGCCACTTTACTGAAACTCTTAATTGTTTCTAGGAGTTTTCTTGTGGAGTTTTTAACATCCCTTAAGTAAACAATCTTATCATCACCAAAGAGGGATAGCTTGAATTCCTCTTTTCCAATTAGAACTCTTTTAATTTCCCTTTCTTGCTTTATTGCCCTAGCAAGTATTTCAATCACTGTATTGAAGAGGAGTGGTGACAGGGGGCAACCTTGCCGAGTTCCCACCTTTAAGGGGACTGCTTCTGATGTTTTTCCATTTAGGATGGTGTTGGCTATGGGTTTCCTATATATGGCTTTGATTACATTGAGGAATGATCCCTCTGATCTAATTCCCTCAAGGACTTTAAGCATGAAGGGATGCTGGATTTTGTCAAAGGCTTTTTGAGTGTCAATTGAGATGATTTTGTGGTTTTTGTCTTTCAGTCCATTTATGTGTTTTATGATATTTATTGACTTCCATATGTTGAACCATCCCTGCATCTCTGGTATGAATCCAACTTGGTCATGATGGATGATCTTTTTGACATGGGTCTGTATGCGGTTTGCAAGTATTTTGTTTAGAATTTTTGCACCTGTGTTCATTAATGAGGTGGGTCTATAGTTCTCTTTTTTTGGTTGTATCTTTGCCTGGTTTTGGTATTAGAATGATGTTGGCTTCATAGAATGAATTTGGGAGACTTCGGTCTGCTTGTGTCCTTCTGAACAATTTGAGTAATAGTAGTTGTAAGTCTTTTTGAAATGTTTTATAGAATTCTGCCAAGAAACCATCTGGGCCTGGGCTTTTTGTAGTTGTGAGGTTTCTTATTACATTTTCAGTTTTTTCATATATTATGGGTCTGTTTAAGTTGTCAATCTCTTCTTGGTTAAGCTTTGGTGATTCCCAGGATTTCAGATATTCATCCATTTCTCCTAGGTTTTCAAACTTAGTAGAGTATAGGTTTAAAGTATTCCCGTATGATTGTCTGGATCTTTTCATTGTCTGTTGTGATATTTCCCCTTTCATCACAAATTCTATTGATTTGGAGTTGCCCTTTCTTTTGGTTGCTCTTTCTGTTCTTTCATGTCACAGGAGTTCTACCATATCCTCCAATTATATTTTTTATTGAGTTCCAAGATAGTAGGTGGCTAAATGGCTTTTTCATTTACCTTTCCTTTTGGCTAGTCCTCCTTCACTCTGCCTCATTTTACCCATCCTTACTTAACCCTTTCAGCTCCCTAGTGATCCTCCTCTTTATTTTATGTAACAGTATTCTCTATCCTTCTTCCCTTAATGTAACCCCTGCTCAGTGGCTCCTTCTAGTTTCCTGGCTTCCATATGAACACAAAACAAAAGATTCAAAGCTAGGATCCATATATGAGAAAGAACAATTTATACATGCCTGTAATTCTCAAAGAATAAATGAAAACTATTATTATTAAAAATCATACATGAACTCTTAGAAAAGGAATTTTGTTTATCTGTTAGAGAATTGTCTCTATGTTCTCTCTGGAAAAGTCTGTCAACAAAATATGATAAATACTGCCTAAATAACTTCAACAAAAACTCTGAAGAGATGGATTTTAGTATCATTGAGGGAAATTTCTCAAATAATGTTCCCTCTTCCCAGGTCTAGTTTGTGTCAAGTTGACACAAACTAACCAGCACACATCCTAAGATGTAGTGGTAATCTGAAGAACTATTTCTGTCCCTATCTGACTGGTCCATCCTGTGGATATATTATATATTTTAAGAAGGACTCCATGGGACTGGAGTGATGGCTCAATGGTTTAAAGCACTGGCTGCTTTTGCAGAGGACCGAGGTTCAATTCCCAGAACCCGTGTGACAGCTAACAACCACCCATAACTCCAGTTCTAGGGGATCAGACTCCCTCAATCTGACCTCCATGGGCATTGCCTGGAACAGGTGCCCTTACACACATGCAGGCAATATACTTGTACACATAAAATATAAATACATTTTGAAAAAAGAATTAAAGGAGCTTACAGCAAATGCATTGATAGATTTTTAGCTTCATTTCTATTGGCTAGTTTTTATGGTATCATTAGGTGTGATGCATGTTACTAGCAGAGAAAAATAATCATCAACCTTACCCAGTTGTGAACTCTTCAAGCTAAACCAACTAGCTTGGCAAAATGTGTCCACTGGTGGCACAAATGTTATGGGAGTAACCAACCACCCTCTGATTTGATTTAAGACCCACTTCACAAGATGAAGTCTATACGTGGCCAATAACCTATGGCTAAATAGGTCACAGGCCATAGTGACCTACTATTATTATTATAGACGTAGCAATAAACTGACTCTTAATGACTTATTGTTATACCCACAGATTAATGCATTTCCTAATTCTCAACAAGGTTCTTCTTATAGCAAATAGTTATCAATACAGAGACCAATGTGAGGGGAACAAGAGACTGAACAGTATTCACCCTTAATGAGAGTTCTCTATCACACTCTCTCCTTTCAAAGCTCAGGGACCACTGTGGAAGAGGGGGCAGAAAGATAGTAAGAGGCAGAGGTGAGTGATGACTACAAGGAACTGTGCTGTGTGAACAGTACAGGGTAGTTGCTCATATGTGCCTGTATTAGTCAGGGTTCTCTAAAGAAACAGAAGCAACAGGATGAATATATATAACTATATACAATTTATTGATTTGCTCACGTGACGGAGCTCAACAGTAGCGCCGAACTGGAGAGGCCGGGAATCCAGGGAACTGCTCAGTCCGCAAGGCTGGATGTCTCAGGAGTCCCAGTCTAGTGCTGAAGGCCCGAATGGATTCCAGGAGATCTGCCAGTCTCGGTACACGCTGGGATCCGAAAGGTTGATCACAGCAGCAAGGCAAACTCACCAGATGAGAGAGAGGCAAGCCGCAGGAAGAAGGAAAAGGGACCAGCTCCCGCTGCCGTGGCCTTAAATACTGCCTGCCGGCAGAAGGTAACACCCACATTTGGGGTGGGCCATCCGGGTTGAGGTGGTCCAATCAGAAGACCCTTTTCTCTTATTTGTTCCTTAGTCCAGTCAAGTTGACACCCAGGATTAACCATGACAAGTCCACCCCTTGTCAACTTGACACCCAATAAATAGCCTCTGCTTAAATGTCAATTGCAAACGATGGCAGGGTCATAATTCCACCTAACATGTTATAAGTATCTCATGTGCAATAGCAAAGCATTATATCTTAGAGTAGGTGGTAATGTCCTTGAGAAGAACTTAGTCCTTCAGTATCTAATAACCTAAATATGACAACACTTAACACATATCTCAGTTGCACATTCAAAGGGGAACACAAGTATCCACTTAATATACATACATATATACATATATATATATACATATATAAACAAGCACATTCTTAACCAAATAGGACGAAGGTTAATATCTATTATAATCCACGTTTCTGCAACTGGTCCCGTGGCTTCAGCTGATATTTATGACTACCTTCTTCTACTACCCATTCTGTATTTCCTCCGCCATCAGCAAGCACCTCTGCAGGTCTTGGCTCTTTCCCTGGAGGAGTGACCCATACCTTCATCCCTGAAGGGTCTGGGCCATTTATTGTCCTGTCTGGTTTGGGTTGTTGGAGTTTCCCATTGACCTTAATCATAGGACATGGTAGCACCAGAAGGCGCCCTACAGCATCTCCTGCCTTCCAGACATAATCTTCCTTGCCCCCATTGTGGAGAAAAAGTCCAATTTCCCCATGGTAGTCTGGATCAATCACTCCTCCTACTACTGTTATTCCTTCCTTAGCCTGTTGGCTTAAAGGCAGTAGAAGCCCGAAGTGGCCAGGGGGAAGTCTTAGCTTCCAGTTCAATAGAACGTTTGCTGTATCTCCTGGCAAAAGCACTCCCCCCATTGGAGCCAAAACGTCTAGACCAGCAGAACGCAAGGTCGTGGGTACAGGAAGCAAAAATTTTCCTACTGGGTCACTAGGGGTGATAGTGAGTGGAATCATTCCCACTTCCACCCCTTGGTTCCTGGACCCATGAATTCTGGCTATAGGAGAAACAGTACCATATAGTGGACGCTGATTCAAAGCATATACTGCTTGCTGGAGAACCTTGCCCCAGCCCTCCAGGGTATTGCTACCTAATTGGCGCTGTAACTGTGTCTTCAAGAGGCCATTCCATCGTTCTATCAAGCCAGCTGCTTCTGGGTGGTGGGGAACATGGTAAGACCAGTGGATACCATGACCATGGGCCCACAGTCGCACTTCTTTGGCTGTGAAGTGAGTTCCTTGATCAGAAGCAATGCTGTGAGGAATACCATGACGGTGGATAAGGCATTCCGTAAGTCCCTGGATGGTAGTTTTGGCAGAAGCATTACGTGCAGGAAAGGCAAATCCATAACCAGAATAAGTATCTATTCCTGTAAGAACAAAACGCTGTCCCCTCCATGATGGAAGTGGTCCAATGTAGTCAACCTGCCACCAGGTTGCTGGCTGGTCACCCCGGGGAATAGCACCATATCGGGGGCTCAATGTTGGTCTCTGCTGTTGGCAAATCTGGCACTCGGCAGCAGCTGTAGCCAGATCAGCCTTAGTGAGTGGGAGTCCATGCTGTTGAGCCCATGCATAACCTCCATCTCTGCCACCATGACCACTTTGTTCATGGGCCCATTGAGCAACAACAGGGATAGCTGGAGAAAGAGGCTGACTATCCACAGAACGAGTCATCCGATCTACTTGATTATTAAACTCATCCTCTGCTGAGATCACCTTTTGATGAGCATTTACATGAGACACAAGTATCTTCACATCCTTTGACCATTCAGAGAGCTCTATCCACATACTTCTTCCCCAAATGTCTTTCTCACCAATTTTCCAGTCATGCTCCTTCCAAGTCCCTGACCATCCAGCCAAACCATTGGCTACAGCCCATGAATCAGTATATAATCGAACCTCTGGCCATTTCTCCTTGCAGGCAAAATGCACAACCATGTGCACTGCCCGAAGTTCTGCCCACTGTGAAGACTTTCCTTCACCAGTGTCCTTTAGGGTTGTTTCAGAAATTGGCTGTAATGCTGCAGCTGTCCACCTCTGGGTGGTGCCTGCATAGCGTGCAGAACCATCAGTAAACCAGGCCCTAGTCTTCTCTTCCTCAGTCAACTGATCATAGGGCAAACCCCATGAAGCCATAGGTGCATGCTTAAGCCCAGGAGACATTGTAACAGGAGTGGGAACCATAGGCATTTGGGCAACTTCTTCATGTAGCTTGCTTGTGCCCTCAGGGCCTGCCCGGGCCCTGTCCCGTATGTACCACTTCCATTTGACAATGGACTGTTGCTGTGCACGTCCTACTTTATGGTCTGGTGGGTCAGATAACACCCAGCTCATGATGGGCAGCTCAGGTCGCATGGTGACTTGGTGGCCCATTGTCAAACGTTCAGTTTCCACTAAGGCCCAATAGCAGGCTAAGAGCTGTCTCTCAAAAGGAGAATAGTTGTTTGCAGATGAAGGTAGAGCCTTGCTCCAAAATCCCAAGGGCCTCCGCTGTGATTCCCCTATGGGAGCCTGCCACAGACTCCAGACAGCATCTCTATCTGCCACTGATACCTCAAGCACCATTGGGTCTGCTGGATCATATGGCCCTAGGGGCAGAGCAGCCTGCACCGCAGCCTGGACCTGTTGAAGAGCCTTTTCCTGTTCCAAGCCCCACTCAAAGTTTGCTGCCTTACGAGTCACCTGATATATGGGTCGTAGTAACACACCCAGATGAGGAATGTGCTGCCTCCAGAATCCAAAAAGACCCACCAGACGTTGTGCTTCTTTCTTGGTGGAGGGAGGGGCCAGGTGCAACAACTTATTCTTTACCTTAGAAGGAATGTCTCTGCATGCTCCACACCACTGAACTCCTAGAAACTTCACCGAGGTAGATGGCCCTTGAATTTTAGTTGGATTTATTTCCCATCCTCTCATGCGCATATGCTTTACCAACAAGTCTAGGCTAGCTGCTACCTCCTGTTCACTGGGTCCAATCAACATAACATCATCAATATAGTGGACCAGTGTGATATTTTGTGGAAGAGTCAGGCGATCAAGATCCCTTCTAACTAAGTTATGGCACAACGCTGGAGAGTTAACATACCCCTGAGGTAAGACAGTAAAGGTATACTGTTGGCCTTGCCAGCTGAAAGCAAATTGCTTCTGGTGGTCCTTATGAACCGGTATTGAGAAAAAAGCATTGGCCAGATCAATAGCTGCATACCAGGTACCAGGAGACATATTAATCTGCTCGAGTAAGGACACCACATCTGGTACAGCGGCTGCAATTGGTGTCACTACTTGGTTGAGTTTTCGATAGTCAACTGTCATTCTCCATGATCCATCTGTCTTTTGCACAGGCCAAATTGGAGAGTTAAATGGAGATGTGGTAGGAATCACCACCCCTGCATCTTTCAAATCCTTGATAGTGGCATTAATCTCCGCAATCCCTCCAGGGATACGATACTGTTTTTGGTTCACTATTTTCCCTGGTAGAGGCAACACCAATGGTTTCCATTTGGCCTTTCCAACCATAATAGCCCTCACTCCACAGATCAGGGAACCAATGTGGGGATTCTGCCAATTTCTAATTATATCTATCCCAATTATACATTCTGGGACTGGGGAAATAACTACGGGATGCGTTCTGGGACCCACTGGGCCCACCGTGAGTCGGACTTCAGCCAAAACTCCATTTATCACCTGACCTCCATAGGCCCCTACTTTAACCGGAGGGCCACAATGCTTTTTAGGGTCTCCTGGGATCAGTGTCAACTCAGAACCAGTATCCAATAGGCCTCGAAAAGTCTGATTATTTCCTTTTCCCCAGTGTACAGTTACCCTAGTAAAAGGCCTCAGGTCCCTCTGGGGAAGGACAGGAGGAAGGCAAACAGCATAACTCTTTGGTATTGTGACAAGGTCCTTCCTCACTGGAACCCGGCCACCCCTTCATTCAAGGGGTTCTGGGTCTGTGAACTGTCTCAAGTCTGGAAACCGGTCAACTGGGCGGGATTCGCTACTCCTAAAATCAAATGTTGACTTCCTGTCATTCGTTCTAGAGCTTTTCTGCTTATACAGATCAAATAAAAACTTAGTAGGCTTCTTATGTATTTGGTTCCTGGGAACACCATGATTAATTAGCCAGTTCCAAAGATCATTTCGGGTCATGCCATTATAGGTATTGTTTTGCCTTTGCCACCCATTATGATAATTACTGTAACTACGCTCATCTGGCCTTCTGCGATTCAGTGCTGCCACCTGACGCCTACCCTGAGGTCCTGTTAGACCTACTACGTGTACATTTAATTTATGCAAACGAGCCACAACTTCTCTAACTGTAAGATCTGGCATAAGAAATAGAGCAAAAACAAAGCTCTTCAAATGTTCTGGTGTCTCTCTCAGTACTTTCCATCTTATAAATTCAGTGAGTGGCATGTCCTCTGGGTCCTCATATTGTGGAGAATGTGGTTTTACACTTCGAATCCACTCGAGCATGCCCATCTGCCTGACCCTCACAATCCCTTCATCAATACTAAGCCAAGGAATATCAGGCATCTCTAACTCGCTGTTAGTAGGCCATGTTTTAATAAATACATCAGCCAACCATTCAAATAAACTTTTAACACCTTTTTTAACTGCTCGAGCTTCCATGTTAAACCTAGAATCTCTACTCAGTGGGCTCATATCGATAAACTCAGTATGATCCAATTTTATATTCCTTCCACCATTATCCCACACCCTTAAAATCCATTCCCACACATATTCCTTAGGCTTCTGCCGGAACGAATCAGCAAACTCATTAATTTCTTTAGTAGTATATCGCACCTCCTCGTGGACCACACTTTCTATCTCACCTTGAGGGGCTTGCTTAGACTTCAATCTGGTTATAGGTCTAGAGGCAACAATTGTTGGGCCCTGAGGGACATCAGCTCCCACTGGGAGGGGGGGATTAATTTCCTCAGGCAAGGGTGGGGAGGAGGGATCTGCAGGGTGTGGATTCTCTGCTGAGGGTGGGGAGGTTAATTCCTCAGATAAAGAAAATCCCTCAGAATCCGAGGGTTCAAAATCCTCATCATCATAGTTCTCCCACACATCTCCATCCCAAGTTTCAGGGTTCCACCCTTTCCCCACCAGTGCTCTCACTTTAACTGCTGACACTTTTCGTGGCTGGGAATTAAATCTGCGTTGTAAATCAGCCAACCGTATAATAAGAGCTCCAGCTTGATTTTCTGCTGCTTTAGCTCTTTGGCTGCTGGAGAGAAGATTCTCTTCCAGAGCACACTTGGAAACCTTTAAACTGTTGTTTCGAATCCGGAGCTGGTCATTTTTATCACCGAGCTCCATATTTTCGTCTAACAGTTTATCCAGACATGCTAGGAGCAACAAGGCAACATCATTATTTTCCTGATTTTTCTGCAATTTCTCGAACGTTTTATATATAGAGTCACTAAATTCCTTGCTTCTCACAAGAGGTGAGTTAGGTGAGTCAAATGGATCTATCTTCATAATTAGATCAAATAGTCTGCACCAAGGATTATCATTCCTCTTCATGCCACCAGGAGAGCCTTCAGTAACTCTAGGCTTCATTGGGTTGGAGAGCTGGCTCCAGAGGCTACCAAGCCCACTAAAGAAATTCATCCTTTCAATTCTGTTTCTCTAGAACCACTTCTGGTACCAAAATCTGTATTAGTCAGGGTTCTCTAAAGAAACAGAAGCAACAGGATGAATATATATAACTATATACAATTTATTGATTTGCTCACGTGACGGAGCTCAACAGTAGCGCCGAACTGGAGAGGCCGGGAATCCAGGGAACTGCTCAGTCCGCAAGGCTGGATGTCTCAGGAGTCCCAGTCTAGTGCTGAAGGCCCGAATGGATTCCAGGAGATCTGCCAGTCTCGGTACACGCTGGGATCCGAAAGGTTGATCACAGCAGCAAGGCAAACTCACCAGATGAGAGAGAGGCAAGCCGCAGGAAGAAGGAAAAGGGACCAGCTCCCGCTGCCGTGGCCTTAAATACTGCCTGCCGGCAGAAGGTAACACCCACATTTGGGGTGGGCCATCCGGGTTGAGGTGGTCCAATCAGAAGACCCTTTTCTCTTATTTGTTCCTTAGTCCAGTCAAGTTGACACCCAGGATTAACCATGACAGTGCCCAAAGTGCTTGTGACAATATGCACAAGACCTGTGCAAACCCAAGCCGGACAAAAACCCAGTCCGGATGGCACAGGTGGCAAGAAGTTCTAGCCATAGATGAAGATCTATTGGCAATTGATTGCTTCAACAGAGGGAGAGTCAGTTTTCCTTACTAGTGTGACACTGGTAGATGGACCAGTCTCCAAGGCATAGATCCATGGCCAAGAGCATTTTGGAAATACAGATTAGACTCAACGGGGCCTTAAGACAAAAGTAAAAAAATAGAGGACATGAATTTATTGGTGAGGGAGGTGTAAGGTGGCATGGAGAGAGGGAGTTTGAATATGATCAAAATATACTATATGAAATTATCAAATCAACAAAAATATTTTTATTAATTTTATTTATTTCTGTATGTGTACAAATGTACTGTCTGCATGCAAGTTTGTGCACCTGTGTCGTGCAATGCCGCGGAGGTCAGAAGAAGGTGTCGGACTCCCCTGGAACTGGAGTTCTCCTGGAACTGGAGTTTCAGATGGTTCTTGGCCACCATGTTGGTGCTGGGGATTGAACCCGAGTCCTCTGTAAGAGCGGTCGGCACTCTTAACCTCTAGGCCATCTCTCCAGCCCAAAAATATTTTTAAAACAACTTAGAATGTGTTTATTAACTTTCACTGTAAGTTTTAGAAACTTAATCTAAAACAACATAAATAAGAAAGGGAATTTTGGTAGCTGGAGAGATGGCTTGGAGGTTAAGATTATGTACTTTTCTATCGGAGGACCTGAGTTCAATTCCCAGTACCCAAGTATGGTAGCTCATAGTCACCCATACCTACTCCAGCTCCAGGGGATCAATAGCTGCATACATATGCACATACCTACACAGAGCCACATACAAATACATAAAAGTTAGAAATAAAAATTTAAATAATAAAATATCTTTTAAAAAAATTGAAAAGGAACTTTGGCACATGCAAGTCATAAGGTCTTGGAATGAAAAATCAGCTCATGAGTTTTAAATCCATTATTGGTATTCCACATTCCTCCCCGTCTGTTTTCTCAAGCTTAGACACAGAGGCTACCCTTGGTTGACTTGATCAAGCTTTGTTTCTACTTCCCACTGTACTAGAAAGATGAGAGGCTCTGTGGAAAGCACTGATTGGCCTTATTTGAGCTGCAGCCTCTTCAGCCACTCAACCAGCAGAAAGGGAAGGCCACCCTCATATCATAAGACAAGAGAGCAGCACAGACAGTGAAGGCCAATTAACTCACCCTGGCTGTGCCTGCTCAAGAAAGGGACTGTTGACAGGAGAATAGAAAACCCTCTTTCAGCAGGTGAGAAGTGTGCAAAGGCATGTGCTACCAAAATGAACTGAGTGCAATTTGTCAGCGTAGGAGAGCACTGACACCTGCAAGTTGTCCTCTGACACACACACACACACACACACACACACACACACACACACACTAAATAAAAAAATGAAGAAAAGAAAAATCATGACTGGTCTGGGACACTCCACTGTCCAGACTTTTCTCTGTCTGGAAGCACTATATGCTTAGGTCCTAATATTTAAGATATTTTTTGTGTGCTTGTTAAACACAGAGGTAGAACATGTTAATGATTACAGATTGAGACAATGTAGTTTGTGGTGTTTGGAAACAAGGAAAGCAAACGAAAGCAACAACCAGTAAGGACTACACTAAAGAGGGCAGTACAGCACCTGAAGCATCAAAATCTTACCTTCAGGTTCTGGGTCTCAGGTCCCTAAGAATAATTGGCGTTAACTTAGAGTTTATTAAGAGAAGACAAATCAGGATGGCAAGCAACAAGACTGGAGGGTAGGATTTTCTAAGAAGGAACAACCAAAGGACCATGGGTCAATTGGAAAATGACTGTTGTTGTGTGAAGGAGATGTTGGTATGTGACTTAGCTGACCTGACATTAGAAGTTTTCATTCCAGATGCTGCTGAAAACAAGCAGGTGAGATAAGCGAGGGTCTTACAGACTGACAGCTAAATCTTTCTACCTGTGCTTCACTAAAGTCAAGGACGTTGCTGGAGAAAAGTGAAAAGAAGGCTTGTTGGAATCCCAGTGAGCTAAGCAACTTAAATTCTAGCTATGGAGCTTTATGTCCCCGATGTTAAAGTGACAAGACTCAAAGTGGAAAGGTATGAGTCAGAAGCCATAGCTTACGGTGATTTGAGGGTGGTGGTTTGGGAGTGTGGTCAGTGACCCTGGTAGGAGGTAGAGGCTGAGGGCAGGAAACTCAAAGGAGAAGGGTGTGTTGAGAGTGAGAGTATGGACAATGAATAATGAGCACAGGAGGTTTCCAAACTGTGCTATAACAAATTACCACAAAGTTAGTCACAATGTTAGAAGCCAGAGTTTGATGTGAGCCTCCAGGGACTGAAGTCATGAAGCAATCATGACACAAACAGAGCCTGTCCAGGACCGAGGCTCTGCCAAAGTCTGCTGTGCTCCCCTAGGTCAACCTCCGGTAGCTTACTACATCCTCTGTTTTGTGGCTTCATAATTTCTGCAACTGCATCTTTGTCACGTTGCCTTCTCCTCTCTGGATGCGTGTGTTCTCTCCTCTCCCTCTGCCTCTCTAGCAGGAAGAGAGATACAGCTGTACTGAACCTGCCTGGGTAAATAACTCAGAGTAATCTCTATATTGTAAGGTCTTCATTCACATCTGCAAAGATGTGGGAATAGAAGGGAAGGAGAGGGAGAGGAGAGGAGGGGAGGGGAGGGGAGGGGAGGGGAGAGGAGAGGAGAGGAGAGGAGAGGAGAGGAGAGGAGAGGAGAGGAGAGGAGAGGAGAGGAGAGGAGAGGAAAGTATCTCCAGCCATGTTTCAGGTTTTGTAGTGTGGGATTTGTTCAAGTATGCTGGCTGATCCTTCTCCAATAGCAGTGAGGATGGTGAAGGTCAAGGGAAGAGTAGGACAATGACTCCCTCCGTGATCAAAGCTGTGCCTAGGGAACCAGGATGATGAATGAACAGGATTCTGTATGGCTCCTTCTTGTACCTTCAGGGATGAGAATTCCTAAAATGTGGTAGGCACTCAGCAATGTGGGGTGACTAGATTAACAAATAAAATGACATTTTCAAGAGCCAAGTTCAACCCACATAGCAAACTCTCATGGGTGTTACTATTAGAACATAGCACCCTTCCCTGACTGCTAACTGATGAGAAAGCTTGGAGGACCTGCCATGACAGGCGATAAGATTTAAACAGAGATGTTTTTCTGACCCTGGCTCTCTCCCTGTCTATGTGGTCCTCTATTAAAACAGCAGAGGTCTGGTGTGGACTGCACAGAAGTGACAGAAGACGGAGGAGGAGATCAGCCCTGGCTTTAGGGTATGGATTGAAGTTCTGAGCTTGTGACCTTTATACAAGGCAGTGTCCTTGATACAGGTCCTTCCACCTTTCCTGCTGATAGGACCAGGGGAGTGGCTCCCAGTCCAAACTTCCTGGCTAGCCAGAGCCTTAAGATGCCACCCTGGGGGTTTCCTTGAACAGATGGTGTTCAGAACAAAGGAAAGACCAAAGAAACCAACTGGAAGAGTTGGGAACTGTGGAAGCAAGCCAAACAAGCAATCAGCGCAGAAAGGGCTGGGAAAGAAAGTGACACTCATAAGGACTGAGGAGGGGACCTGAAGTCAGGAGCCCTCAGGCATTGGGACGTTGGGTGAAGAGGCAAACATCAGGAATCCTGAATCCAGGGTTGGTGAGACAGCTCAACTGATCAAGACACTTGCAGCCAAGTGTGACAACCTGGGCACAACCAACATGGCAGAGAGAGAACTGACTACCGCAGGTTGTCCTCTGGCCTCCATATGTGTGCCATAAATACACACACCAACACACGCACACACACACACACACACACACACACACAATTTATTTTTAAAAGAATCCCAAATATGACCTTTTCTGGAACTTTATTCTTGCCAGTGGATTGAAAGAAGCATCAGGAAGGAGACAGAATCAATTTAGAAGATACAAATTATTGTTTGTCTCCCACTAGGAGAGCCAATTATCTGTCTGTGCCTCTGGTCTTTTTGTAACTCAGGCCTAAATCTCTCGCTGTAACCAAGGCCAGCCTCCGAATGACTCTCATACAACTTGTTTCGAATCCCTCATGGGAGTTGGCCCCCATAGCAAAAATGATCCAGCTCTGTGACCCTTCCTCTTTGCAGTGAACTGCAATCGATCTGGTAACAGTGACTGTTAATTCTGCTCAGGGCCCAGAGAAGGCACAGAACTTTTGTAGGAGATTCAGGGTACCACATAGGCAACTTTCTTTTCAGTATGGTCTTTCGCAGTTTGTCCTAAACATCTGGAATTATCCTGCATAGGCCAAGAGATCGAGCCATCCCTCGCCTCTAACCTTCAGCTCTTAAAGCAGAATGCCAGCAGCACCTCAGGCCTTAATCCCTCGCCTACATCCATTGCAAATCTTATCCCAACAGGAGCCAGTGCTTGCTTTGAATAGCAGGTCATTTTTTGCTCCAAGAGAACTTGGAAAACAATCAGTGAAAGTCATTTTCTTTTCCAGTGGCTTCTACTTAGGCATGCCACGCCTGCCCCGTGGCCACTGAAAACTGAGAGTCTGCTACACGTCTAAGGAAGACGTGCTGGAATGAACCCATTAGTATCCCCCTCATCCTCCTTCACCTAGTGAGTGTGCTGCTGAGGGGCAGCCGTGCATGACGAAGCACAGACTCGAGAGTCCTGTGAGGAGCAAAGGGAAGCAAACATCCAAACCACAGATCAATCAGCCACGAGGCTGTTCGAGTGGGTAAGGAAGGCAGCCAGCTGCCAGACTCCAGTGTTGCCTTTTCGACCTCTTCTCCCAACCTCCCCCGTCTTCCCTGTGCAACCTGGCGCTTCGACAAACAAAAATGAGAAGGGCACTCCTGTCCTTCAAACAATGCCAAATGTGGTCCTTGGTGACAGCTCAACCACTGGTAAGTGAATCCAGCTCCCCAGCGCCTCCTAAGAGTGGCACAGGCTGTGCCCGGGAATCTTAGTAATATTGCTATTATGGAACAGACCAGTTGAGAAAATTGTTTTCCTGTAACACCTGGATCCACAAAAGTCCACAGAGAGCGGGAAAAAGAAATAACAGTTCTTCTTAAGTCAGTCTTTGAAATTCATATTCTGCCCTTAGCAGGAGCCTGTCAATCAAAAGCCTGAAGCAGAAGATGATCATCTTAGTAAGAAACCACTGAGGACAGCTTTCACTCGGGTAGTAATCAATGCCTAAGGTGCGGGAAGGGCCATTGGTGTTATGGTCACGTTTGAGACAGCCAAGAGGCTGTGAGCAAACAGCCTGTCACTCTATGCAGACTGATGCCTCTTCTTCTGCTGGGCCAGAACCCACACCCATTTCTGTTGCCTGAACTGAAGACTTTGTGACTTGCATTGTGGGTTCCGTGTCTAGAAGCACTGCTCTCACAGAGAGAAGAAAGGCCTTCCGCCATTCCTCGCTCTGTAAAGGAAACAGTCTCATGTTGCCTTTCTTCCACTTGACCCCTTTCATGAGCAAGTTCAGAGTTTTACAAAAGAAAAACATACTTTAGACACTCGTAGAATATTGAAGTTGGAAGAAATGTTAAAACTTCATGGAGGCTGACTCTGTCTTTCTACAGAAAGGAAAGTGGAGGCTTAGTTACACTGAAAGTGGTCCAGATCTTACATCCACTCAGCAGCCAAGCCAGCAACAAAACACTGTCTCCCCACTACAGTGGTGAGCTCTATTCACTACACCAGGGACTTGCAAATGGCTCTGGGCCCTTGCAAGAAACAGAGCCCAGGGATTTTCCAAGAACCTGAGTAGATCACTCTCTTCTTCCAGAGAGACTCTCAGGCCTGGTCTAAGTACCTCATGATGCATTGCTCTGCTTTTCCCACAGGAGGAAATACTCTTCCGCCATCTGTAGTGAAAGCCTTGGGAAGAAAAGAGGAAATGGAAGCCAGCCTGGCTGGTCAGACTTCCGGGCAGCCTGTCCACGAGGGAAGAGGAAGAAGTGTGACCCCCATGCCTGACTCCCACGGCCCTCAGTGACTGTCCATTTGTCCAGATTCCTGAGCTGTTCTTTCTTAATACAGCACTCGTATGTTGTATGTTGCCTTTTAACGGGGTTTGTTTTCTATTCCTGTTTGTATGAGTAAACTGAGATCATGAAGAAGAGAAAGAATTTCTAATTCATCCTTATTTCTACTCTACAAAGTGAAACACAGGAAAGGGATATCTCTCCCCTGTCACAATTGCCCAAAAGCAACGTGGAGAGTGTTTTCTTTTAAGAAAAAAATATATATGGCCTTTTGTACAAAATACTAGCTAGCAGAAAATCAACATAGAGAAAATCCTCCCCCAGACGTATAAAGATACCTGTGCTGGAAGAAATAGAGAAGATGGCAGTGGCTGGAGGCTTCAGACTCAGCCAGAAAACTGCTTAAAATGGCTGTCACAGCCTCCTGACATTTACAGCAGGGGACAGGGTCTGGTAGGGGGAGTCACTGCAGACCTGCAGGTTTTAAGGAAAGGAGCAGTAGCCTGCTGAGAGGGTCAGGCAGGCCTGTAGTATTTCTAGGAAGGCAACTCCAGCTCACAGAGCAGAAGAAAGAGCCCATATTAAGGACAGGCTCTAAGCTGCTGCCTCTACCAAGTAAAGACTTAGAAAGGCTAAGATGCAAATTAAAATAAAATAGAAAGGCTAGACCACAGGGACAGTTCCCTTTCACAGGATTCCCCATTAGCTTGAACCCACTTCATCCAAAATGAAAAATCAAGGAGGAAGACAAAGAAAAAAGGGAGGGAAGGGAGGGGAAAGGAGAGAGGCTAAAAGGAGGAGGCAGGGCAAGTCCACATAGCTATAAGAAGAGGGTGGTGAAGCACATGTCCACACAGCTGTAAGGGGGGTAAAGCACATGTCCACACAGCTGTAAGGGGTGGGGAAGCACATGTCCACACAGCTGTAAGAAGGGAGGGTGAAGCACATGTCCACAAAGCTGAAGGGGGGATGTGGTGAAGCACATGTCCACACAGCTCTAAGAAGGGGGTGGTGAAGCACATGTCCACACAGCTGTAAGGGGGGGTGAAGCACATGTTCACACAGCCATAAGGGGGGGTGAAGCACATGTCCACACAGCTGTAAGAAGGGGGTGAAGCATATGTCCACATGCTGTAAGGGGGGTGGTGAAGCACAAGTCCACACAGCTGTAAGGGTGGCGAAGCACATGTCCACACAGCTGTAAGAGGAGGTAAAGCACATGTCCACACAGCTGTAAGGGGGGGGGGCCCAAGCACATGTCCACACAGCTGTAAGAAGAGGGTGGTGAAGCACATGTCCACACAGCTGTAAGGGGGGGTGAAGCACATGTCCACACAGCCATAAGGGGGGGTGAAGCACATGTCCACACAGCTGTAAGAAGGGGGTGAAGCATATGTCCACATGCTGTAAGGGGGGTGGTGAAGCCCAAGTCCACACAGCTGTAAGGGTGGCGAAGCACATGTCCACACAGCTGTAAGAGGAGGTAAAGCACATGTCCACACAGCTATAAGGGGGGGGGG
>VZQC01007082.1:290406-336449 GCA_009823505.1 Rhizomys pruinosus
TTTTTTTTTTTTAATTAGTTTTCATTGATGCCTTGTGCATTCCATACACCTTTTCCAATTCAGTTCAGGCTTATTTCCCCCTCCCTCCCCCCCCACCCCCACCCCATCCCAGATCATGCACTCTGCCATAACTGTCCTGCATCTTTCTCTCAGTTTAATCCTGTCCCGGTCCCCACAGGACAGAGCTATCCACATTCAAGATTGGTCTTCTGCCTCAGCTAATCTCTGAAAAGTCCTCACAGACACAGTCAAAGGTGTACTTGAATCTCCTAGGTGATTCTAATTCAATCAAGTTGACAAGGAAGATTAACCATCACAGAGATCAAGGCCACAGTGAAGGTAGCAAAAGAGAACATAAACATTTACACAAACCTAAGAGAAGCCATAGAAAATAGATTGTAAAATGTATGAAAAATGAAATGAAAATGAACTATGAATTGAAGTGGGTAAGAGATAAAAATAATGGTGGAAGAAAAGAAGAATCCAGCCTGTGAGTCAGACATGGTGGTACATGTAGAATCCTGGCTTTTGGGAGTTGGAGTTAAGAGCATCAGGAACTCAAGGCCAACCATGGCTACCTGCTGAGTCTGAGGCCAGCCTGGGCTACATGAGACCCTGTCGCCCCAAAACAAAAATATAAAAGAAAAATCCAACCTATAAATAATTACATTGTTTTAAAAACTTTGAAGAAATTTCCATAAACTATCTGCAGATCAAAAAAAAAAAAAAAACTTACTACAAGGGTATAGTGTATCTTTAAACAAAAGGACGAAGAACTGTCAACAGGAAACAGTGTAAGAACATAACTAGATTCAAAGGTCAACCAAAGGAGAGTGAAAAAATAAAGAACAAATCTAAGAACACAACATTCAGGGATGACATTGTTACTGCAAACTGAAGGAGAAGCAGAATCATCTGTTGGTCTGCATTGTCGCAACACAGCAAACTTGCAATGGATATCTGTATTGACTTCTTAACCCATTTTTCTGTAGAAGGTATGGATACTACCTGGCTCCAATGAAATACTAGGTATTGGGCAGAGGGCTTCAGAGAGCAGTTCATCACTACTGTGTTACAGCCAAATATTTGGCATCCCAAGGTACCTCATCAGAAACGATGCTGAAATAAAATGTTTGACAATAAGACATAATAGAAAGCAAGCATCTGAGATTAAAAGGTTTATCCACTTAGAATTTGAAGGGTTTCTCTTACACAACTATTAACAAAAAACAGAAAATGTGAAAACAATTAAACTCCTGAAAGCAGGGATAACAGAGATATAAAGTAGTTAAAGTTGTTTTCAAAGATAAGGCTCTTCATTTAGTATTTGCATTAATCTTATACAAAGAATTAAATGAATGAGAAAAGAAACAAACTCAAGGAGCTAGAAAAGGGGAAAACTTCCAAAGAAACAAGGCAGAAGAGTGATAATTCTAATTACATTTGTTTACTGTAACTTCTTTGTTTCTGAGGCCTCTGGGGGGGGAGGAGAGAGGGGAGAGAGAAGGGAGAAAGAGGGAGAGGGAAAGAGGGAGAGAGAGGGAGAGAGAGAGAGATTATTCAGAATAGAGACTAGGCACAGAATAAGAGCCCTGAACACAAATGTAGCAGGAAGAATTAAATAGCAAATGTTTTTCAGGCTACACAAAGCTCAGCACTTAGCTAGCAGATATTATTAAGACTCAGTTCTCCTTACTGGTGTGATGGCGTGATGCCTGGTCAGTTGACCAGATTGCAAGGGATAGACCCAGTTTGCAAGAGGACTTAGGGAGCAGATTACACTCCATAGGCCCTTGCAAAAAACTATAATAGAGGATATGAAGTCAGGGGATACTAAAGTGGGGGTGAAAAGGGGGAGGGGTATGAATATGATCAAAATACATTTTATGAAACTATAAAATAATCAGAGATCTCCCAAGACCACCTGAAGCGCAGCCCTCCCACCCTGGGCCAACTGGGATTATGATGGCATCTGAAGGAGGCAAGCAAAGCAAGCCTTCAACACAGTGAAGAGGCATTTGGGACTCACATTGGAATACAGGCAAGGAGAAGCCCATATGCTGGGAACACGAAGAAGAGACAACATGGGAAAGGTGCAGGATAATCCCGCACCAAGCTCTACCAACTCTGTGGAAGATTCCTACAGTGGGATCCCCCTGAGGATAGCCCAGGACACAGATATCAGAAGCACAATTGTGAACATACTTAAAGAAGTACAAGATTATAAAAAGCAAATCAAAGAATTAAGAAAAGAGAATGAAGAACTCAAGAAGGACCTAGAGAGAGAGAATGACAAACTCCAGAAAACGAAGTGGAAACACTGAAAAGATCCCATGCTGAAAAAGATAAGGAAACCAACCAGTGAAGCAAAGAGCTACAGGAAGAGATTGAGAAGCTCCAAAAGGAAGTAGAAATACTAAAGAAATCAGAAGAAGAAATGAAATAAGAAGTCAAGCACTCATCCAATCAAGAGGAAAGGAATGGAAAAAGCCTCAGAAGCAGAAGGGAGGAAGCAGAACAAAGAATATCAGACCTGGAAGATACCACAGAACAACTAAAAACCTCAAGGAAAGGTTATAAAAAAATTTAAAATACACAAAAGTGGAACAACCAGGAACTGTGGGACACTATGAGAAGATCAAACCTCTACATCATAGCAATAGAGGAAGGAGAAGAATCCCAAGAGAATGGTTTTGATCAGATCTTCAGCAGAATAATAGATGAAAATATCCCCAAACTAAAAAAGACAAACCAATACAAATACAAGAAGCACATAGAACTCCAAACAGACAAGATCAGAAAAGAAACTCTCCACACCACATCATAGTTAAAATGCTAGACACCCAAAACAAAGACAAAATCCTTAAAGCCACAAGAGAAAAACAACAAGTGACCTATAAGGGGAAACCTATCAGAATTACAACTGACTTCTCAATGCAAACTATGAAAGCAAGAAGAACCTGGAGCAAAGCATTCCCAGTGTTAAAGGACAATAGATGCCAACCCAGGTTACTATACCCAGCAAAAATGTCAATTATAGTTGAAGGAGAGAGAAAAATCTTCCATGACATAAACAACATGAAAGAATACATGTCCAGAAAACCAACCCTTCAGAGAATACTTGAAGCAATTCAAAGGACAGAAGAAAGGAGCAACCATCCCCAGGCACCTAGAAAGAGAAATCAATAAAAGCATAACTGCAGAAGTAGAAACCTAAACCAAAACCGCAAATGGATAATAAGGCAAAAGGAAGCAACACAAACCTATCAGTCATAACCTTAAATATTAATGGACTAAATTCCCCAATCAAAAGACATAGACTGGGAGACTGGATTAGGAAACAGAATCCATCGATATGCTGTCTACAAGAAACACATCTTACCTTCAAGGACAGGCACCACCTTAAAGTGAAGGGATGGAAAAAAATATTCCAAGCAAATGGTACCAAAAAGAAAGCAGGTGTTGCTATTTTAATATCGGATAAAATAGACTTCAAAGTAAAAGAAATCAGAAGAGACAAAGAAGGCCATTACATTTTCATCAAAGGAACAATCCACCAAGAAGATTTCACAATTATGAATATATATGCCCCAAATTCTGGTGCACCAAACTTTATAAAGACAATTCTCCAGGACCACAAGTCACAGACTAACCCCAGCACACTCATAGTGGGAGATTTCAATACCCCACTGAGTCCTTTGGATAGGTCAACAGGACAAAAAATAAACAGAGAGACATCTGAACTGAACGATATGATACACCAAATGGACCTCATAGACCTCTACCGAACATTCCATCCTAATACCAGAGAATACACTTTCTACTCAGCACCCCACGGAACATTCTCCAAAATCGACCACATCCTGGGACACAGAAGAAACCTCTACAAATACAAAAAGATTGAAATAATTTCATGCATCCTGTCAGACCACAGTGCAATGAAGCTCAACATCAACACCAGGACAAGCCCTCCTGCCTACAAGAACACATGGAGACTAAACAACACACTCTTGAATAATGAATGGGTCAAGGAAGAGATAAAGAAAGAAATAAAAACATTCCTGGAACTGAATGACAATGACAATACAACACAACAAAACTTATGGGATACCTTAAAAGCAGTCCTAAGAGGGAAATTTATAGCCCTGGGTGCCTACATTAGAAAAACAGAAAGAGCACAAGTGAATGATCTAACACTACAGCTAAAAGCACTTGAGAGGCAACAACAGATGAACCCTAAACGCAACAGACAGGAAGAAATAACAAAAATCAGAGCAGAAATCAATGAAATAGAAACAAAGAAAACAATACAAAAAATCAATGAAGCCAAAAGTTGGTTCTTTGAAAGAATAAACAAGATAGACAGACCTCTAGCCCAGTTAACAAAAAGAAAGAAGGAACAACTCCAAATCAATACAATCTGTGATGAAAAGGGAAATATCACAACGGACAAGGAAAAGATCAAGAAAATTATATGGGAATATTACAAGAACCTATATTCTACCAAGTTTGAAAATCTAGAAGAAATGGATGAATATCTGAAATCTTGGGAATCACCAAAGCTTGGCCAAGAGGAGACCAGCAGCTTAAACAGACCCATAACATATGAAGAAATAGAGGATGTAGTAAGAAGCCTCCCAACTAAAAAAAGCCCAGGCCCAGACGGTTTCACAGCAGAATTCTATAAAACATTTCAAAAAGACCTACAACCATTATTTCTGAAACTGTTTAGAAGTATACAATCAGAGGGAACTCTCCCAAATTCCTTCTATGAAGCCAACATCACTCTATTACCAAAACCAGGCAAAGATACAACTAAAAAGGAGAATTATAGACCCATCTCCCTCATGAACACAGATGCCAAAATTCTAAACAGAATACTGGCAAATCGCATACAGACCCACATCAAGAAGATCATCCATCATGACCAAGTTGGATTCATACCAGAGATGCAGGGATGGTTCAACATACGAAAATCAATAAACATCATCAAACACATAAACGGAATCAAAGACAAAAACCACACCATCATCTCAATTGATGCTGAAAAAGCCTTTGACAAAATCCAGCATCCCTTCATGCTTAAAGTCCTAGAAGGAATTGGATTGGAGGGATCATTCCTCAATGTAATCAAAGCCATATACAGGAAACCCACAGCCAATATCATCCTAAATGGGGAAATGACAGAAACATTCCCTTTAAAGGTAGGAACTCGGCAAGGCTGCCCCCTATCACCACTCCTCTTCAATATAGTGCTTGAAACACTTGCTAGAGCAATAAGGCAAGAAAAGGATATTAAAGGAGTACTAATTGGAAAAGAGGAAGTCAAACTATCCCTATTTGCTGATGATATGATTGTTTACTTAAGGGATGCAAAAAACTCCACCAGAAAACTCCTAGAAACGATTAACAGCTTCAGCAAAGTGGCAGGATACAAAATTAACCTTAGAAAATCAATGGCCTTTCTTTACACCAAGAACAAGCAACTGGAGAAAGAATTCAAAGAGACCTTCCCACTCACAATAGCCTCAAAAACAATAAGATACCTAGGAACAAACCTAACCAAAGACACCAAAGACCTCTACAACAAAAATTTTAAACCCTTAAAGAAAGAAATTGAAGAAGACCTCAGAAGATGGAAAAACCTCCCATGCTCATGGATTGGGAAAATTAACATTGTAAAAATGTCCATTTTACCAAAACTCTTGTATAGATTTAATGCAATCCCAATCAAAATCCCCAAGAGTTTCTTCACAGGCTTGGAAACAAAAGTTCTTAAATTCATTTGGAAAAACAAAAGACCCCGAATAGCCAAATCAATCCTGAGTGAAAAGAGCTACACAGGAGGGATCTCTATACCAGATTTTAAACTATACTACAGGGCTATAGTCATAAAAACAGCCTGGTACTGGCACAAAAACAGACCTGTTGACCAATGGAACAAAACCGAAGATCCAAATCTGAGCACATACAATTTCAGCCATCTCATATTTGACAAGGGGGCCAAGAAACCACAATGGAGAAAAGACAGCATCTTCAGCAAGTGGTGTTGGCAAAACTGGATCACCACTTGTAGAAGAATGAAATTAAACCCCTACCTCTCACCCTGTACAAAAGTCAACTCCAGATGGATTAAAGACCTCAACGTGAAACCCCAAACTCTGAAGGTGATAGAAGAAAAAGTTGGCAGCAGACTACAAGACATAGGCGTAGGAAAAGACTTCCTAAATCAGACAGCAGCTGCACAAGAATTAAGGTCGACAATTGACAAATGGGACCTCATCAAACTCAAAAGCTTCTGTACATCAAAAGAAACAATCAAGGAAGTGAAGAGAAATCCCACAGAGTGGGAGGAAACCTTCACTGCAGATACATCTGACAAAGCATTGATTTCCAGAATATATAAACTACTCAAAAAACAAAGAAAAAAGAAAACAAACGACCCGCTCAATAGATGGAGCAAAGAACTGAACAGAGACTTCACAAGCGAGGAATTAGAGATGTCTGAGAAACACCTCAAGAACTGCTCAACATCACTAATCATTAAGGAAATGCAAATCAAAACCACTTTAAGATATCATCTTACTCCAGTAAGACTGGCTAGGATCAAGAAAACAAATGATACCAAGTGCTGGAGAGGTTGTGGGGAAAGGGGAACACTCATCCACTGCTGGTGGGAATGTAAACTCGTACAGCCACTATGGAAAGCAGTGTGGAGAACCCTTGGAAGACTTGGAATGAACTTGCCACCCGACCCAGCCATACCACTCCTAGGCATGTACCCTCAAGACTCACCCCACCACAGAGATACATGCACGGCCATGTTTATTTCAGCTCTCTTCACAATAGCAAGGAGCTGAAACCAACCCAAATGCCCCTCAACTGATGACTGGATAGAGAAAATGTGATACATCTTAGAGTCACCTAGGAGACACACTTCTAGGCATGTCTGTGAGGGCTTTTATACAGAGGATTCCCTGAGGGAGATCTATCCTGAATGTGGGAAGCACTACCCCATAGACTGGGATATTAGAATAATTGAAATGAAAAGAAAAAATAGAAGAAAGCAAATTGAACCCCACTACTCATATCTCTCTGTTTCCTGACTGCAGATGCAATGTGAACAACAATCTCACATGCCTGTCATCATGGCCTTCCCACCATGACCACCACGACTTGTTCTAGTCTCTCAAACCACAAACCAAAACTCCCTTAAGTTGCATTTGTCAGGTATTTTGTGGTAGCAATGAGAAAAGTAAGTAATACAGAGACTTGGTACTGAGAAATGGGTCTATGGCTGTGACAGATCTGACCATGTGGTTCATAAGCCTTTATAGTTGGTATATGGAAAAGTTTAGAATTGGGGGATAGAGAAACCCTAGAGTCCTACAAGCAGAACTTAATAGTACATTCTGGTGGCAGTAGGGAAAACCAGGATGCCAACAGAAATGTGCAGAGTGGAGGCCTGGCCCATGAAGTTTCAGGGGAAAACAAAGACTACAGAAAATTGCAGCAAATGCCATTTATATTTCACTTGGGCATAAAATCTGGCTGCTGTCTATGACCTGATAATTTATTTGGGGATGAATTCAAAAGGAATAGATTGACCAGGTTGTCAGAGGAAATCTCCAGACAGCACAGCAGTCAGACTGTGGTATGGTCATTGCTCACTGGTCTTTGTCAAAGAAGAGGACAAGAGCCACACTCCTCCTGAGCTGAGTGTTGGCCTGGTGTCCTAATTAAATTAAACTGTCCTTTAAACCTCCACATGGTTTACTGAGTGGTCACTCTACTGCCATTTTACAACATTTGGAAGTCCCATGGAGATTCAGAGGCGATCCTGAGGGGGCACTCAGTGGAGATCCTCATTAGCAATGAGTGAGTGACTAGGGAGAGTGCTATGGGAGAAGTTCCCCATCTCCAGTCACTATGGGAAAAAAAAAAGAAGGGGACAAGAAATTGAGAGGGAGTGATGGGGAATGGGAGGGACTGGAAGGATTCTAGAAGGGACAGAAATGATGCAGAGACTAGACTCACACACGATATTTACAAACATGTTAATAAAAATTTTTTAAATGAAGTCATGTGCTTGGCTGTCAAGTTGACAAGAAGTGGACTAGTAATGGTCAGTCTTCAATGTCACATTGAAGATTTAGAGTCATCTAGGGGATACAGGTCTGGGTCCACCCTTGAGGACATTTCTGAAGGTTTAACTCTGAAAGAAAGGCCTACCACCTGAATGTAGAAACATCAAACCATGGGCTCAGGTCCTGCACTATTTAAAAGGAAAAACAGAAAAGTCAGATGAGTGCCAACATTCTTTCTCCCTGCTTTCTGATGGCATGCAATGTCACCAGCCACCTTACATTCCTGCCATCATGCCTTTCCAGTCAATAGTGAGCCCAAAACAAATCCTTCTTCAAGGAAGTTCTGGTAGACATTTTGTCACAGCAATAAGAAAAGTAACTAATTAATACAAGCTCTGACTCTAATTAAGCCTCACATGTTCATGGTCTAAATAAAGGAGTGATTCGGATGTCCAGTCTTAAGAGATCAAAGGGTAGCTTGAGAATGACCTTCCCAAGCTCTGCGATCTAAGAAGCCTGGTTTACCATGGGTTTCTAGCCTATAAAAGCAGGGGAGCAATCTCCACTGTGTGTTACTTCTAGGTGCAAAATGAAATTCGTGTAAAGCACAAAAGTGTATTTTTTGGTCTTTTCAAGACAGGGTCTCCCTGTAGCAAATGTGTGTCCTTAAATAAATATTCCTTGTCTCTCTTTGAACTCCTCCTTGCCTTCTTTTTTTTTTTTTTTTAATTTTTTTTTTTATTTCATTTATTTCTGTATGTGTATGAATGTACCGTCTGCATGCAGGTCTGTGCACCCGTGTCGTGCAACGCCGCGGAGGTCAGAAGAGGGTCTCAGATTCCCCTGGAGCTGGAGCTCTCCTGGAATTGGAGTCTCAGACGGTTCTCGGCCGCCATGTGGGTGCTGGGGATCGAACCCGAGTCCTCTGTAAGAGCAGTCGGTGCTCTTAACCGCTAGGCCATCTCTCCAGCCCTCCTCCTTGCCTTCTAAGTGAACTCTACTTTTAATGCTACAAATAGGGCTGAGTCTCAATCTGTGATGTTGTTTCATACCCAATAATGAAGCTTAAAAAATGGAGATCAACATTTCAAGGATAAATTCTTCCATCCAGTATTCTAGTCCCCTTTATTATTAATTTGTGCTTTTATTGGAAACAGCACATTGGAAACATAGAAAGAGATGAATTTAAATAAGTTGGTTTTATTTTAGTTCAGCCTGAGTTAGGGAGTATCATTAAAGAATATGGCTCAAAATAGCATAATCTCCATTAGCAGCTGTTAAACTACAAGTATATCAACCCTGATTTCCTTAAATCATTTATTATGTGACTGACCCAGAGAAAATATGCTCAAAGTCTGTTTCATCCATTTCTGCCTTAATTTTGAACTTAAATGTTTCTGTGTTCTTGAAATCAGGTTAAAATTCCTCATCTGACTAAAAAACTCTAAGAACTGTGTAATGTGGCCCCACACTGATGAACTCAAACATGTCCAGCACAGAGACCTGCATTAAGTCCTCTTTCCTACCTAGCCTCACGCTGTCTCACACCAACACGCATCCCGGCTATCTCTCTGATTCACACAAACCCTCCCCATGCTTCAGGACAAATTCACATTGCACATTTCCCATAATGTCTCTCAATATTCCAGGTCATGCTGGTCTTGTCCTTCCCTGAGTTCAGATGCCACACAGGGTGCGGCATGTAACCATGGTCCCCTTCTTCCGCTCAGGGCTTAATGAATGTGTGTGTGTGTGTGTGTGTGTGTGTGTGTGTGTGTGTGTTGTGCATGCACTCATGCAAAGTGTAATAACTACTCCATTGATAAGGACCAAACACAGCAGCTGAAGTCTGTTTACTGCACTCTTCCAGAATTCTCTCTGGTAAATCTGCTCTGCCACGTAAATTAGAGCCATGGGATAATTAACTCCCAGCAAGTTGGATAATTGATTCTCAGTGAATGAGTAACAAAAGTTTGAAGGGTATTGTGCATTAATGAATACTTCTGTGTAGAGTTAGCTTCCTGATTTTTCTAATCTGCTTTGATACACTTGGGAGGTGACCAGAGCTCCTCTCAAAATAAATTCTTCTGTCTGGAAAGATGTTTCAATTGAGCGAATTATTTGAGAATGAAGAATGCACTTTGAAATTTTGATGGCTGATCATGAGAATTGTTCCGTATCAGTGGCCATCCAGTAGTCATGGAAACACAGCTTAGATGGTGATGATGTCCAGATCTAGATTCAGGTCCTGTTCATGGAAGCCAGGAAAGGGGAGCAATGACCCACCCCAGGCAAACAAAGACAGCCTCACAACAAATCAAGCAGTATGAGTGACAAGGGCTAGACGTATACCAAAAAGGGGTGGAGTTAGTGTACCACAAAGTCTTGGTAACACCAAAAATGATGGCCAGGAGATACATCCTGTCCTGACACTCTATACGTCTCCTACACAGCATCGAGAGCACACACTGATATCCAGTTTAGTGGGATGGTCATTGGGGGCTATTTCTGACCAAGATTCCTTTAAATTCAGGGGACCTGCTTGATGGTAAATACAACCTCGTCTTAAGATACTAACTTAATTCTCACATCCTCTTCCAGTTTGCTTTCTGTTGCTGTGATAAACACCCCCACCAAAAGCAACCTGGGAAAGATGTACTTCATCTTTCACTTCCAGGTCACTCTTCCACTTTGCATCACTGAGAGACATCAGGACAGGAATTCAAGGCAGGAACCTGGAGCAAAAACCATGTTTACTGCCTCTCTCCCTGGGCTATAACAATTCCTTACAGTCATGGACTGAGGCCAATCTAACTGGGGAAATTCCTCAACTGAAGTTCCTTCCTCCCAGGTGACTCTAGGCTATGCCAAGCTGACTGCCGATGTTCACCTGAACACATCTCATCTCTCTGTTGTTTGCAGGATTTTAACTTCATTCAGCTATTTCACCTGAAGTCTAGATGTTAATCTGAAACTGAAATAAGAATCAGTTTAGGGAGCTGGAGAGATGGCTCAGCAGTTAGGAACACTGGATGCTCTTTCAGAGGACCCAGGTTCGGTTCTCAGCACCTACAGGGTGGCTAACAACTGTCCATAACTCCAGTTCCGGAGAATTCAACCCTCTCTTCTGACCTCCAAGGACATTAGAAGACATGGGTACATCTACCTACATACAGGCAATACACTCAGACAATATAAAATTTAAAATAAAATGTTTTAAAGAAAGAATCAATTTAGGTTATAGAATTTTCTTTCAACTCCATTAAGTAATCTTTCATTTCTGTTCATTAATCACACAAGTTTTTCCTATTTTGAAGTGACATGGAAAAGAAAAATTAGGTAGTATAGCATTTATAAATACAAGCCACAGATTTGAATCCAAGATGTGTTAGTTACAAGTTCTGTGCTTGAAAAATTATGAGTATGTGCTGCCCACTTATAATTCATAATCCCTAGACGCAGAAGACAGAGCCAGGGAGATTATGGTAAGGTCAAGGACTTTTGTTACTTCTATTCTTCTTGGCTTCAAAAAAACTTAATTATAAATGTGCATTCCCTCCTCAATCCTACCTCTCTGGGACCTCATCTTTGTAATGCCAGAGCAGAGGCTCTGCACTGAAATAAGGCGAGCTCAGCTTTGGGTTTTCTGTTCTGAGCTTGGTGCCTTAGAAGATACTCTGTTTCTGAAGCTGGAGAGATCGTTCAGCAGTTAAGAGCACTATATGCTCTTGCAGAGGACCTAGGTTCAATTCCCAGCACCCACATGGTGGCTGACAACCATCTGTAACTCCAGTTCCAGGAGAAAGCCATCATCCTCCTCTGACTCCCCAGGTATTGCACAGCACAGGTGCACTTACAAAAATGCAGGCAATACACACATACACATGAAATAAAAGTAATGAATATATTTTTAAAAAAATATTGTTTCTCTGTCAGATGTATATTTAATTGTGCATTTTTCTACTTTCCATTTCCTTCTTCAGCCTTACTATAAAGTTATTAAACTTTTTGTGTCTGCTTAAAGCAAAAGATTCTACATGTGAGACAATGCCTAGCTCTGTGCTGGTTGGGTGTCCTGAACGCCTTCTCTGTTGATCTGCCAAAGACTTTCCAATTGACCTGGGAAGGCTGGGTCTCATATACGCAAACAATTCTACTTACTTTATGAACTTTGCGGTGGCCTTCTGTCAGTGGTCACGGTGAATATCTGAATTACTGGGTGTCACAGAGACTTTCTTGGGGGGCGATGGGATACCCACACGTGTAGCATCCTGCCCCGCCTCTGCCTTCAGTTCCTCAGATACTAGGCAAAGCAATGAGCTAACTCTCCAATCTTGGTTTCAAGAAGACTAGGCTTGCCTACAAAGTGATGGAGAGAAGTGTACACTCACTACCCAAGCAGCAGTTCTCCTTTCCTAGCATGGCCACCCAGCATCCTGGCTTGAATTCTGTGCCCTTCGCCCCATGATGACAAAATAATGAGAGACCCCCAGCCCCACATGGCAGGCTTTTTATATGCCCCTGGCCCCTGGCCTCCGCATGAGGCCAGCAGCATCCCAGAGTCCCAGAGTTCCCTGCTCATTCTCACCAGCATGGCTGGAACATCCAGCTTGGCTTTGTCTTTAGCCAGATTCCCTCCCACCTCTGTAGTTCGCAGCTTGTCTGATGATAAATCCATTTCAAAGAAGATATATTTTATCCCACAGTGGGATATGCAGTGTAGGACAAAAGTGGCCTCTATAATCACTGACCACTGCAGCTCACAGGCTTTGAGAGCTTGGGCAATTAACTGCGCTTTCTTGCAATACCTAATGTATAAGAATGAGTTCAATAATAGGATGTACTATGACCTTAAAGCATGAAAATCAGATGGAAAGGCTACTAGAAGTTAAGATAGTGGGTGTTTGACAGAGACATCTTGATCGTGAAGAGTGAGATGCTGGATGACTTTATTGGTGAATCTTCACATGCAAGTTGACCACATAAGGACGGAGTTCTGGCATCCTTTACCATGAGTGTGATTCTTCAAAGAAAGAACTCAGAGAACTAGAAGTGTCAGAAAATTATAAACGGTGTACAGTATTTCAGAATAAATATTTCCATCATTCTCTTTCTATTGAATATGTATTAGCAGAAGGTCAGAAGCTTTAACTATACAAAAGTACATGTAGTACAGGGATTTGGCTGATGTTTTGCATATATTTATTTACTCTGTGTGCCTGGCTGTAGGGAGGTCAGAGGATGAGTTAGTACTCTCTGTCCACCATGTGTATTCCCAGGGAATCAAACTCGTTTCCTCAGCCTTGGCAGCAAGCATCTTCACACACTGAATGAACTATGCTGCCCGTCCTACTATGTTTGACTTAATGTGGTCTACCAGACTAGAAGCAGAGAAGGTCTAAATTTAGGAGGACTACCCACATGGGTTCAGCATAGTGCTCTCAAACTCAGTGAAAGGGACAATCCCCAGTTCAGGAGGGAAGATTAACTGGAAGCCTTTCACCCCCAGGGGCATCTTAACTTAGACCACGAGTTGGCCTTTTGTTTTCTGGCAGCTACACAGCCACGTATTTGGCCCAGGTACCAGGCTATCATTCTGCTACCCAGACTGAATCTGTTACAGTAAGACCTGAAGAATAGGAACAGATCATAGAGGCTCATGTTATCCCTGTGTTCAAGGGAATACAGTGAAACAGTCTCCTTCCTCACACAAAAGGTGATGCTCTCTTAAAGCCACAGGAGAAGGTGTGAGTCATTGTCTCCAGCACCACAGCCAGAGATCAGCAAGGATCAGGCCTGGAGATTTAAGTCTTCCTTCACCCACCTGAACATGTCATCTCAGCTTGCCTCCAGTGTTTCCTCACCTGTGTGAGGTCCTGAGGGTTTGCCAGAACCAGGACCCTGTGGATACTGTTAACAGCAGAATCTCCAGAAGAAATTAGCCTGTATATTCTGGGCTTTTAAAGGAACACACAGAGGAGAGGGATGAGAAGAGAAGCCATGCAGATTGAAGCAGGAAATGCCTGGAACTACTGGAGGCTGGAAGAGACAAAGAAGAGATGGCTCCTGAGGCAGGAGAGGCAACATGGCCCTGATTGTAACTTGAGTCCAGACTCCTACCACCCAGAGCTGGAAGGACATTTATACTGACTATTTTTCTGTTATAAAGTTTTGGTGCTCTAAAGATTCACAGCCACACTGTGAAATTTATGTGCTGAGAAGCACTGAGCCACTGGTCCTCAGCTCACTCAGTGCAGTGGCTGAGGAGCAAATGCCATGGTTTAGAAAGGAGGGAGCTGGACCAGGACATACACAGACCACAGCTGTAAGAAGCCTTCGGTGGATTCATCTCTTGCAGTGCGCTTCCCATTCCGTGACAAGTACCCATTAATATTATTCATTCAACATGCTTTTAGGGAACACCTGCTACTGTCAGGTGCAAAGGGAGGCTTTGGACATGTTGGTGACAACAGAAACAGTCACTGCCCTCAAAGAGCTCAAAGAATAACGGGAAATATGAAATATTCACAAGGTCAAAGGAGAGGCAAAAGCAATAGCTGAGGGGTTAAGAGTGTGTATTACTCTTGCAGGAGACTCAAATTCAGTACCCAATACTCATATCAAGCAGCTTACAACTGCTTGTAACTCCTGCTCAAGGGTATCTGGTGTTCTAGCCTCTCTGGTCACTGGGCCCACATGCCCAACACCCCCATACAAGTACACATAACTAAAAATAAATCTCTAAACAAAGTCAGTGGTGCATCCCCTAGTGGAATGGTGATGGGCCTGAGGGGCAGCAAGTGGGCAGTAAGACTGGAACACAGGAGGACAGTAAGGCTGGAACACAGGAGGAAGCTGGTTACCAGGAGAAGACATTGGGGAAGATACTCCAGACCATAGGAATAAAGATGAAATTTCAATGCCTAGGTGAAAGAACTGTACCAAGAACAGGTAAAGGTTGCCAAAGTGCCCTTTAGAGTATGGGTTGACAGCCCTATATCCCACTCGCAGGCACCTTGCTCCAATGGAAATTCCTAGGGTGCACACAAAGTCCTCATGTTTGAAGAGCGGTCTCTTTCACAGACTTTTCCCGTGAGTCTCTTATGAAAGAAGTTCAATAATATCTGCAGTACAGCAATGTCAGAATAGAAGATCCACCCAGGTGTGGTGGCACACATCTGTAATCCCTGCATTGGGAGAAGCATCAGGAAGATTGCCCAGGAGTTAGAAACCAGCTGGTAGTATTATCTAGTGAATTCCAGAGTGGCCAGGACAATATAGGGAGACCCTGTCTCAAAACAAATAAAAAAGCAGATAAATGATACAGTCACAATTTTTATTTTTTGAAAGAAAATATTTCAGAGTCTTCCCTGTTAGCAATGTAACTATTCTAACAAGAGGTGAGTGCTTCAATACATGTTGGTTTTTTTTTTACACTATTCTTTCAAGCTATAATAAATGAAAATATTCCAAAGTCATCCCTGTTAGCAATATAACTATTCTATCAAGAGGTGAGTGCTTCAATACACGTTGGGTTTTTTTACACTATTCTTTCAAACAATAATAAATGCATAATATCGGTATATTCTTACGTATACTTATGTTTGCATAGATATGATCATTTGTTTAATCATCCTTATCATGAGCTTATCCCTGAGTCTGTGTGGGCACAGTAATTAGTTTTAATGAGCAGATAACACTGGATGGAAATAGTCTTTGACTAGCATTCACAGCTAAATTTCTTAGTACAAAAAGCATAGACTATATAAATACAAACAGGATTTGTCTGCCTCTGCATTCCAAGGCGAGCACCATCTGTGTTGACAATAGCTTCAAGCAAATCAGTGTTGGAGTTCTAAAAGGATTACCAGCAATAAAAGTTTCCCCTGAGCCAGGCCCCCATCCTGAAAGCCTGCCCCACTCAAAGTTTATTCTGCTCCTCCCTCCGAATGCAGCGATGGCATCCGCTGCTCCAGCAATGGACCAATGCATCAACCTTGCGAACAGCAAGCAGCTCCTGGCAAGGAGGAGAGATTTGAAGCTCGCCACCCAAGAGGAGCCCTGAGGTCAGGAGCAAAGCTGTTGACAGCTGCATCTTCAATGGAACCTTGAGCCTTCTGCATGATCCCTGCGCTGGTCCACAAACTCCCAAGCAGGGGCTATTGTGCTGTTTTTATATGCTGTGGGAACATTGGCCCTAAAAACGAATGGACAAACTTAACTATTAAATGTCAATCAAAGCTGCTGCTGGGATGGAGAGAGGAACCGTTAAGATTTTAATTAGTTTGCGTAGATGTTTTTGTTTATTTGTTTCAAAGTGTTTTCCTACTTTGCGATCACTCCAGTTTATTTTTTTGATTTTATTACATGCGGGATAACAAAAATTCCGCATGCCTTTTAACACTGGGCCTTTTTCTGTCCTATATCAGAGTGGCCTGGCAACAATCTCAGGGCTGGAGGATAGACTCACAGTGTTCTGGCAAGGATCCACACACACACATACCAATACCTGTGAGAATCCACTTAGTATATTGAGATTTTTGGACACCGAAGAGTAGTGGTAACTGTTACTGAGGCAGGCACCTCAGGTTCAGTTTTGTTTCATTTTCAAGCATGATCTGCTCCATTTTATTAGACAATTTAGCTTTGAAGGAAGAGAAAAAGAAGAAACAGCTAAAGGTAACATTTTCTCTCATTTTCTATTTCAAATAGGTGATATTAAAACTAGAAAGTGTGTGAGGACTCTGCAGAAGTGTTCCATGTTTGTGCTTCTGACTTGATAGGACAAAAAAAAAAAAAAGAAAAAGAAAAAAAAAAAGATGTATATGGATGATTCTGGAAAGCACAGAGGAACCTATTTCACATTTCAGTGGTTATGGAGGGAATAGCACTCTCCTGTCCTTGAAAGTGTGAGGACAAGGCTTCAAGGGCAGCAAGGAGTCTCTAAGCACAAGCAAATCCCTCTGCAGAGCACATCCCGGGTGGTCAGCCCAGAGATCGCCATCTTTGGTCCCAGAACCACTCCCTTTGGACCCCAGCAGCCTGACCTGCTCCAACCCTAGCATAGAATGTCCACTTTCGTTTATGAGGAATAATCTCTATCAAGACAAAAAAGGATGAAAATAGCAGGAAAGCAAGCCTTCTCAGCTAGGTCAGATAAGCACGAAGTTGGCTTCTGCAGACAGGAGGAAGTTACACTCAGAATGTCCAAGGAAATAAACCATATTTCAGTGGTTAAGTGCTACTGCTCCATACTTACAATGGATGAAGATGATGTCAGAGGGCCTGCAACCTGCCACATCTGAAGATCAGTTTCCAACACAATTCCTTAGAGCTGTTTTTCAAAGTATAAAGCTCAATATAAATTTAGTTATTTGACGTTTGCTAATAGAAGGGAATAGGGGGAGGGTTTTAAATGAGACATCTCGGGCTGGAGAGATGGCCTAGCGGTTAAGAGCACTGACTGCTCTTGCAGAGGACCCAGGTTAGATCCCCAGCACCCACATGGCGGCCGAGAACCATCTTTAACTCCAGTTCCAGGAGAATCCGACGCCCTCTTCTGACCTCCGTGGCATTGCACGACACGGGTGCACCAACCTACGTGTGGACAGTACATTCATACACATAAAAATAAATAAATAAATAAATAAATAAATAAATAAATAAATAAATAAAATATTAAAATAAATAAATGAGACATCTCTAGAAAGGGTGATAGTTGGTTCTAGAATAACAGAAAGGTGAAAATGTAGTGCCCTCAATATAAAATGCCCCTGAAAACACAACTGCACAATCAGGAACCCCAAAAGTCAGCATTAATATAACCTCCCCTGCTATTTAAAAAAAAATCATATCAAAACTAAATGAGCAATCACAAGTAGTTGGTTAAAATAAAATACACTTTTTATATGTCCAAGTATTATTAAAACCCTATGTTAAACACATCAATATTGGGAAATCAATATAGAGGTCTTAAGATACACATGTTTGGAAAATAACTAGCCTAGTTATTTGAGCTATTGAATGAAGAGTTCACTGATAACTGATCTCTTCTTTTTATTTTCCTTAATTTTTCTCTTAAATATTGCAAATTGAATACATACCCTCCTTTAAATCAAATACTCTATTTTTCAATTTGTAATTTTTTTCTTCTTAGAACATGAAGCTGCTATAATATTCCTTTCAGAAAGGATTTTTTAATCAATGCCAGTTTTTCAAATAAATACCAAATTAATGTGCATATGTGTTGCTACACATTCATAGCCAGTTGCTTTATTGATAACACAAGAATTATTTAATTAACTTGCCAAGTTACTTTTTGTGTTAAGGACTCTTAATATTTTTGTGATTCATTAAGTGTTAACAGAGAATTAGAAAGAATCAAAATATTTTAAAACTTTCTTAAAGGACAATGTCAACACAAATTTCATCTTTATGAAATACCCCAATATATTGATACATGCAAACTCACATTCCCAATTTTAGTCATCTCTTAATTTCAGAGTTATGAACATTAAATCTGCCATAAAAGCAACATGTATTAGAAAAATATGAATTTCCTATTGTATTAACAACAACTTTCTCAAAAGCTAAGGTTTTTTTCCAAATGTTATTCAGTCATACATTGCACCTTGTTACCTTACTTTGACAAATCTTAAATGCAAAAATATAAACCTAAATGGCATGTTTATGAAACAGAACCATAACTCACCTACCAGGCTTGTTCGAAGGAACTAGATTTTCAAAATGTGTTCCATTTAAGCAATTGCAGAAGCAGCGGTCTCAGCATCCAGGCCCTTGCAGAGAACAGAAGACCTCTCTTCCCTGCAGGCACAAGCAGGGTGACTGTTTTCAAATATTAGCTTGTTTCCATTGGCCCAGATAAAACTTTGGAAAAAGAATTCTTTGTAAGAGACTGCTGCAAACGATGAGATGAAATTCTTTACCTGGCTTATCTACGAACATCTGAATATCCTAAATTCGTTATCAATTTTGTTTTAATCGTGTATATAATACTGAGCTCAAATGAGTATTTCTAAATAAAATATTTCTAAAAGAAATATTCTATCAGCCCAAACAATGGACTTGGCTGGTTTTCTTCCCTTCTATTCCTCCATCTTGATTTCCTCTTATTTTTCATTGTGTCACACACACAAATGATTGTTAATATCCTTTCTACAAATTGACTCCTAGCTACATTTCTCTTCAGCTAATAGCTTGGAGAAGGCAGGCATGCAACCATAAAAATATAATCTTTAATCTTAAGGACTTCCTGTCCAGGAAGGCAGCGGTGCAGACCAAGCGGCACCAAGCGAACAGCGTGACCTGCAGAGGCTCCCAGCGTGAATAAACACCCCTGATTAAGAGTTACATTCTGTTAGGGATACTCTCCATGAACCAGCCCCTGAGACAGCCATTTTGTATACCCCAACGTGTCACTTTGTCTCCCTTGGAATGTAATGAAACTTGTTCTCAGAGTAGATGTATTGTAGTGTTAGCCTTACTTGCTGGCCTGGAGAGGCACAGTGGTTTTGTGAATGTTCCTTCCCGGACGCACCTAGCGACAAGCCAGCCACCCGTGGAACAAGGCAGTGGCGTTTTCACCCATCTAGTGCTTTTTCTTGCAGTTCTATTGCCAGAAACTTCCGTCTCCCTGCTTCCCTGTCAGTTTCCTAAAAGCTCTGGCAACGCCTCGCCCTACCCCACAGCTCAGCCTCAAGCTGTACCTGGCAAACCCTGCCCGGATGGTACGTTTGGAACCACATGGATGTAGGACGCCCCTCTCTTGGTATCACCCTGGAGAACCGGCGTTCTTCTGAAAACAATGGGCTGTAAAATGAGAAACGCTAAGAATCTGCACCAATTCCTTGTAAATTTCCAATTTCCCAGCAGCCCAATTTCCATAAGCAATTTCAAACACACATCTCTTTGGGTTCATCATAGGCTTACCTTGATTTTTTTCTGTGGGCTTTAGTTCACCATAGGAAGAAATAATATACTTCAGCTGAGGAACTGAGGTTATTAGAAATGGATATATTTGGTATTGTTTTATTTTAGCCTAGATAAGTAGGGAAGGATAGGAAATATACATATCTGTAGAGAAATGAATATGAATACTTTGCCGTATAAACATGCAGTTGTAGGGGCTGGAGAGATGGCTCAGCCGTTAAGAGCACTGACTGCTCTTGCAGAGGACCTGGGTTCAATTCCCAGCACCCACATGGTGGCTAAGAACCATCTTTAACTCCAGTTCCAGGGGGATCTGACACCCTCTTCTGACCTCTGCAGCATTGCGCGACACAGGTGCATCAACCTACATGCAGACAGTACACTCATACACATAAAAAAAAAGACAAAAATAATAACAAAAATAAACGTGCAGTTGTTTGGAAAGGACATGTTAAAACTCTGTTTTTGCTATTCCTTAGAAAATATGTAAAATATGCAAAAATAAGTAAAAAAATATGTAAGCAGTATTTAAAAGAAATCACGATAACATGAAGGGGAACCTGGAGGTATCTTAAGTTCACTTTGATACAGCAAAGAAATATAAAAGTTTTTATAGATACTAATGAAAACAGCCTAAAAGACCCGCTAACTAAAACCACCGCATCAAGAGTGTTCTGTCAGCAAGATGCAGCAAGAGAGCAGGCCTTATACTTAGACTCTCTTCAGAGAGAGACTTACCCTTGGTAGTCTGTGGTATTTCTTTTAGTTCAAAATCCCTCCCTTATCATGTTGATAGTTGAAAAATGTATGATTACAAAATCTAAGAAACTGTTTTCTTTTAAAATGATATTCTTTTGTTTTTATATTCCTGTTTTCTCATCTTTTCAAACCATTTGGTATGAATAATAGGTCCTGAAAGCCTTATCAGGAGAAATTATCATCATTTAACTCCACAGAGATCAATGAATACTCTCTTACAACATCTTCACCAAGACATCTGAGGTATTGCCATGTATAATATTTATGTATCACATAACCCCTAATAAGCATAGATTCTAGATCAGATGATAAAATGAATAACTTTAATGATAACATAAAACTACAGTTGTAAAATAAAAATATAATATATGCTAATCTTTTTCTTTAAAACAATTCATTCTTGCTAGGATGGATACACATTTCAACAACGAAAATCTCCATTTAAAATCAATCAACTAATTAATTTCTGGGGCTAGAGAAATGCCTCAGAGGTTAAAAGTACTGGTTGTTCTTAGGACCCAGGTTCTAGTCCAAGCAGCCACATGGCCACTAACAATACACCTTAACTTTGGTTCCAGGGGATCCAAAGCCTTCTTCTGACCTCCTTGGGCATTGCATGACAAGGGTGTACTTAGGTATATATAGGCAATGCATTCATACACATAAAATAAAAATAAATAAAATATTTTTTAAAAGTCTATTTCTGTCTAAAACATAAGTCAAAATTTTAAGAGAAGGTAGTGAAAATACAGAGGAAAAGGCTGGTTGGGGAGCTCAGTTTTCCAACCCAACAAAGCCAGGGTGACCTACATGCTTCCCTCCTGGGAGCTTTGACTTGTTCCTCTGTGCATTCTTCCAGGCCGTATAAGACCTGTGCTAGACCCCAGCACACAAACTCGCACTGTCCACCTAGCCTGATTATCTTTCAGGAACTCACTCAGTTGGTCCAAGGTGAAGAAATACAGAGTAGCTAAGATAGGCTTCCACAAATAAGCAGAGCCCTGATTCAATCCAGGCCACTGTCCAGCCCACACTGCTCAACACTGCACCACCACTCTGCCCTGCTCTGGGGCCCCCAGATCTGCCTTGGAAAAGAGAAAGAAAAGGTAGTGGTGGCCAGAAGGATTCATAAAGCACTTCTTTTTTTTCACTGTAAAAATCAGGTACTTACTGTCTCTTTCCGTGATGGCCAAGCATCTTTCCACCATGCACCAAGGCTACCTGTGAGCAGATAGAGTCAATTGAGGGTCCAGTTCCAATGTCTCATCTGCAGTCTTCAGAAACCACATTTTTAAAAATCAGAACTTTAGGATGCCTAGGACTGTTAACACTTATACTAACAAATTCCTACTCACAAGGTTGACGGGAACTGTGCCCTAAACCCCCGAGCTGTTGAATCATCAACACAAGGAACTGTCTTTCTAAGATCCCATTCAGTAGCACTTAAGAAGTCAAACTATTATTTGATAGTTTATTTATTTAAGAACCTCACCAATGGTAGATTGGAGAAATGGCTCAGCAGTTAAGAACACTGACTGTTTTTGCAGAAGACCCAGGTTCAAATACCAGCACCCACATGGTGGCTAACAACTGTTTGTAACTCCGGTTCCAAGGGATCCAACACCCTCTTCTGTCCCCCTCAGACATTGCAGGACACAGGCGCACTTACATACGTGTAGGCAATACATTCACAAAATTTTAAAAATTAATTTTAAAAAGAAGCTCTACAATGGAATCAATACAGGAAAAATAGAAATATCTAGAAGGTGGTATTTTGCCTAAGCTGTGGAAAGTCCCAGTGAAGTATCTATCTCTCTGAAGTTTGAAGGGTCCTATTCCTTTAAGACTGAGGTGCTTTTTCTTCCCTTGGCCTAGGCAAATGATCACCTTCTTTTAGCCTTGCATGCCATCATATGTTTGCAGATGCTTGGTCCACAAGCTGAACTTAACACCATGGGATTGACTGTAGAAATACCTGGCCCCAAGGACATAGTGGGTTCAGCCCAGAAGTTGAAACCTAAGCCACTCGTAATGCAGTGGTGGGACAATAAGCAAACAGGAGATCTCGCTCTGATTTTCTCTTGCTGGTCAAATTTTATTTTTACGGTGGCAGTCACAGTCTTCTAGAAGGTTCCGTAAGAATAGGCAATAAGCAAAAAACAATAGTAGTTTCATGCAAATCATATTTTATCAGAAATAATAAACAAAGTAGCAATGCAGTTGCAGTACACAGCAAGATCCCAGAGAGAAGGCTGTAATACCAGAGATCTGCAGCTGACCCCTGCATGCTCTCCTTAAAGGCACAGAGCACAGCACTGTAGAAATGGCCATTGTGGGTAATAGCTCTTTGTTTACAGTATGGTCAGAGTTTAGCTACCTATTCTCATACATTTGTGTTTTTTTTCAAACATTTTGGAAATTGATATATGGATTCAAACATCTTTTTCTAAGCTTCTGCTCTTTCGTTTGCTTGTACTGTGTCTGGTCATTTAAAGTCATTGCTGTAAGATTCAGAAATTGGTATACTGGTATAATTGCATTTTTTGTGTTCAGTCATAACTATCTAAAACAGTCGTGCCGCTTCTGTGATCTGCTGGAGGCATGTACGAACATACCCTTCTCCGCATAGCACATTGCCACTCTCCACACTAACAAAGTGGCCTGCTCTGTCTGACTTCTTCAGAAGAGAGTAGACTCAGGATGCTGTTCCTGCCCAGTGATTCTGACCCAGCACCATCCTGTCATGATGATAAATTGTATGTACAATTTATAGTTGGAGCAGATGCGAGAGTGTTGGTTATTAAAATCTAATCCTATTTCCTGAAGGGAAAAAAAATGAGAATTATTTGCCTCCTGATGAAACACAGATTTCTTATAAAAAAATTTAAATATCCCTATTTTGGTAACTAAAGCAAGTATGCAAATATACAACTCAAGGTGAGGTTGGTTCTAAGTGATATTATATAGTAGATGACTGTTCATCTTTCACCAAGTTCACTGAACTCCTGATAGCTTCCAGGAGAGCAAAGGTGTGCAAGAAAATGCCATAATAAGTACTATCTTTCTGTCCATTGAATAATTTGTGAGTAATAAATACCTTATGGTGTATTGCCTAGGCCCAGCAAGGAGTTTTAACATGTGCTTTTCAAAAACAAGGATACAGGATAGAATTTAGCTTTTTAAAACTTCCTATAATTTAATGGTAAATCCACTAGACTCCAAGTACATTTAAAAGTCCAGATTTCATAAAATGAGCACACAGATAGGGAAAATTTCATGTAAAATGTGGCATGGACTCCAATATTTATTGGCCCCTCAGTTTTATTTCAGGCATAACTAACCCAAAATCAAGGGGTTTCAGATACAAACTTAATGATTTATTCATTTATTCCTAACTTAGAAACTAAAGACTGGGTTCCAAATAGCATTATGGAAAAGTCTGGAAAACTAGCATTAATGTTGTTGAATGTGAAAGTCATCTTGGTTCCAAAACTCCCGCAGAGAATCAGGCCTGCCTTTGCAATGCTGAATGGCATGATTCAGTTCCATCACCTAGATGGGCTCCAAGAAAGCACCCTTAAGAAATTAACACATTTCCCTGCACACACTGGGCACATTCCATCTGTTGCCATTTGCCTACACAACATTTCTGAATAGCTGATGTCATTGCTCCTTCACAATGAGCAAACCTATGGCTTAGGGAAGAACATTTGCCCAATGTCACACAGGTATCAGATGGCAGAACTGAGCCTTGAACCCGTGCTTTACTGGGCCCCAAGTGCCCTTCTCATTTCATTGCACCTTGCTGTTTTCCAGAAGAAAGGAACTCAGCTCTCCATCCAGGCCAGAACGTAGCCCAGAGTTCCAAATGCCTTAGAAGAACGTGATGGCTCCACCTAATGCTGACCAAGATTTTTCTTCATTGAGTAACACTTCAAGTATTTTGTTTCCAGAAACCTTAACAGTGAATTCCCTGTGGGTTGGCACTTGCCAGAATTTACAACCCTATCCTGGAAGGGACAATCTAAGGTGCAGTTGATTTTTATATCCCTCTAGAGTTTCTAAATTGTATTCCTGAGTGATTGTATCATCAAACTCCAAGCAACCAAATTATATTGTCTTCGAGCCCTTATGGAAAATTGATCATACACAGTGAAATGAATGCTGTGTCTAGGCATTTGAGAAGATAGTACAGAAGGCACTCATCAGAAGTTACTCAGGCATTTGATGTCCTTAGGCCAGCCCTGCATCTTAAATCCAATGCTGAGTCAATGTTGCTTGGTGGCTCCATGCTCAAAATGTGCGCTCATGGGGCTGGAGAGTTGGCTCAGTGGTTATGAATGCCTACTGTTCTTCCAGAGGATCCAAGCACCCATGTCGGAAAACTCCCATCAGCCTGTAATTCTAACTCCAAGAGGTCCAACACATCTAGGTCCCAAGGGCACCGGCCCTCACAGGCTCACACCCCTACGCAGATACATACATAATAAAAAGTAACAAAAATAAATCTTAGAAATATATAATTGTTCCATTCGAAAAGCAAATAATAATCACACACAAATTACAACTCCAGTAAACACTGTGCATGTGACAACACAATAGTTTGTGGACAAATAATATTGGGATTTGGCCCTGACAAGAAATTCTCCTATATAACCATGGTCAAAACGGTCTGAGAGTGTGTTTTTGTTAACCATCTATGACTCTCTATGACTCGTCTTCTGTAGAATTAATTCAACTACAAATGTTTCACACCTGGGCAAGGTGGTGTACGCCTATAACCAGCACTGGAGAAGAAAAAGCAGGAGGACTCTCATGGGTTTGAGGCTAGTCTGAGCTACACAGTGAGACCTGATGTAAAAACAACCAAAGACAACTGAACGTTAAAAGCCAAACATGGTGGCACAGACTTGTAATTCTAGCACTTGGGTAGTGGGCCTTGCAGGATCAGAACTTCAAGATCATTTTCAGCTACATAGTAAGTCTGAAGTCAACTTAGGCTATATGAGAGGCCCTGTCTCAAAAATAATGAAGAAAAAATGTTTCACTATTTTGTTACACCCTTTTTCACTTCTTGTAACAGCCAGGACAAGTTCTCACCTAATCTGATCCAATCCAATGCTTTCTAAAAACGTCTAGAACTGGAAAGCAACACCTGCCCCTCAGGGAGGTTAAAGTGTGTCTGCTCTTTGTTACTTTCTGATTTCTTTCCATTTTAATTGCTCCATTTTACATATAATTTAACAGTTAATCTGCTGCGAACATTGTGGTGATTAATAAGTGAAAAATCAATAATTAATAAGTAGCTCATTTTTCATTGTCATCGATATGTTAGATTCTTTTCTCTTTTACTGTAACCCTATTTGAACCATAATTAAAAGATTAACGGCCCCTTTGATTTTTGAGAAGATTTCAAAGAGACCTTAATGGATGACTTCCTACTAAACTCCAGGGCAGTAAATGTTTTTGAACTATCAAGATGAAAGATCTTAGATACCCTTCAGGAGAAAAAGATAAAGCTTCATACAACCTTACCTTTCACTCTTTGACTCTTACTTCTGGTACCATGAAGAACAGAATTTAGAATGAAAACATCTATCATTTTGATTCGTATTATGCCTTGCAGGAAAAGACATGCAATATGATCAAACAAACTGCTAATACACAGCTTGTCCAGGCTGTCCGAGCTGGTGAGGAAAGGAGAAGACTGAGTCGACAGAGGCCTGAGAAGGGTCTGGAACCCTTGAGGGTGATGGAGAGTGTGGCAGTGTGGAGAGGAACTGGCACCCAGAGCAGCAGCATCTCACAGTCTTGTGATCAGAATCAGAGTAGAAGGTGCCACATACTGCTCATGCCTGGGAAAGTTCCACTCTGAGCCACTCAGCTCCCAAGGGTCTAACATGCTGTTTGATAACTGTCTTCCTCATACTCAGGGGAGATGCTCCCTTACCAAGAGAATTTTTCATTTGCCTAGTAACAGCCCTTTTGATTTATAAAATTCTTTATACCTCAGCCTTAAAAATATCTGACATCCTTATACAGTGACCTTTTGTTGACTTTATGAGATATGCTGATTAAAGAAAAACATTTTTTTCCTTACACAACAAAAATACTTAAAAATATTTGCTGTGCTTTGTAGATATTCCATGTTAAAACTCAATTCCCAAATCAGCAAAATTGCAAGTGATTTTTTTTTTCAGTCTTCCTTGAAATTAAAGGTATTCCTATTAAGGTTCAAGGTTCTCTGAAAAAAAAACTCAGAATAAGTTTGGACAGCTGCCACCTGCTTAACCCCTAAAAATCTCCTTCTGCAAATTGAGTTGGAGTGGTTGAGAATGGGCTGCTTTTCATCTGGAGAGCAGGAAGGATGCTCTGTCCAGAAATTATTCTGACACACTTGGGATTTGAATACTTAGGCAAAATTTCATGGACATTTTATTTAAGTGAATCGTTTCTATTCCAATCAATTCCACAAAACAGGTCAGAGATGCCTTGCTTTTCCATTTCCACAGAGTGCATAGAGTTACTTGATCTGGCTTCATCCACAGTCTTCTCACAGTCTCTGTGTGCCATTATTTTGTATTGTACAGATCCTCAATTTAATTGTAACTCTGTGAAAAGTGAAATAAATGTTCATTGTCCTTTGTTTACCAAACATTAGAAGGATAAGTTAAAACCAAATCATAGTCATATTTAATTTAGGAAGCAAAAACGCCTTATTTAGTCCAAACTTCCTAGAATTTTTTTTCAAACAAAGTTAAACAAAAGAAGTCAGTCTACCCTGGTTGGCTAACTGAGCTCAGTAGCTGTAAGTACAGTCCTTGCCAGGATGGGTGGTCCACAGCTGCTCTGAGGTAGATGTCACAGCAATTGGTTCACCAGAGGAATGGGATGAAGTCCTTCATAAGCTAGCTGAACTCACCTGCTTCCTCTTGAGCCATGTGTCTTTCGCCCTTTGCAAGGCCACCTTTACTCCCAAATGCAGCTACACTGTATAATTGGCTGAATATAGCAATGAAGAGAAATGATCGATGAAACTTTCAGAATTTAAAATTGGTCTTATTCTGGGCATGGTGGTGTATGCGTTTAAATCTAGCACTAAGGATGCAGAGACAGGCAGATCTCTGTAACTTCAAGCCCTTCTTGGTCTACATATGGAGTTCCAGGCCAGCAGAGTTAGATAGTGAGCCCCTCTTTGAAAAAAAATATAGTGCTCTTTTACCCCAAAACACTAAAACATAACACAGATGACTAACCAAATCAGCCTTCCAGATCCAAAGACATGACTTGAGGTCCCAGCAAGGTCTGCAAGCTCCCACAGACCAATGCTTCAGATAAAATTCCCTCAAGACTTGTTTGCAACCCCCTCAGTTTTTAAGTTTGGTGAACTAGAGATGAATGTTAGAGCCTTTCTAGTCCTGCACACCCCTCTCGGGAGGCTTCCTGTAGACTTTTTTTTTTTTTTTTGTGATGTTTTTTTTTTTTTTTTTTTTTTTTTGTTTTTTTTTTAATTATTTTATTGATGCTTGGTGCAATTCATACATGTTTTTCCAATTCAGGTCAGGCTTATTTCCCTTTCATTCCCCCCCACCCCCACCCCCACCCATCCCAGGTCATGCATTCTGCCATAGACTGGTCCGCATCTTTCTCTCAGTTTTTTTTGTTTTTTTTCATTTTTAGCTATAAGTGAATGACATCCCATGAGTTACAAGCATCCTTCATGCAACCTATCTGCAGGCTGTTGTGCGCCAACCATACAGCCCCACCATCCAGTGGGGGGTGACAGGTTTTTTGGTCAATCAGAGTTGATCAAATGATGTCCAGACTACATTGCTGGATTTGATCACCATTCACCCCAATACGCAGCCCTTAAATTCTACCACGCCCCCCCCCCCGCCAATCTTTCCGCAGGTTGTTCACTAGGCTTTAGGAAAGGGGCACAGTTGGATGAGAGTTAAAACAGTCCACTCTCCGCTCCCTGGAGCTGTTTTACTTGGACTCTGGTCAATTCCTGCTGGGCTGGTGTCCTTTCATGGGGCTGACAGTTTGTCCAGGAATAACCTTTCGATCCTACTATGAAGAACAAGCAATAGATATATAGGTATTTAAGCAGCGACTTATAGTTATGTAGGTTACTTTAAGCATAGACACATTTTTTGGATATGTTTAATCCATGAATTACATTTCTTCCCCCCTGTTAAATATGACAGGGTCTTAACTGTGGCTTATAAACATCTCCTAACCTGTAGAGGATGTAAGCTTGTGGCATCAGCCATGGGTTATTTCTCCAAGGGGAGAGCCAATAGCCAATTAGATTTGGGATATACAGGCACATGGCTGCCTCTGCTGCACAGTATTTCCAGGCAGGTGAGGTGTAGCTGGTGCTGACGGTGGAGTCTTGCTTGACTCAGGGAGACCCATATTTGCTTTATTGGTTTAGTGGCCTTTGGTAACACTCTCTGGCATTCCAGAGGCCATCTGTACACTTGCATGTGTGGTCTCAATACATCCCTCCCATGTTAACGTCAGGTCTTCGGCAGCAGGGTCTTATTGCCTCTCCTCCTGTAGGTATCCCAACTTAGAGGCAAGGAGCCCTTACCTTTTGTGGGGCCTTGGATCCCCTGGCCAACATCCACCTGGTAGAACAATCCATTGACTTTTGTTTCAGAAAGCCAAGTGATCTGATGAGCTACGCTCTCTGTCAACTCTGGAGTCCTCACGAATGTGCTTCTAGAATCACGCACAATGGTGGGGGGAATTCTAACAAGGAAATTGGAGCTCCAGGCTGGGAATCAGCAAAGTCATAGAGTTGTTCATCGTGGATCAGCTGGAAAAAGAAAAAACATGTACCTTGGGGGTATCAGACAGGAATAAAGACAGAAAGGATGCAGGTAAGGCAGGCAGAGCACAACCTACCCAGTGCGACCCAGCTTCCTTGACTTTCTCTCCAGTATGATATGCCCTACCAAACCCACCTAAGAATTTATCCTCGACAAATGAAAGATAATCCATTTGAAAAGGAAGAATCCCAACTAGTTAACAGGGAACACAAACACAGATAGTTATAGTGATAAAAGAAAGAAAGAGTAGGGCTGGAGAGATGACTCAGCAGCACTGATTGCTCTTGGAGAGGACCTGGGTTCAGTTCCTAACATCCACATGGCTAACAACCATCCATAACTCCAGTTCCAGGAGATCTGATGCCTTCTTTTGACCTTGGTAGGCATTGTACAACATGGATGCCCTTTCATACATGCAGACAAAGCACTCATACACATAAAATAAAACAATCAATAATTTTTTTTTAAAAAAAAAAAAAGCAGGGATAGGCTAGAGAGATGACTCACTGGTTAAGAGCACTGGCTACTCTTGCAGAGGACCTGGATTTGATTCCCAGCACCCACATGGTAGCTAATACCTGTCCTTAACTCGTTCTAGGGGAACCTGACACCCTCTTCTACCCTCCATGGGTATGGCACAACATAGGTGCACTTACATATATGTATGCAATGTGCTCATACACAAAAGATGAAAATAATAAAATATTTTTAAAAGAAGACAGTGCCAGAGAACAAATGCATTTAGAAAGCAGCATAGTGACACAATGGCCATCACATGGGAGGGCAGATGCCAGCAGTCCTCTCCTCTCCCCTCCGCCCGCAAAAGCTTTCCCTTCTTCCAGGAAGCAGCCAAAGACTCACAAGCTCAAGTCCAGGGGTCCTGTAGTCAGGAATGTTCTTTTCCCATCTGTGTCAGTCTTCTTCACTTCTAAATTTTTCTAGCCTCTTTTGTCTGAATATATACTGCAGTGTCACATCTATTAATGATGACAGAATAAATAATTTTTAAATATCAAGCCTTTCTGAAGTGGGAACTTCCAAAAAAGAAGCGTTGATGGTGCGCTTTGGCAGATAATCTTTTAAAGTTCACCATTTTCCAGTCAACTACAGCCTGACTACGAAGTGCTGTCACCACATAGAACTAGGGCTACAGAATAAATGTATCCAGAAGATGGGGAGGAGGAATGAAGTGATTTTACACAAAGACCTGTTCCCAGTTCATTACATGTGGTTATTCATGCTTGTCTTAAAGTTCACTTTGAGTGACCTAAGAAAAGCTTGAAGCTCAAGCATTGTGCACTAGTAAGATTAAAATTAAATAAGGCATCTCCTGCCTGTGCCTAGTTAGCACATAAAGTTCAGTAGGTGGATGGATGGATGGATGGACGGACGGATGGATGAACAGATGGATGGATGGATGGACGGACAGATGGATGAATAGATGGACAGACCAGTAGATATATAGAACCATATAAAGGAAACAAACAGAATAGGAAGAGAGTGGATATTGGTACTGAGCTCTAACAACCATCCACTCTTTAAGCACAACACTGGCCACAACTGATTGATTTGGGGAGCAGATGATAGCTAGATATGAGGGAGGGCTGTGAAAATTACAATTGTTTTCAAAAGAAAAGGCATAAGGAGTTGTAGAGATGGCTCAGAGGTTAGGAACACCACGTGTTCTTGTAGAAGACATGAGTTCACTTTCCAGCACCATCATGGGTCTTCTAAGAGCAGCTAAAACCTCAGTTCCAGGGGATTCAATGCCCTCTTCTGACCTCTGAAGGCACCCACTTTCACATCCACATATACACACGTGCACACACACGCATATATAATTTAAAATAAAATAATTATTTTTAGAAAAAGAAAATACAGAGGAAAAGTAAATAAACAATGCAACCAACAGCAGGTAAAACAAAGGGAAGAGATTTTTCCAGTGCAAAGACTCTATTTGACAAAAGCAAAATGAAAAGATGAGCCAATTCTATAAATTCTCTTGTAGATAACAATGCAGTTTGGTGTGTGAGGTGTGCCAGCCAGTGGCTCAGGTTTGTTGAATAGTGCCATAGATCCATGTTGCTTGTTATATTCCTACCAGCCATCTGTTCTGTGGTGAGCCTCAAAAGCAGCATTTTGCAAAAGGAATAACAATTTGGTTCATGTACTTTTAGGTCGAGTCATATTACCATCCTAGAAAGTTTTCAAGCTGCCTAGAGAGCAAGACAATCGAGTGTTAAAGAATTTGGGGATTGCTGGGGCTTTTTTGCAACTTGGAAGGAACAGTATGGAAATAAACTTGCAGTTTTATTTAAATAAAAATTACTGCTAGGCAGAGCCTGGGCTTTGCAAAAGTCGTATAGTCAGAGAATGCAGTCTAACTGGAAGGGAGGGTTCAGGTTGAGGAAAGGCTAGCAGAGTAGCTTTAATTACTCTTCTCAGGTACAGCTCTGCAGGCACTTTGCTAAGTATATTTTCAAAGAGAACATGAGAACACAAAAATAAGATGCCAATGGCTCCCAAATGTGCTAGTGGGTCTTGAAAAAAAATAACTGTTATGAGGTTTTATTCTTCTGTTTTTGAATTTGCTTCTTGTCCTTAAAAGCCATCATGCCTTTTACAACTCTCTTAAGGACGAGCGGCTGAAACTGCTTCCTGTTATGCTGAGTCGTCTACACATGCCTGACTAAACTTTTCTGGTTCATTTTTTTTAACTTTGCCATCAACTGAAACTCTAGAAGTTCAATGTCAAATGGAATTGTGGGGCTCCCTCCATATGCTTAGTAGAAATCAACGTGTAGACTGAGCTGCCGATGTGATCTCTAATGGGTTCTGAGGAAAAGATGGGAAATACAACATCCTTCAACATCGAATATCTATTTAGGAAAAATGGCACTCCTTATTCTTTATTCTTTTTTAAAAAAAGAAATGAAATCTCAAAACTCTCTGTGTGTTTGTAGAGTGACTATTGCCAGCAGGTTTTGCTACTGAGAATGTATCAGCCCTTGGTTCCTGTTTACCTAATTATAAGAAAACAGGGTTACTGAAGGTTATGTGAAACCTGCCATGGCTGTTTAGGGAACTTACCTCCTGATTCTGGACAGGAATACCATTTCCTGGTCAGGTCTGAAAGGAAGAAACCGGATATTTGTTGTTCTTACACACTGCAATCACTGCAGTGTCTATGGGCTACCAAGCTTTAGGTTAAATGACAAATGTCAGTTCCACTTTCCTGTCTCCCTTCAAACCATATTATTTATTGTTTTGCTAACTCAGTGTGTGTGTGTGTGTGTGTGTGTGTGTGTGTGTGTGTGTGTGTTGACCTCTTCCTCCTGCCTAGAGGACCATCCTTTTTTGTATCTTCTGCCAACAACCAAGAACCCATTAATTTAAGCTCTAGTTCCAATGTCACCTCCTCACAACTTTTCCCAACTAAGTCAAGCAGGAAAAATTATTCCTTTCTCTGTGTTTCTATACCATTTTATAAAGCCTTATCCTCTAGCAAGAACTGTGTAACATTAGAATTAAATGTGGGATTTGAACCAACATTTCTCAAGGGAGGAACCTGGATTTAATATTCTTATATTCTGGTGCTGGAGAGATGGCTCAGTGGTTAAGAGCACCGACGGCTCTTGCAGAGGAGCCGGGTTCGATTCCCAGCACCCGCATGGCAGTTAAGAGCCATCTTTAAGCTAGGCATGGTGACGCACACCTTTAATCCTAGCACTTGGGAGGCAGAGGCAGACAGATCTCTGTGAGTTCAAGGCCAGCCTGGTCTACAGAGTAAGTTACAGGACAGCTGGGGCTTCAGGGAGACCCTGTCTCAAAAAAGAAAAAAAAATCTTATATTCTGAGAAACTAGTGATACAAAAACCTATACACAGCTATCATTCACTAAATGTATGGAACCAATGATTGGATGAAAAGTGAATGAATCGTGTCTCAAAACTAGTGCTATTTAGTCTATCTCATCCCAGAACCAAATCACAATCACACAACCTTGAGGGATTCATACATAGGAGGCAATAATGACAATCTCGAGAAACCAATGAGTTAAACTGTCTTCTGAAATAATTTTCAACTCTAGCTTTCCAGGAAATCAAGGGGTCTGGGTGATGAACTGTCTCTCATGTTCCTTTGCCCATGCGCAATATAGGATGCGTGGAAATGGATGGAGTGGCAGCACCATGGAGTGTGTTTCTCTCTCCTGTGTTTTTCAATTGTACCCTAGATGTTAGTGGAAGGAATGTGCTGCCTATTCTGCAAATGTTTCTTGCATAGCCAGGCATCAGGCTCTTCTCTCCACCTCAAACAGCCAGCATAGACTGTTCTTCCTCATCTGTCTCTACCCCAGCAAAATGAATGTCAAATGACTAGAGTTCATTTTTACCTTAGCTTCAGGAGGGTCAATTGGATGTTGACCTTGGTCATATTATTAACCACATTCTTCCAGGTCATCTGAAGTTTTCAAGATAACAAATTTCACTGGTGTCTCCTTAGGAAGCAGATTTTGACATTTGTACAGGAAAAAAAAAAAAAGACCATCGCTACCAAAATAGCACCTCTGCAGAGAAGGGCAATTCACACGGATGTAAACACTGTAAATCCTGCTCAAAGATAAGGAAAAGACCATCTGCACATTTACAAGCATAATAGAAATCTTCTCAGAGCACAGCCACCACAACCAGCCCGACAGCACTGTCTGTCAGTGCAGTGAGGCTGAGAACTGCTATTAAAGAATACTTAGAAGTTTCTCAACACAAAGCTACACTCTCAAAGCTGTGCTAACTTGGCTACAGAGGGAAATAACTACTTTCTATGGGGAGCAAAATCTCCCTGCAGGGAAGTCATCTTTGCATTCAATTATTCACTCACGTAATAATTCTTCTGTTCATCCTGTTCTCTGTACAAGGTTATGCAGCTCCACAAGGCTCATTCTCAAACTTGTAGCTCTTAGTAACATAAATGCATGTTGGGAACGCTTGAAACAGGTGCTAGTGTGACAATAGTCCTGAGATTTCATACCTTGCCTGGACTATGTAAGCTGTGGTCCAGATTAAGCACTGGTCCCAGGGCCTGGACATTTTTCCTGGAATTGTTTAAAGTAGCAAGGTCATATCATCAGGCCTGAAGCACCCATCCTCTGGTCAACTACTAGGAAGTTCATGATCATAGAACAATAGTTTCTGCTTTCAAGGGATTGCAGTATTGGTAAACTGTCAGAATGACACATAAATATTTATGTAGGGCTCAACATAAGGACAAATGTAGACTAATTGCATAATATCAGGCTTGGAGGAAGAGTGTTTTCTCAGAAGATATAATAAGCATTAGCTCAAAGCTTCCATAAGTTCAGTTCTGACTCTTCCATTAGAAATGTAACTACTCTAGTCAGGTGTGGTGGTGCATGCCTTTGATCCTAGCACTTGGGAGACAGAGGCAGGTGGATCTTTGTGAGTTCAAGGCCAGCCTGGTCTACCGAGTGAGTTCCAGGACAGCTGGGACTACAGGGAGACCCTGTCTTGAAAAGACCAAAAAGAAAAAAAAAATGTAACTATTCTAAATCCCAGCTCCTCTTATCTTTGAAATGTTCAAAGTTGTAAAGATGAGAATGAAGTGCTTAGCAGAAAATCACAGCTACTTTGGTAAACTGAAAAGGCTTCCTGGGGGAGATAACACTTGAGCTCATCTTTAAAGGATGCTAGAGCTGGATTAACACTGGAGAGTGGAGAGGCACACATTATAATAGGAAGGAACAAAAGCTCAAGGACAGCCTCAAACATTTACCTTAATTAGGTTTAAAAAAAAACTGAAAAATTTGCATCCCCATCCCCTCCCCCCATCCCACCAATGAGGCCTCACACACCAGTGGTCGGCAGGTACGCTACAAGAAATCTTCCTTACTTCTGAGTCCTAATTACACTGGCCAAGAAGTTCTAATCCCAGCGTGCCTGCTGCTGCCAGGGGCTGCGCTCTGTATTTCCTCACTCCAGATGGAAGGGGGATTAACCAATCAATTCGAAACACCTTGTAAAAACATGTCAGGCTCCCTAATGCCTTTCTGTATTAGTTCCTCTTCAATCTACATCTTTCCTGTGATGGGCTTTAAGCTGATGTCCAACAGTGGCACACATGACCCAGGACTCCAAATTTTGTACAGCTTGCTTGTCTTGAATCATTTTACGGTTGCAAAGAAAGCAAAAACCGGCTCTCCAAAGTCTACTTAAGCAAGGCACTCCCTGGAGTAAACTGCCGGGATGCTCTATGTGGATCAATTTAATATTCCCCTTCTGTTTAGCCTAATTCATAGATATGTGACCAAAATTTCAAAGACACACAAAACGTGATTTAAAATCATTGTGAAACTAAAATGCTGTTGCTTTACTAATCTTCATGCCCAGAAAAATCCCCCCTCTGTTTCTCTCTCTCTCTCTCTCAGAAAAAAAATTATAAGCAATAATGTCTGTTGTCCTCACAGGACCCTCAGCTCATTAGAGCCTCATGACCCACCTTCCTCTGTCACCTCTGAGAAGTCATGCAGCCACCGCAAGTGTCTCCATTCCACACTCTGCAAAGTGAACACCTTCCCACCAAGGATCTCCTGCACGCCTCACAGAAGATGGAGCCTCACCCCAAGCAGCTCATGGACAAGCAAGGGGAAGAGGGGCCCAAATGAGGGAAGGCTGGGCAAAGGTTTGCTTTCTGCACAACTGTGCCTACTTACAAGTGACGTCATGTTGCCAGGTTTGCATTTGTTTTAATTTTAGCTTCTGATAGGAATGGAGGTGCGTTAGTGTTCTATCATTTTAAATGCATTTCCTGGGTCTGGAGAGATGGCTCAGTGGTTAAGGGTGCCAACTGCGCTTGCAGAGGACCCAGGTTCGATTCCCAGCACCCACATGGCGGCTAAGAACCATCTTTAACTCCAGTTCCAGGGGCGCACCAACCTACATGCAGATAGTACACTCATACACATAAAAAATTAAAAATAAATAAATAAATGCATTTCCTTCAAGATTCATTTCTTTTAGCCTTTAGGAAAACTTGGTTTTGTGAGTGGCAATGCTCTGTGTGCTTCTGTGGACACACAATTATAAAATAATCTGATTTGCCAAACCTTGTGCATGGATATGAAAGACACAGTTTCGGGGAAATTTTTAAAGTTTTGGAAAATTATTTTTAAAACAGACACAGATCTCAGGGTAAAAAAAAAAAAAATCCACCCCTATTTGAAAGCACAAAACAAAGGCCACAAGGGTGCTGAGGAGAAATTCTGCCTCAAAGAGTTAGAGTGCTGGAGCCGAGCTGGCAGTGACCTACGGTCTAGACCCAGGCTGTGATCAAAGCCATGGGTGTGGAACACAGCTCTCTGCTCACACAGACTCCTAGTCTCTGAGCCAGGACGAAGGATTTTGTTCCACCCAGGTCAGAACAGTCCTTTGAAAGGCTTTCACAGTCAAACAAGATAAGAAGAATCTTTTCAGAATGCTGCAGTCCAGAGTACTAGGGTGGGAGTAAAGTATAGACACTTTCCAGGACTCTGGGCTGGAGAGCAAGCCCAGTAAGACACGCCTTTGTTCTCCCTGTCTATGCATTGCCCATGAAAGTTGCTCTAAACCAGCGCAGGGAGACAGTACTCTATTAACCGTGAGACAGCCAGATGACCATAAAATGGAGGGAAGGTTCATAAAAGGGGCGAAGAAGCCCTGAGTCCTCGATTCATAACTAGTTGGGATTTACTAACTAGGAGTAAGCTGGCCCAGAGTGAGTACTAACTAATTATGCTAATTCTTTAATATTTGTGTGACCGCACCAGGACATCTATATCAACTGTCTTCTAGAAAATATACCAGTTTTCGATATAAAATTTTGTAACTGGGACACTGGAGATAGCTCAGTCAATAAAGTGTTTTCTGTGCAAGCCTGAAGACCGAGTTCCAAGACCCACATAAAAAGCCAGGCAGGATGTCGTGGGTTTGTAATCCTGGCACAGGGGAGGTAGAGACGGGAGGATGGCTTCAACTCGCTGGCAGCCAGCCTAGACTACTCAGTGAGTTTCAGACCAGTGGGTGACCCTCTCTCAGAAAAATCAAGGTAGACAATATTGGGTCTGAGGAACTAAACCCAATATTGCCCTCTGGCCTACTCACACTGCTGTGTATGGATACACACACACCATTGTACACACACACACACACACACACACACACACACAGACACACACACTACATCTGAGTTACACATTGGAAGCCCGGCGTGATAGCTCACACCTAAAATCCCAATACTGGGCTGGCTGAAGGACTGCCAGGTGTTCCAGGCCAGGCCAGGCTACAGTATGAGGTCTTGTCACAAAATAAGTAATTAAGTAAAATAAAAAAAATTCAAAAGTGGACATGGGCTTTAATGCTAGTGTCTTAACCCACCACCAGCACTTATTCTCTGGCTGGACATATATATATATATATATATATATAAATATATATATATTATATTTTTATTGATTCTTTGAGAGTTTCACACAATGTGTTTTGGTCGTATCTCCCCTCCGACTACTTTTTTTGTTTAGTTTAATTTTGCTTATTGAAACATTTTGGAGATAATCATGGAAAACAGTTCTCCTCTATACATTTTTTTGGTGCCTTTGTACATTTCATACAATATTTCTTAATCAAGTTTATGCCCTTCCCCCATCCATGCCCCGCCCCCCTACTCATGCATTCTGCCTTACATATTAAGTTCCGTCTTGAGGTACACCTTTATTGCAAGTCTTTTTTTTTTTTTTTTAACTTTTTTGATTCAGAAGTTTACTATTTGGGTAAGTTCTTTGAGCAAGTCTTTTTGTTACTGTTGTTCCCTTTAAACTTTTTTCTCCAAAAAGTTCTGGGATAACCAGTTCCATCTCAGTGTCTTGGGTGCTGGGATCACCAGCTCCATCTTAGAAACTTGAGTGCTGGGATCACAGGCTCCTTCTCTGTATCTTGAGTGCTGGGATCTTGGATTTCATCTCAGCATCTTGAGTGCTGGGATTACAGGCTCCAAAAAGTTCTAGGATCATGAGCTCCATCTCAGTGTTGCTGGCTCTATCTCATTGTCTTGAGTGTTGGATCAAAGGGCTCCATCTCGGCATCCCAAGTGCTGAGATCCCCGGCTCCATCTCCGCATCTTGAGTGCTGGGATCACGGGTTTCATCTCAGCGTCTCGAGTGCTGGGATCATGGGCTCCATCTCCGTCCTCCTCTATACATTTCAGCCAGCGTTCTCCAAATGATACTATTTTGCAAAGTTAGATTATTTCCTTTTTGTGGCAGAACCCAGAGCTGTGCATGTGCTAAACCACAACCCCCAGCCCTTGGAATAGTTTTTATTTTCTCCCACACATCTCTACATACCACTGGTGATCAAATCCTGGGCCTTGAGCTACTGTCCCAGCTCTTGTTTGGGTTTGGTTTCATTTTGTTTTGTCTTTTCTATCTAGAAGTTCAGTTAGGTGATTTAAGCTTTCTGTAGGGCACAGGTAAACCTATACTGAGGCTATAGAAGAGAAATGGAAAAGTGGTGGGCAACCTCTTGGTACCTGGTAATAGAGTTCCAGCATCAAGGCCTGGATATCCAGGGCCACATGTGGAGTCAAGACCATAGCTGGCCATCAAGGGAGGTGAGAAGTCCATTCTAAAGAATCAGTCCTCCCAAGACTAGAATCTGCAACTGAAGAAACCTCCCCTGTCCCCAGCATAAATCCAACACAGAAGCAAAGCTGCTGTCATGCACAATCTGGGACCTTGGGAGTCTGGGTCGTAAAGACTATATCCATTCATAGAAGGCTGAAACTACTGTCCAACATCAGAAAGTCTTACAGTCTCCTCTAGCATCAGTCTACCACCAGAGGAACGTAGAACTTCGGCTCACTATTGGGGACCACAGCTCTAAATCCACAGGCAGGGACCACAGCTCCAGCTAACAGAAATAGACCATGGTTCCAGGCTCAAGGGACGGGTTATAATTTCAATTATGCTAGTTCCTACTATTTTCCTGTCTTCATTGTACAGTTCGTGTAAATATACTTGTGTTTAAGAAAGAGCATTTTGGCTCCTGTGCAGCAAACAGAGACAACAGTTACTTGCTGGCTTGAATTTCTTGCTAGAGGGACATCAGTATTGGAGAAAAGCACTTTTCACTTTTGCTCAAGGAAATCAATGGATCGGGTGTTTTCTTCATGGTCGTGGATCTGGTTGGCTTTTTGGTGTCTACTGTTTTTACATCTTCCTCTATGGTCACACCAAGAACCAAGAGCCTTGGTGAGGTGAACTGCCGAATGCCACTGCCACCTCCACGACTGCCATCACTCCTGTGCCTGTGACCACAACACCACCATCTTGGCTCTTTAGTTATCTTCTTTCTTACTTGCCAAGTCCTGAGTTCAGAATCTTGAGATCAATATAAAACAACTACGGTCAGGAAAGTATTTGTCCTGTGTGAAAAGATTCCTCACATGGTCCAGCACACACATTCAGCCTCTCTGGAGCTGGCCTGGCCTGGGCCCTGAGGCCAGCTGTCCAGGACGTGCCATTCCACCATCTTGATTCTTGGCTTTGAAGGGATATGTTTTGAAAGGAAAATGCAAAGCAGAATGATCCGAGCTCTGGAAGTGAGATTCCCTCTCCTTGCTGACTACTGGGTTTTGCAAATCCTTCCTCTTGAGGGAGTACTGTACACATTCTCCCTCAGTAGTCCCCATGGAGCTGGAGCCGTGGTCCTACAGTTTCCTGACCATCCCAGCTGTGAGTGAGAGATGTCTGCCTCTGAACCATATTAATGGTGTTTGTCAGTGCTTCTAATTTGGCAATTAATCAGGGCCAGCCTGTGACATTTCCCCCACAGCCATCCATGCTGCACACAGCAGCCCATTTCTGAAAAGTGTACTGTAAAGAAACCATGGACACATTTGCCAATAAAGTTAATATGGCAGTCCAAAGGTTGTTTTCCTAATTAGTCTCTCAAATAGCTATTAAGCACTAATTAAGTTTACCTCTAATATAACACCATATTAACCTTAGTATTGACCTGGCCACCTGTTTCAATGTTGTTTCTATGTGAGCAGATTCTTTGAGCTTCAATCTGGATTCCAGAAAATACAATGCTGTGTCCCCAACAGAGGCCAGAACTAATTACCTTAAGTGCTCTAAAGACTTCTTACAGGATTCGCCATTTCATTAAGGAGATGGAGGGTGCCTTGGGGTTTCCAAGTGTTTGTGGAACACAAAGTGGGTTCTAGAGCGAATGAGAGTTTATGCAAAAAGAAAACCCTTAAATGTTCTTACAGCAAGGACTGCCTAGATTGCAGTTTTTAGATGTTGCTTACACTTTGGGGAGTTATTTTTATCATGTTGTTTCATGTTCCTAGATGTTACTCTTACCATCGTCCATCTCTTAGTTATCATTTCAGCACTCAAAAGCAGCTCAGTGTGGGCCTGGCTCTGTAGATAGGCATTGATTTGATTTTCACTTGAATCTCATTGTGTTGTTCTGGAAAATGTGATTAGACCTCTGGCATTTTATCAAGTGATTATATAACAGAAACCTTCATGCTAAAGAACTCCCTCTCCACTGTGTTTCTAGTGTATACAGACTAACTAGGCTTTCATCAAAGCCAGTCGCACAATTGGACAAGCAGGTGTGGCTTCTGAGTGCCCGAGTTCCCCTCGTAGTGCCAGCCTCGCTTACCTACAAGAAACAGAAAGGAAGAATTAGAGATCAGGGTGCTTATATTGCCCTTAGAGGTATGCTGCAGGAGCTCCTCCTGAAGGGACCCTTTGCTTAATAAGTGCATAGTGGCTGAGGACATAGGTCAGTGGTAGTCCACCTCTTTGTGTTGATCCTAGGTTCAATGCCCAACCCTACCACAGATCAATAGGATGGCCAAATTTACATCCTCCGGCCCTTGCACCTGGCCTGGGTAACTTCATTTCTTGCTGTCCAGCCTGGTGCCATATGTACCCTTTTAATTGAGCACACACTTTCTTCTTAAAATTGTGTTTACCAAGTCACAACAAGTGATGAGAATTCTGGGTCACACATCCACTGGGCTGACTAGTTCGCCAGGGAGCAACTAGACCTGATACAGGTTGTGTGCTTTTATTTTCAAGGGAGGACTAACCAATCTATCCTCTCCTTGCGAAACCCAAACTGAAAAACCCAAGAGGAAAAAAGCAGCAATGTCAACTTTTGAGAAACCTTTAAAAATATTCTTAGGTGATTTTGGGGGAGGAGGGGGATCCTGAAGTACTATTTAATTATTTTTATTTAAGAGTATATTGTTTTGAATTTGGACAGAAAAAGATGATCTGATACAATGTTTGAATTATCTAAAAATTAACACAGTCTAGCCCCACACAGTACAGCGCATGCAGCTCTTTGGCGATTAATGTAATTATGCCACAAATTATTCAGTCTTTGGTCTTGCTCAGCTAGTTATAAATACCAGCTCATGAAATGTTATTTACATGAATTTGATAATCAGCACTGGTTCCTGAGCACAGCTCTGCACAGGAGATGATGGAGACTGCACAGTTACAGTGGTTAAAGTTCCCACCCTCTGCAGAATTAATTATTCCAGGTTTTCCATCCTTGCAAGATGGATTCTACACCTCAGTAGTAACCATTTATTCTAAACTCCTGTCCCCATTTATGAGAATCTGACACATTCATTAGGGTTGATATATCAAATAATTTCTACATCATGACTGAAATCCAGTGGAAGCCACAGGGTTATACACCACCTTGACAGTGAAGCCACAGGGTTATACACCACCTTGATGGTGAAGCTCATCTGTACAGAAAGTGTGTGTGTGTGTGTGTGTGTGTGTGTGTGTGTGTGTGTTGAAGAGCCCCTGCCCTGTCCTGTCTCTGCTATGTATACACTAAGCTATCATCAAAGTCAGTTACAGAATTGGAGACATTTGTTTGTGATCCCTGAGTGCCCACCTGTACCTCACAGGGCCAGCCCTGTTCACCTGCAGGGAGCAGGAAGTAGGCACTGGGCTTCAGTGGCTCACCTCTGATTGTTGCTTTGTTCACTCCAGATGCAGAAGGACCAGGTGACTGGCCCCCACGGAAGCCCATCTCTACCACTCTACCACAAGAAGACATTGTCACATAGAATTCAGACAGGAAGCACCTAAGGAAAGATAGAAAGCAAAACATATCTAAGGAATGATTAGTTGCTTAATTCATGGATTTCAAAAATGTGCAATGAGGGGGTGCAGAAGAGAGGAAGCTTAATGTAAAGAGAGAAGAGGCAGGTGGCTGGGGAAGAGACGTCAGACTTTTCCATCAGGTAGAGGCTTTGTAAGTAGGCGTGAGGGCTGCAGAGGTGACAGATAGGAAGGAAGGAGAAGCAAATGGAGATGACCTGACTACAGACTTTCAGGCAGGCATCCGAGCCTGAGAGGGGCATTGTATCCATCCCCACGCCCATCCCTGCGTCTAGATGAAGACTGTTTCTCTTATCCTACCGTATTTCCTGTTCCCTGCCTGATCAGGTACCCCTGCTTCCAGGAACCCATTCTTCTGCCTGAGTCCCTGACTCCCAAAGCCTTTTGCCTTTTGCCTGTTGCACAACACTGGGCGAGGTGACCTGTATTCATGGATATCCCTGCCCACCAGATTCACCTTCTCTTCAGCGCAGGTGCAGAAGCAGGTGGCATGGCCAGATGCATCAGGCACTGGTTGGGTCAGGGGCTACAGCAGCCTCCCTCCACAAGCTCATCATCTCCCCAAATACCAACTCACTTGACAGGGCCGTCATCCCCTTCCCAAAGAGGTGTGAATAGGGAAGTGAGTCCACAGATCCACAGTGGAATGTCATATTCCAAATATGAGCCATGTTGTATTAAAAGCTACAACATGTCCAGAAGTTTTAGGAAGATAGCTTGCTATTCTAATTAAGGCCTTTGTTTGGAGATCCTTCACAGCTCTGATGGGGAAAAAGAAAATCTTCAGATCTGCACATTATTAATGACTTGTTGTTCCCCACTCAGATACCTTAGAAGACCAATGGCCTTAGATGGCAGAGAAAGAAGACGTGGAGAAGAGACCCACCTTTAGCTGAATCTACCCAACAGGACAAGATGAAACTAAGACTAGATATTTTCTTCTGAGGGTCGCAAAGCCAGGTCTGGGTTTTCAAGGCTTCCTCATCCCCAGTTGAGTGTTAGTACTTTATATACATTGGAGTGGTTCTGCTCCTGAGCCCTGGCCCTGTTCTGTTGGATGCATTGTCTGAGAGTAAGTGCCAAGAACCAGAGGTTCCCACCATCCACAGTTGCAAGGGCAAGCACAGACTTGCAAGAGAATAAAGAGTAACTAGCAAAAGCATGCTTTGAGTGCTGTGATTCTAAGGCATGCCACACTGAGGAGCTTAACCAAGCACTAGGAGCTCATGGTTGCTTATTTGACCTACTAGTTTATCAACCTTAGACAGAGTTTGCCATAATTCAATCTATCAGCAACTCTGCATACTGTCATCCACTCTGTTCAAAGTGGGTATTCATGATCAGCAATTTAATCTTTATTGTTTCATTTTTCTTTTTCTCTTTGCTGTTTTGATTTAAATATTTTAATCCACCAAGATCAGTATTATTAATTTAAGGGTTCCCCATATATTTTTGAAAAAGTGCGCGCACACACACACACACACACACACACACACAGAAAAGCCAGAGTTTTTAAAGCAGACCTGTAAAACTGAAACAGGTGAGAATTTCATAGATATTTTAGAACATGTTTAGTCAGTCTTATCTTCTGAATAAAATACCATATTCTGAGTAAAGAAATGTAGTTCATTACAAAACTTGCATAATGTATGTAATTTTAATCTCTAGAAGTCAGTCCCAATCAATCAACAGTCTTGTTTGTTCTACTGCAACTTTAAGCCTAGGAATATGGATTTTTTCCATAATTGCATAAAAATGAATTCATATGATATTGTAAATGAAAAGTTAAGCATAATATTAAAAAGTACATTCAAGTGGGACATGGTAGCACATACCTTTAATCCCAGCACTTGGGAGACAGAGGCAGAGATCTCTGTGAATTCAAGGCCAGCCTGGTCTACATAGCAAGTTGTAGGCCAGCTGGGGCTACAGGAAACTGTCTCAAAAAGACCAAAAATAAGTATATTTGACTTATCAAAATCCATAGGCTTCTCATACACATTGTTATTTGTCAGAATAAGGACATTGATATGCTAGAAAAATTAAAATCATGGGGTCAGAGGAGATGACTCAATAAGTAAGAGTTTGCTATGCAAGAATGAAGACCAAAGTTCAAACCTCCAGCACCCAGGTAGAAAGCCAGGTATGACCTATAAGCTCTTGTTGTTAGAGGCAGAGACAGGATGCTCACAGGGGCCTGCTGGACAGCAGTAGAACTCTAGGTTCAGGGGAGACAATCCAATTCTATAAAGCTGAGAGTGACAGAACAGGACAGCCAACACCCTCCTCTGGCCTCAGTGTGTACACGCATGAGCCTGCGTACACATGTGTACATGCCACAGGTATCTGAGGAAACCAAGTCCATACTCCCTGAGACTGATGGTTCACATTAGAAAGAGAGGTCAGTTCCGGGGCTGCAGCTAGGGGGTGGTGTCTCTGAGGACTTCTGGGCGGGACCGCCCTTCGTCTTTCTTTGGCGCCGGGGCCAGAGGGTTGGGCCAGTGCTCTGCACCTTTGGGCGGGCAGCCTGGAAGTCACTTGGGCAAGTATCTTTGCAGGTGGGCTCGTTCTGGGGCTGCAGCTAGGGGGTCCTGTCTCTGAGGACTTCTGGGCGGGACCGCCCTTCACCTTTCTTTGGCGCCAGAGGGTCGGGCCAGTGCTCTGCACTTTTGAGCGGACTGCCGGGGCGCGGGCTAGGTCAGGCATATCCTCCCCACCCCCCACCCCCACAGATTGGTGAGAATCCAAGTGGACTTTTTTAGGAGAACCTTCAGAACAAGAAGAGAAGAGTGGTTTACAAAATTGAAAACGAGACAAGTCAGTACTCCATAAACAAGGAGGAGGAAAGGGGAAAAAATAAAGCATCTGAAGGAGGAAAGCAAAACCATCCCCTAACATAGTGAAAAGGTATTTGTGATCTGAACCACAAAAGGGAAGCCCACATGCCAGGGACACGACGAAGGGACAACATGGGAAAGGCACAGGAAAATCCTGCACCAAGCGCTACCAAACCAATAGGAGATAGCTACAATGGGAACCCCTTGGAGGAGACCCAAGGAACAGATCTTAGAGGAATAATTGCAGACCTATGCAGAGAAATTAAAGAACATAAAGAGGAATTCAGAGAACTAAAGAGAGAGAATGAAAAACTCAAAAAGGACCTAGAGGGATACAATGACAAACATCAGAAAGAAC